>CP139506.1:337850876-338248524 GCA_021014915.2 Artemisia tridentata subsp. tridentata
TTTCTTTTGAGTAGTTTGTGAGAGTAGATCATTATGATCTTGTAGAGATCTTAGAGATCTCTTGTAGATTGTGAGCTTGTGAGTTGATCAAGTGGATCAAGGGTAGATCAGATAGATCGAGTCAAGTGAGAGTAGATCATTGTGATATTGTTGAGATCTTGGAGATCTCTTGTAGCTTGTGGGCTTGTGTGTTAATCAAGTGGATCAAGGGTAGATCGGGTAGATCGAGTCAAGTGTGTTGATTGTGTGAATTAGTAAGGATCGTGTGGATCATGGTAGATTGGTACTAGCTAAGATTAGTACTCGACATTTAGCTTAGCGTCAAAAATAAGGATAAGCGATGTTGTACGGTTTTCTCCGCCTGAAGGGAGCTTTGTTGACATAGTGCTTAGAACTCTCGAGTGTGGTACTCGAGGAGTGGTGTAGGGTGAAGAAGAGCTTCGTGACTGAACCACTATAAATCTCTTTATCCCGGTTTGATCGTTCCATCTTACTTCTTTATATTAGATAGGATTGTTTAGTGTTCATATTGGTGTTGATTGATTTCAAAAAAGAATCAAATCAAAGTTTTTCACAAGTAAAGTTTTAAAACGAATTAAAAACCGATAAAACTATTCAACCCCCCCCCCTCTAGTTTTCCATAATTGGTATCAGAGCCACGTCAGGCAAGATTTTAAAATAAATTGTATTTTAAAACTTGAATCAATCAATGGATTTCGACAAATATCAAGAAGGGCAATCTATGGAAAGACCACCACTCTTTGAAACCGATTGTTTTATATATTGGAAAACAAGATTCGAAACCTATGTGAAATCAAAAGACATTGATCGTTGGAATATTATTACCGAGGGTGACTTTCAACCGATTGAAAAGAATCCGGAAACTAAAAGGGATGAAATGGTTCCTTACAATAAACAAAGTGATAACCTTAAAAGAAAATTAGCCAAAAATGATGAGGCTAAAATGACGTTTTATAATGTTTTACCGAAAAAGGAGTTTGAAAGAATTTTTATGTTTAATACGGCAAACGAAATTTGGAAAACTTTGTTAGTCACTCACCAAGGTAATAATCAAGTCAAAGAGAACATGATAGATCTTCTTGTGCAACAATATGAACAATTTTCCCTTCCGGAAGATGAATCTATTGATAATGCTTTTGCTAGATTTAATACTATTATTACTAGTCTTAGAGCTCTTGATGAAGGTTATTCTAGCAAGAACTATGTTAGGAAGTTTCTTCGAGCTCTACATCCGAAATGGAGAGCAAAGGCCACCGCCATTGAAGTGTCAAAGAACTTGGCGACATTATCACTTTATGAACTAATAGGAAACTTGAAGGTTCATGAAATGATAATCAAGAAAGACTCCGACATAGTCAAAGGCAAAAGCGAGAGAGTTAGATCTCTAGCATTAAAAGCTAGAAAGGATTCTAGTGATAAGGAAAGTTCGGATTCCGATAGTGAAGACAAAAGAATATGCACTAGCCGTTAGAGATTTTAAGAAGTTCTTTAGGAGAAGAGGTAGGTTCGTTAGGCAACCTCGTGATGAAAAGAAGTCGTCACAAAAAAACCAAGATGAGAAGAAAGGAAAGAGTGATAGGAAAATTTTTAAATGCGGAGATCCCAATCATCTCATAGGAGAATGTCCCAAACCATCGAGAAAAAACTACCAAAGAGCTTTCGTAGGAGGCTCTTGGAGTGATAGCGGTGAAGAAGAAGAGAAGAATCCCAATGACGAAACATGTCTAATGGCTCAAGCTTCAAATGAGGTACATTCCGACTATTCTTATTATAGTGATGATAATTCGTCAATAGATGATAACATACTATACGATGAATATAATAAACTATGTGAAGTTAGTTTTAAAATCATGACTAGAAACAAAACACTAAAAGCAACATTACATGAACTCGATGTGCAAAGTTTAAAACTAAAAGACCAAGTAAAAAGACTTGAGGAAAATAAAGAAGTAGATGTTGGATGTAGGTCATGCTTGAAAACGTTAGGTATAGTGAACATGCCGGAGTGGGCTTAGGATTTGAACCAAATAAAGCTTCTACAAGTGAAACTAAACAAGTGAAATTTGTAAAGTTTAAAGAATATGAAATAGCAAAGGACGGTACCACTAAAGGTACAGACGGCACCACTAAAATTAGTGGTACCGTGGTACCGTCTGGTGCTAAAGTCAGAACAGGGTCAATTTAAAAAAATAACTTAAGTCCTTAACCGAGTCACATAGTAATTAATAATGTCGAAGTACCTATTGCTAGTAAAAAGGAAGTCAAAAGTTTTTACAAACCATTGTCAACCCCGGGCTTGGTTTTGTAAAACCCGATACTAGATCAAAGACTACTCCACCTAGAAAAACAAATGTTCCTAAACCTCAGTCAAGAACTCCTAAACTGAGAAGTAACTTTAGGAGACAAAATTATCCAAGCAACTATCCCGTAACTTGGAATAACCGTCAACTACAAAGTTACTTACCATGGAAAATTTGTCCTCCGTTCCAACATCCTAACCAAATGCAACTAATGCATAGGATGTTTAATACTAACAACTTTGGACCCATGAGATATTGGGGACCAAATGTTTGAATCTTTGTCTTATTCAATAGATATGCTTGGGAATCGACGTGGAGCTCGATGAATGGGTCAAGGATAGTGGATGCACTAATCATATGATGGGTAACCGAAGTCTATTCTCATCATACAAGGCTTACAACAGAGGTAATGTCACTTTCGGTAGCAAACTTAAGGGCAACATCATATGCAAAGGTACGATTACTCAAAACTCCCTCACTATTAGAAATGTTGAGCATGTAGATAACTTAGGATTTAACTTGCTTAGCATTAGTCAAATGGTAGACATTAAGTGTAGAGTTATATTTTCTGAAAAGGGTAGTGAGATCACTAAGAATGGTAAGACCATAGGCAAAGGAGTTAGGAAGAATGGCTTATTTGTTATGAAAATAGGAAATAAGCCTCATGATAAGATTTGCCTAGCAACCAAAGATGATAACTCTACTCTATGGCATAGGAGACTAGGTTACGCCAATATGCGTTTGATACAATCATTAGCGTCTAAAGAACTAGTTAGAAACCTACCTAAGATTAAGTTTGATAAACACTTTTTATGACGCTTGTAAAGTTGGAAAACAAGCTCATTCTAGTCACAAAGCTAAGAATATGGTATCGACCTCTAGATGCCTAGAACTCCTTCACATGGACTTGTTTGGTCCATCCACCGTATGGAGCTACGGAGGAAATTATTACACCTTAGTAATAGTTGATGACTACTCTAGGTATACTTGGACTAGATTCCTTAAGAGTAAGACACAAGCTTTTGAGGAATTCAAAATATTTAGTAAGAAGGTCCAAAATCAACTAGGGTGTACAATAGTCTCAATTAGGACGGATCATAGTCGAGAATTTGATAACGAAGTGCAATTTGGAGTATATTGTGATGCTAATGGTATTACACACAATTTCTCGGCTCCACGCACACCACAATCAAATGGGGTAGTTGAGCAGAAAAATCGTACTCTACAAGAGATGAGTAGAACAATGTTGAATGAACAATCAATTCTGCAAAAGTTTTAGTGTAATGCGGTTGACACATCAACTTACATACTTAATAGGATCTTGATTAGAACAATCTTAGGAAAAACACCATACAAAATCTTGAAAGGTAGAAAACCTACTCTAGATTACTTTAGAGTGTTTGAAAGCAAGTGCTTCATACTAAACACTAAAGACTACCTCACCAAGTTAGACCCAAAGTCTTACGAAGGTGTTTTCCTAGGTTACTCCCAAAATAGTAAAGCCTGTGTTGTCCTAAATAAGGAAACAATGAAAGTCAAAGAATCACTCACCGTGACATTCGATGAAAGTCCTCCACCATCTAAGACGTCACTCTTGGTGGATGATGACTTAGATGAGGAAGAAGCCATTAAGGTCAATGGCAAGAAAACCTTGGAAAATGACATTGAGGATGAAATAGTTGAAGTTGACGAAATTGTCAACATTAAGGTATCCAAGAACCATCCAATTGAAAATGTCATAGGAAACCTAAACCAAAGAACCCTTAGGTCACAAGCACAAAACAAAAGTAATTTCTTTTGTTTTATATCAACCGTAGAACCTAAGAATGTCGATGGACCGATTAAGGACGAAAGCTGGGTAGTTGCCATGCAAGAGGAGTTAAATCAATTCCCCGCAAACCAAGTTTGGGATCTAGTACCTCCACCTAAGAATCAAACCATCATAGGAACTAAGTGGGTGTTTAGAAACAAACTCGACGAAAATGGCATCGTAACTAGGAATAAGGCAAGGTTGGTGACACAAGGCTATAACCAAGAAGAGGGAATAGATTACGATGAAACTTATGCACCCGCAGCTAGATTAGAGTCTATTAGGATACTCCTTGCCTATACTTGCGCCTTAGACTTTAAATTAAACCAAATGGACGTGAAAAGTGCATTCCTAAATGGTTATATCAACGAGGAGGTATATGTTACACAACCTCCAGGATTTGTTGATTTTGAAAAACCGAATCATGTTTATAAACTCAAGAAAGCACTATATGGTCTCAAAAAAGCTCCTAAAGCTTGGTGTGATAGACTAAAAGCATTCTTGATTAAACAGGAATATACCATGGGAATGGTTGACGACACACTTTTCACGAAGAAACGTAATTCACATCTCACCATTGCTTAAATATTTGTCGTCGACAATTATATTAGGCTCAACTTGTCCAGAAATTTACAATGATCGTTCAAAGATCATGCGTGACAAGTTTGAGATGAGCATGATGAGCGAATCAAGTTTCTTCCCTTGTCCTCATATAATATTATTTGAAGATAGTATCTTCTTAAATCTAAGTATATATATATATATATATATATATATATATATATATATATATATATATATATATATATATATATATATATATATAAGAAAGTTAGCTTAGAACAATCTCAATCGATGATAACGTCTATGTCCGCGGAGACGAATCTCACAAGAGACGATGAAGGTGAGTGCGCGGATAGTACTAAGTTTAGGGGCATGATAGGTAGTTTACTCTACCTAACGGCAAGTAGGCCCGATATCATGTCTAGTGTCTGCCCTTGTGCTCGCTTCTAAGAAGGATCCCAAAACTTCTTACCTTGAAGCGCTTAAGTGTATCTTCCGATGCATTAAAGACACTATACACATGGGATTGTACTATCCCAAGGGGATTGGTGTAGAAACTATTGTCTATACCAACTCTGATAATGCGGGAGATAATGTGGATCAAAAAAGTAAGAGTGATGTTTGTACCTTCATGGGTTGTTGTCAAACTTCTTGGTTCTCCAAGAAACAAACGACTCTTGCTATCTCCACGACCGAAGCCGAATACGTAAGCGCCGGAAAGGCATGACAACAAGCACTATGGATGAAACAAGCTCTAATCGACTGCGACATCCATCTCAACGACATTCCTATGAAGTGCGACAACCGAGGTGCAAATTGATTTGACCAAGAACCCCGTGGAATGCTTATGTACGAAGCACATCGAAGTACGTCATCTCCTCTGTCGCGATAATGCCCAAAGAGGAAACATTTCTATCGAAAAGGTTCCCTCAAAGGACAATATCGTCGATATCCTAACCAAATCTCTCAAACAAGAATCCTCCAACTTTCTTCATCTAGGTATAGGAATGATGGAACACATTCCATGAATTTCACAATTCCCACGTGTTCAAATACGTTCTTTAAATCCCTCTTATGACTACTTAAATATTTCACTGGAAATATTGAACTCATCTCTCATGTCTCATCTCATGACTTTTTAAATATTTCACTGGAAATATTGAAGTCATTTCTTATGTCTCGTCTAATGACTTCTTAAGTCATCCTTCACATCCCTCTTATGACTACTTAAGTATCTCACTGGAAATATTGAAGTCATCCCTTATGTCTCGTCTCATGACCTTTAAATATTTCACTAGAAATATTAAGTCATCCTTCACATCTCTCGTATGACTACTTGAATATTTCACTGGAAATATTGAAGTCATCTCTTATGTCTCGTCTCATGGCTTTCTAATATTTCACTGGAAATATTAAGTCATTCTTCACATCCCTCCAAATGACTATTTGCGTATTTCCTTGGAAATAACTAAGTCATCCTTTCACGTCTAGCTTCAACGTTCAAATCCCAATGGACTCATCTCGTAAAAGAGTTTTTGACTATCTATTTTGTTGGAAATATCTAAAGTCATACCTCATATCGCTCTAATGACTACCTATGTATTTCCTCAAAATTACTAGTCATTTCTTGTCGTCTAGCCTAGTCGTTTCCGTTAAAAGAGTTTATTAGGTATAAACTCTCCCCTCGCGTCAAAAAGTCTTACTAATTAAGTAAGATTAATTCGTCAAAAATCAAAATGGAACAAAAATTAGTCTCAAAAGTGCACAGCTCCACTAAAGTGGCATGGCACCACTAAACATTAGTGGTACCGTATGTCTGATAGACACGTTTTTCTTCCTCTTTCCCTCTGCATATTCATTCAAAATAAAATACCTACTTTCCTTTTGTTGTAAAAACCGAATACCACACCCAAATCCAATTACACTATTGTCAATCAAGATCGAGGCATTGCATTTAAAGAATATCAATCACTACCACATCAATTAGTAGAACTAGCTTGAAATTATTACCCGTCCCGGACATGTTCGTCGCGAGACACGTTTACATCACTAGTAGAACTAGCTTGAAATTATTACCCGTCCAGATCATAGGAAAGTCACTTGAAATCGGTACATTCTACTTAGACATATCCTTTGCGAGACACGTTTACATCACCAGATAAACTGGCTTGAAATTATTACCCGTCCCGGACATGTCTTTTCGACTACTGACTGTTGCTATCGTCAATTCGAGGGTCAATTCTGAGTCGAGCTCTTGTGAGATATCATCGTTCGAGTTACCATATTTTGATCATATCGTTATTCTCCCCCTCAAAAATAGCATACTTATGATGTCTTTGATAAACATTTGAGAAAAAATATGCTTTTTGAGTTTTGTGGGAAGAATTTCAAGAACTTTTCGTTTGTGGAACCAAGATTATTTTCCAAATACTCCCCCTTGACGAGGGAATACTTGTCCTTATGAGCAGAATTTTGAAAAACTTTTTTTAAAAAATTCTAGTTAATTCTACTTATAAGTAAGAAGCTTTCGCTTCTTTGATCAAGATTGAGGCACTGAAGCGTACCTCAGGGTCCTTTCTTTAGAGGTACGGGTTATGCACTGTGACATGTGCACAAGCCATTAAGCATGATTTTGATGGAACATTTTTGTTTTGGAGATACTCCCCCTCAAAACTCTCATTTGTTTTGAGAATTTTAAACTTTTTAAAGTTTGAGGGAAGGAGTCTTCTTGAAGAAAAATTAGGAAAGATTTAGAAATTTCGGTTTGAAAAATTCTTGAATAAATTTTGCTTCAAGGTAACTAAAACGTTATACACAGAATACTCCCCCTCAAAACTAGCATATGTTTTGACATTTTGAAACTTTGGAGCGAATTGGGGAGTAAAGATTTGAAAATCTTGAGTAAAATTTTGAAAAGTTTTGAAAAACCTTTTGAATAAATTTTGCTCAAGATTAAGAATATTTTAGGATAAGTGCACGCTTGGTTTTAAAGAATGGTTTAGCAAGGCACTTTCCTTTTTTGAAACCCGAGTTGTACACTGTAATGAGTGTACAAGTCATTAAGCATGAAGTCCTAGTCCTTAGCTGAAGTATTAAGAAGTCATTTAAAGTTTAGATTAGACAACAACCGTGGGAACCCATTTAAGCACGGCGCTAACGGGTTTACTAAATTTTGAAATCCATTTGTAAGTTGTGTCAATCTGATTTAAAGATGTTGAATTTCAACGAGGACTGAAAACCGGTGTTTCATTTTGAAATAACACTCGTGGAATCAATGTAGATTTAAAACTCTTTTTCCGTTGAAAATTGTTTGAGAAACACGGTGTTTCTCTTGGAGTTTTAAAATCTAAAGAAGAAGATTTCCATCTAGAGTTGAACCTCATGGGTTCTTTTTGAAGATTTTTTTTGTGATAAATAGAAACCTTCCGGTATTTGGAATGTTCAAAGCAGAGTCATTCTTATGTTGCAGCAAAAGCAATTCTGATATTGAATATTTGATAGGTTTTGAACGACTTTGCTTTGGTCTCCACACTTGCTTTACTAGTGTAAAACGAGTGTGCGGAGTTCGAAAAACTTGATTCTTTCCATTTGAAGCATTTGAGGGTTTTAAACAACTTTGTTTTGGTCTCCACACTTGCTTTACCGTCGTAAAACGAGAGTGTGGAGTTTCAAAAACTTGATTCTTTTCTTTTGAAGCATTTGGATTTGAAAACTTTTGAGAAGTAAGTGTTTCAGAAAAACTTGGTTTCTTCGAAAACTTCCTTCCTTTTTGTAAAGAGTACGTTGTAAACTGGGAAACCTTCTTCGAAACACTCACTTCTGGTGTTGAAAAATCTGAAATAGGAGCTTTTCCCTTTGAACGGTTAAGAGAATCAAACTTCACTTTTAAAGCATTGTCTGAAGTTCTCAAATCACTGTATTCTTTTTGAAGAGAAAGATGATCTTGAGATGCCAATTTTGATTCTAAAGAGGAAATTTGTTTCAAAAGTTGATCCTTTTCGACTTTAGAATTATCCGTTTTACAAGCCAATTTCCGTTCGAACTCAACATTTTATTTTTCAAGTCATTCAAAATAATATTCGAATTTTGTCATTTAGTTGAAAAAAGTCAGTTTTGGCATCCTCAAAATCGTTTGTTTGTTGAGCTAAAAGCGTTTCAAGCTCAACTACTTTTGTTTGAAGCACATGATTTTCATTTTCAATTACATTTTCAAAAAGATACATTTTCTCCCCCGTTTCCTTTTCAAAATCTAGAGTACTAGAATTGAACAGGGTATTTGGAAAGGAAACTTTTATGATTTGAGACTCAACCTTTTTCATTTTCATTGATTCAATCTTTTGGAAAACATTTTCAAACTTTTTATCAGCGAATTCAGACAATTGAAACTTCAAATCTTCAGTCTCTTTTTGTTTCTTGTTTGAGTTTTGTGTCTGAACTCGTGAACGTTTGATTGAATCAAACAGGTTTTTGTAAATCTGTTTCAAATGCTCATTTTCTTTTTGTAATGATGCCACAATATGCTCCAACTCAATATTTTTGGTTTCAAGTTTTTCAAAATCAAACTTGATTTTGGCATTATCATGGTTTTCCTCAAAAATATTTTCTTTTCCTTTAAGCACCGATGTCAAAGATTTTTCAGACTCAAGAGTTTGTTTTGACAGTTCAGTTGTTTTGTTTTCAATTAATGAAACAAGTGAAGGACATTTGTCGTGAAATTGTTCAACATTCTGGTCAACCTCTCCTTCATTAGTGAATTTAGGTTGCTCAGAATGCTGTATTTCAGAAGATGAAGAAATCATATCATTGACATAAAAAATGTTATAATTTGGTAACTCAGTCATAGGCTCTGTGTCATAAATGAGTCTGATATATGCACTTTCAGCATCAGTATCATTCCCTGATATGCGTTTTTCTTGTTGTTGTTCTGATTCTGTCCCACTGCTTTTTATAACAACCAAACTAGCACCCATTGCATTAACCTCATTAACATGTTCCTCTTGAGTCTGCAACTTCATTTCATTCATCATTCTGTCATACTCTCTTCTGTGAAGTACTCTTTCAACAATTGACTTCTCAATAGAATCCATCTGTTGTATCAATATGTCTTTGAAAGTTTGAACCTCGATTCGAGTGTATTCTAAAAAATACTTGCGTGCCATTACACTGTCGTAATCCGAAGAGAACCACGAATCGATGAATTGCTGAAACTGTTCCTTGAGCACTCTAAAGATGACAGTGGATCCATTCTCATGAAATTATTCGTTTTCAAGTTGCTTCTCCAGTTGATCCACGTTGAGGAACATGGTTTTTGTGAACATCTCAACGTCCTCTCCAAATAGTGATGGAAATGCTCGTTTAAATCCATTCTCGGTACGAGTTCCTGCTAAGTCTTTGTTTGAGAGGACCTTAAGGTGTGAATGAATTAATCTAAAACATGCCATGCATTTCTCTTTCGTTTCTCTCTCTTTTTCTTGCATTAATAGCTCTTGCGTATCTCTCTCTTTTGAACTTGACTCCATTTAAATTTCGGTGTGAAATGAAAAAATGGATCATGTAGACGATAAAGAAGTAAGATTGTGTTTTCCAAATCGAGTTATCCAATAACTAGCACGGTAGTAATATCCAGCGAACCCGAAAAATTTCACCCAAAAATTAAAACTAATCTCAGATAATTGAAACTCAATCAAATTCGTGATCCAAAATTATACCCAAAAATTAATCCCAAACAAATCAATTTAAGAGAAAACTTTGTCCTAGTGATAACAAATAACCAGCCCGATTATCTTTAAAAAATCCGTCCTTGTGTCCACTAAAAAAATCTTTCTTATGTTATCAATTCAAAAGCCCAACACTGAATTTTAAAAGTTTCGGCCCAAGTCGAATAGCATCCCTCGAGTCCATCTAACTTACCCTAATTATCAGGGTATTTAACAGCGACTAATCTCAAAAAAACCCTAATATTTTGCACACTTACTAACCCTAATCCTCCAAACCAAAAAAAAAACGCATCCACAAAAAAAACTTCTCTCACTTCTTTCTTCTATCAACTGAACGAAGCCTACTAAGCCAAGAAAATAAACAATTCGACCTTGTTTTCCTTTTTGTTTACTGGTCGAACTAGGAACAATGAGGACCACAAGGTGTTGGCTTCAAGGTTCTGTATTCAATATCCAAGGTATGTATGTGATTTGTTTCTTGTTTTTCGATTACATCGAACCAAAAGAAGGATGAAATGATTTCGTTTTGTTCTTTTCTTTTAAAAAAAATAAAAAACTTTCGAAAATGGAATTGAAGCTTGTACTTCTCACTGATCGATGAGGATAAATCTCTTGTTGTTTGGTTCTTTGAATGAATCGATGTGCATACAAAGAGATAGCCTGAGATCTTTTGAAGGTCGTTTATTTTTCTTTATTTGGATCGATGATGAGTGTGTTTGGAATACCTTTTAAAAGGTTGTTTGCTTTTGAAATACAACACAAACTGAGATCCACTTTTATTCTCGTTGCGTTTAGGATTAGGAGATGGTTAGTTGTTTTAATTTTGTGTTGAGGGTAATGATAGATCTGTGATGAAATCTCTTGATTGTTTTTCTTTTAAAGATGAATCGTATATAGAAGCAAGAGATAATCTGAGATCTTGAATCCTTTCCTTTTCGTATTCGGTGTTGAGTTGAAGGGTCTATGATGATTTTGTTTCTTGTGATTGATTTGAAACAATCTTGATGTAACTTTGTGTAACACGAAATGAAAACTGAGATCTTAAGTATTAGATTCGAGACGTTAGGTTGATCTGTCTTTTAATAACTTTGCAATCGATGTGGTTTTTGGCTGTTGTTGAGTCTTTAATGTCTCGAGTGTTTTTTACTCTTTTTTTTTTTTTTTTTTTTTTTTAGGTTGTTGACAAGAAGAGACGGATGATTCATTCATACAAAAGACTAGCAAAACTTCGGTACAATATGAAATAAACCAACAATAGAAATGATGCATGAGCCCTTCTATTTATAGAGTGAGATTAGGGCAACATGCACATGCTTAGCTTCTAGAAACAATTAGACAAGGCCACATGGCCCATGAGCTCCTAATGAGCCGTGGGCTTGAATAACAAACATAGAGCCCATTTAATCAATCTAATTAACAAAATGGCTAAGTCTTTGACTACTTGTGAAATGCGTTCCATTGGTCATCTTGTTATAGAGCAACATATTAAACGTTATGACCAAGACTTGTAAATACTTAAAAACATGTTCCCAACAATCTCCCCCTAAGTTTTGGTCATCTTGGTTGCTCGACGTCATCTTTGCTTCTTTGGCTTTTGACGTCTTCATAATCTTTGTTATTTGTTCTTGTTGTGAAATGATATGGTATTCTCTTGATCTGCCTCTCTCCAAAAGTGTCTTTACGTCTTTTCCACGATGCTCATATGTTCTTAAACTTTTGTTAAGCTGTTGTACTATTGTTTTTACTGGTCCATATTTTTCTTGTCAAATAGTACTAAACAGTTTCTTAACAGTAATATTATATCAAAACATGGTCCTTTATCAGTCCTAGAATATTGTTATCATATATTCCGTTATTTTTTGCGACTGTTTTTGTTTTGGTTATTCCCGTGAAGATTAAGTGATCGGAAAATATAGTCTGAATTTATGGTCGATGAGTAGTCAGATAATATTGGTCAAATTACTTAGTCGGAAAACTGGTAAAAAGAGTTGGTCGGAAAAGTCATCGAAAAACTCATCGGAAAAGTCATCGGAAAGGTTTTATCGAAATTGCTTGTATAAGTAATTTCGATAAACCCTTGGTTATCGCAATTGTTTTATCGAAAATGGTTATCGCAAATTAGGTCAACCAGTCAAACCTATCGCAAACTAGGTCAACCGGTCAAACCTATCACAAATCTGGTCAACATGTAAAACAGTTACAACAAAAGTTAAAAAGAATGAAGATGAAGATGAATATGAACACGTTGACTGCAACCATTATACAACTACTTATGCAACCTCAGTTTAATCACATCACTGGTTCACATGGTTTAAAGGATAATAAAAACATTCGACAACCAGTATCTAACCGACAACCAACATCATAACCGACACCAACTCAGTCACTATCCAAAACCCACCTCCAACTTATCTAATCAGTCAACAATTACTAAAACAAAAAATTAACTCAAACTTCAGATTCCTTTTCGTATAGTACAAAGCCCAAAGAATTTTTTACAAATTCAAACACACGAATAGAAAAAGTCATCATAGATCTGTGATGAGTTTATACTCATTTTTTTTATATCTGAAATCTTATAAAGAAGAGACAAACACAACCTTGTTTCATCTCTCTTGTCTTTCGGTTTGAACATAAATGAATAAGTTATCCATGATCTCAGATATAGTTCATCGTGTGTACAAATCTTTATAGATTTTCTTATGATTGAACTTGATCCATCATCGATCTATTTTTCTTTTAAAAACACGAGGAAAATAATCGAACATACCTTAAACCTTTCAAAGAATCATGATGCCTATGATGTGTTTAATCCGAAGATAAAAGGGGAGACAAGATTGGCTGTTGTAGATTTAGTGTGATTCATACGATGAGATACGAGTTTTTTGGTTGGTGTTGGATCTGAAATGAGGGGAGAAATGGAGTGAAGGGGGCGGATTATTTCACAGGGAATGAATTAGGGTTAACTAATTTGTTATCTTTAAATACCTGAAAAATTAGGGGTGTTGGATTTGGACGGGTTGTGTCTGTTTGTTGGGCTGTTTGTTGGGTTTTTGGATTATCAATGGGCCAAAAATTTTAAGGGTATGTTGAAGTTGGTTAATTATTGGGCTTCGCCAAATTTCCTATATATAGCTTGGGCTAATTAGCGTGTAAAACGCCGCCGTTTTACACAGGCTTTTCCCGCCTTTTTTCCTGGGCCAAAACTGATCCAAAGCACTTATCCATTAATTCTCCTCCTAATGATCCATTGATCCATTTATTTATATCATAACATGAACTGATGAAGAAGACGCTTGAAGATTCAAGAAGCGGTGTTATCTCCCGTACCTTCTTCCACCGCACAAAACAACACAGCAATTATACAGAAGATTTGGAACATAAATTTGGTAGATGAAGAGAAGATCGAAGTTGTTGCGGTAACCGTTGATTATCACGTGGTGATGTCCAGAGTTTGGGTGGGTTTGTAATCGTGGTTAACATTCTCGGATTGCTTCCGTGTGTTTCGCCGGTGGTGTAAAAAAGGAACATTCAACCCCTGGTCGATTTATTTAGTGACAATAACAGGAAAAAGAAGCAAACAGTGAATCTTGAAACTGCGGGTTGGCACAACTCGATTGGGTAAGTTTATCAACCCTAAATTCATTTCTTTAATTTAATTAGATTTGGGTTTTTTTTATATGGGTTATAAATATTTTGTATAATTAATGGTGAAGTTAATTGAATTATTGATTTTTTTTGGATTTGGGCTTTTTAATAATCCATTTGTCTCATATAGAGAATGATGGTCTCATATGGGGTTTTTTATATGGGTTATAATATATACTGGAAAATGAATGTTAAAATGTTAGATAATTGTTGGTCTCATAAAATGGTTATGGATATTGAGGTGTGTTATGGAACCGTAATCCATCATTCCCTATGTGTGTTCTCTATATGATCCAAGGTTGATATTTGCTTATGATCCAAGGTTGATGTCTATAATATAGCTTACTTATGATTTTTTTTTCGATGTTACATCATTTGAAAAGGACCAGAAAATAACTTTGATCGATGTTTGTTTTTATCTTCAGGACTTCCAGTGACAATATGCTTTCTAGACCCTCCACTCCACGAATTCTACTTGAAGGTAATCTCGGGTATCTAACACAAATTTTGACTTCATGTTGTTGACTATCGTCAAATAGCAATTTTGATTGCAGGGTGGTGAGTAAAACACTAGAAAGTATTTTTGTGGGCCTTGGATTTGATAGCAATATATGGCCGAACGTATCAGGCATGTCGTAAGTCACAAAATTTTCTTGATGAGTAACACACTAGAAAGTAATTCTGCCTGAATTTTGTTTTTTTTTCTAAATGTATTGATTGCAGCCGTAACACAACCTCTTAATACCGATCACGAACGACCGTGTTCTTATGGTCCTTTGTTGGTCGCTCATACAAAAAGTGAGTATATGAAATTCATTGATGTAAAAATTGTTTTCTGCGTTATCATTATACTTACCATCTCTGTCTGGCAGATATGGTATGCTTCTAGCAGACGGTGAGGCGCATTCGAAACAACATCGTTTTGAGGATTCTTCGGTCACCTGTGTTCCCAAAAGTAAACATCTGGAATCAAATAGCTCTTGAACTCGAGGTTGGCAATTTTTATACTATATTTTCTTTAGTCAAAATACTATATTTTCTGTATGACATTCTATTTGTTATCTTTGTTCCCTTGACAATACAATAAAAAATTTAGACAAAAAAAAAAATTTAGCAAAATGCTTGCAAAGATAACAAAAAATTCAGACAAAAAAAAAATTTAGCAAAAAATTCAATACAATAAATTTTATCAACTGTGTTATTGTCAAGGGAACAAAGATAACAAAATGGTTGCATCTTAAGCAGTAGCCGTTGCTGCAAATGTAGCTGCTGAGGTTGGTAGGCTGTCAACTTTTGCCGCTGATTATCCAGTTGTAGCTGTCGGTTGTTTTTTCTTACCAGGCCTGATGTTAGGCCGTAAAAGGTATACACACTTGGGTTCTTTATTATGAAGTATGTTCTTAAACAATAACCCTCCTTACAATAGTACGGAGTAATATTTACGGAAAATGATAAACGATTGGTGTGTCTTTCAATTTGCTGGGAATACCAGGTTTATGTGTTTTAGATTAGTATACTTGAATTCATGGATATGTCGGTGTGCAAAGGTATAACAAAAATTTAATTTTTTTTTTTTGTTTTGTGAATACCCTCTCAAGTATGACACTACCAAAATTCTATTGAGTAAGCATCACACCTGTAATTCATTTAGAGATAGCAAATTGGGATCAGGTAACATGCCAAAACGGGTATCAGTCATATAATTTTATTCTTATAATCTGTATTTTAATGTGCAGATGACAGATTCTCATGGTGATGCTTATTATGTTTGTATATCTGACTTTATTTCTTATTTTCCTCAGGACCAATGTGAAAAAGGTGGCATTCTTATGTTGGCACACGAGATCATGAAATTACCATTCTGTTAAGATTCTTATCTTATGGCTGTGATTTCTAGGCTGAAATCAAAAGTCTTATCTATTGTAAGATCGAATTATATACCAAGTTTTATGTAGGCATTATTTGAAGTCAGCTGCAGGATTTTACCTATGTTTCTGTTATAATGGTGTCGATAATGTATACCATTCCTCTTTTTGCAGCTGCTGAATCTCTGTGAAATAGAAAGTACCTCTTTCTTGGATGTGGCTGCCAGTACTACCATGGGTTTGGATTTAGCCAAGTCTACTATGTCCCAGGTTTCTTTCAGTATATCTAGATATTTATGTTTTTATTGTGCTAATTACAAAACTAATCTACGATTGTGTGATATAGGTCATTTCATTGCTGAGGACAATGTTTCGTGGAGATCTGAATGGAAGAGTTTGTTGTCGGTTTGCACAATTTTGATTTCGTCGGACTGGACCTTTAAGGTATGAGGATCAAAACTAGGGCATGTAAGAAAAATAGTAGGTTAGGCGCATCGTTTGGTGCTGTTCTACCAAGTCAGGTGGATCAGAATTTCGTTCACTCTGGTACTACCAGTTGTGGTGAAGGTTTGGCTGTAGGTAGTTCTTATGGGGACAGTGTGGGTCGTGACATGGAAAAAGGGTCGTCTTCATTGAAACCGAACCACTCTTTTGTTGAAGATTCAGAGGTTGGTGCTGAGATTAGGCCTTCAAAAAAACTTGCTGTTGAGGGAAATTTTGGTGACGTTGGCATTTCCGGTTTGCCCGCAAACGAGAGTTTTTTTGTTGGGTCTTCTGATGTTGGTGTTTCTGTAGAACGTTTGTGTACTTCAGGTCCGTTAAACGATGTGGTTAACGTTTTCAAAAGGAAACGATTATGTGTAGAGGAACCTTTGTTAGAGACTCATGTAAAAATACGTATACACGATGTGGTTGCTGCTTTTAATGCAGGTGTGTAGACATTATCATTTTTTTTTTGTAAATCATTTTCGGATATTTCGTTGGTGCTCTTTGATGACGTATTTTACGGTGTGCAGAAACGTTTCCAAAAAAGGTCGTTCTCAATTTCCAATCGCAGTCGCTCCTTCCGGTTGAAGATATTGATACTTGCTCTCGAGTAACAGACGTTGACCGCAATAGTTCTGATTCCTTTTTGTACGAAGGTGGATCAGCAGATGGTACACAGCCATCGACGGCTATTGAGCAGCTTCCCGAATCAGTTATGTATGATGTTACTTATGCAGGTCTGTTTTGATTATAACTTTCTCTTTCACAGTTATTTTCTACTATCTTATTAGTCATCATTTAACAAAGGTATTGTACCTGCTATAATGACGTTTGCTGCACCCTCATGTAATATCTGAATAAAAGCCTAAATAAGCTAATTCCAAACACCCTCATGGTATTTTAAGAAAACAATAAGTTTTTTTTGTATGTTTCTATTCTTATGTACTTAATGATGGATGGAAATGTTGATAGTTTAAGACGGTGTGTTTGGATTAGCATGTTTACGTGGCTTATTGGTTTATATTTGGTCTTTTTTTAGCTTTTTTTTCATTCATGCTAAATTCTTGATGGATCTGATGTTACTTGGTTGGTTGATTGTAGTAAGTTACTAAGTTAGTTTAATTCAAATATATTGAAGTGATACATCTGTATCGTTTTGTATATCGATTGATTTTTTTTAATGTTTATAAGTTAGTGTGAAGAATCATTGATGTTGATGGATCTGAAGTGATTCATGATTATAGAGTGATGTGTGTGTAGGCAGTTTATCGGTTAGGTCTATTGATTATGGTAGGTTGATTGTTAATCTAATAGAAAATTTATTATGTTTTGGGGCCTGTTTGATGTAATGAACTGTATAGTTGTTTTGCGGGGTGTATTTTTAACTAAAAAAACTGGTTTGGTAACTAGACAAGTTCAATAACCTTTGATATTATTTTTTCTTACTGTAGGTCGCCCCTGATCACTGGAGGTTGGTGAGGGCTCATGGAACTGCTGTCGGGCTTCCCACGGAAGATGACATGGAAAACAGTGAAGTCGGAAATAATCAACGCGATAACCGACGCCCGGGCGCAACGCGCCGGACCGCCGCCAATCTCGTTTTTTTTATATAGCTTGGGCTATTTCTTTTTCCCAAATGTGCATAATTTTGAGCTGAATACTTTACAACTTATGTATCATTAAAACATTATGTAATATTTTGGATAAAGATTTGACAAAAGGAGTGGTATTTTGGGTTATCACAAATTTTCACAGGGATACGTTTTTTGACAAGATCGGGATAAAACCATTATCATAGTTCACTTAAACCGTCATAAGGCTAGTTTTGGGCATATAACCGCAATATGTGACTACGGCATTAATTCATTATTAATTATTTGAGGTTGAAGTGAAATTTCACGGGTGCGTGTACTTAGTATCTTGAAGATATCGGGGTTGGTTGGATGCATGATTCTTCGAGATCCTTATTCGAGCTTATAACCGTTAGAATGATTACAACTTGAGTTCTATAGTTATACCTGATGTAAGGAGTTACGTTGTTGTGCTCACAGTGTATAGCTATCACTTTAAAGGAGTTACGTTGTAGTGCTCAAGTGTCACAAAAAGCTGTGGATAATTCGAGAGAAGTTCATATACAGTTAAGAAAGGTTGGATGGGTATATGATTCTACCTTTATTGAAATTCTCAGTATTGGTTCTTAGTCAGACAATAGTGCAAGTTTAAGTCACAAGTTCGGGTTATTTTACTTCAGTCTCAAGTTCGTAATACTGGGTTTTCTCTATCAGTAGTCACTACAAAAAGCCGTCCAAATGATAATGGGGTCGATAAAGAGTTAGCGTAAATGAGTATAAATGAGTAGAGATTTTATCAGC
Source organism: Artemisia tridentata subsp. tridentata (assembly GCA_021014915.2). Taxonomy (NCBI): domain Eukaryota; kingdom Viridiplantae; phylum Streptophyta; class Magnoliopsida; order Asterales; family Asteraceae; genus Artemisia; species Artemisia tridentata. Next base: position 337,869,660 of record CP139506.1, read on the forward strand.
TGTTGATTCTCACGGGCTATTTATGGTACTTCACGCATCTTTGACTTATTGGACATACTGGGTTTATGCTGCCTCCATTTCCATCGTAACCATAGTATGTATGCTTCTGATTCCGCGAAGACATCGTGGGGGAAAAGAGAGTCTATGTTCTTGGACTTTTCTTGCATTCTTTGCGAAAACACTCTTTTTCCAGATGTATCTGCATTCAGGGGGAAGAAATGTGCACATCGGGGACGCATAACTGATTCACATGATCGAGCTTTCAATTTTAGTATTACCGGAGAGACGTCCGCAGAGATGATCAGTGATTCAGTTTTGTGATTTTTGGTGTAATCGTTTCAACTTTCACAGGTTGTGATGTGCGAAGTAACCTACTAATGTGAGAAAATCTTGCTGATTTCTTGCATGTTACCCCCGAACGGATTTTCCGCATTGAGCATAACCGTTACTAAGTACTAGTCAGATTTGCTTGGTGTGGTTTACGATGTCATCTACATATTCCGCTGCGTACTTACAACCTTCAAAAGATAGAAGACATGTTAACAACATCAAAGTTTCGAATCTGCTGAATACGGTTGTCAGTTTAGGGGGAAGCTGATTCAGAAACTTTGCCAAAAAGAAGTATATGAAGAAGCCGTTAAAGACACGCAGCATGAATTAGGGGGAAGTTAATCCAGTTCATGGATATTACATCATTTACCTATAAATGAAGAAAAGTTCTCAAGCCGAGGTACAAGATGAAGACAAAGAGCGTCAACTGTAGTCATCCTCAGCACTTGAAGAGCTTATGAAGACCTTTCTTTAATTGTATTTGTACTTCTAGGAAATGATGTAAGTAATCCCATATGTTGCCACATTGGGGGAAGATTGTTGGGAATGCTTCTAACACAAAAATGTGACAACATATTTGGGATTACAATAGTTATCATGTATGGCACAAATACAAGGACTAGAAGCGTCAATCATGTAAAGTCTTGTGTTTGTTGGCCTATTTATACCCTCCTAGACTTCACTAGGAGGGTGAGCCTTGAGTTTGTATCTTTCACTTTTCATTTATCAATAAAACCAGGTTCTTACTTTCTCTCTCTAAAAACTCTTACCATGGAGATGATGTTCTACCATCATCCCCGACCTCCCGATTCACCAATATATCACCAAAACACGATCCATCATCTTCCTCCTTCCATCATGGATTGTCATCTCACCCTATGGATGAGGATGATGATGAAGTGAATGAAGAAGGAACTTCTCGTGCTCGTACTCCTTCACCCGACACTTTCTTTTGCAATCTTGACCCGTCAAAATTCACACCAACAACCGACCTTCCGTACAACAACACCAACTTAAATGCGGTAATGAGAAGGCAAACGACGATGTACAATCGACAAGTGTCCATCGACAAGTGTCCATGCAGGAGCAAACCATCAGGGGGTTCAAGTCAATCGGGAAGGCACTCAAGGGGATCGGGAACAAGATCAAGAAGTTGGGGAAATCGAGAGATTAGACAATGCTAACTTAATTAGTATTATTAACTCAAGTAGTATTAAACTATTACTCATGGGGTCTTGGCTACGGCCATTTAACATTAACAAGTTTGGCTTAACTTAGTATTTCTAACTTGGCATGGGTTACTTTGGATAGTTAATGAAGCTTAATGCTTGATTATATTTATGAGCTTCATTTAGTTCATATCTTTTATTTTAAATTTTTCTTGCATGCACTAAATGATCATATTACTTGATATGTTGCATGCCTAATAGTAGCTTAAATTTAGATAATCACATATTCTTGTTTGTTGCTAGTTGTGGCTAGTGTTATGAAAACTATGTGATTATTCTTTAGTTAATTGAGGCAATAGGATTTGCTGCAAATAGTACCCCTAGGATTACCCATTTAAGCAGCCCAAATCCTGCAGAATTGGTAAAAATGTCAACTGCAGGTCACGGCTCCACTAAATAGGGCACGACACCACTAAATTTAGTGGTACCGTCCCCTGGGAAGACATTTTTAACTGTTTTCTTTCACTTTTTTACTTCCTTTCCCTTAGAATCTGCAAACATGTGCTGATTCCAACACTCCCAATTCCCTAAACTCACCATCCTACCTATCCTTGCATGCCTTTGATTTGACTATTTAAGCTCTTATCATGCATTCATCTTGCTCACCATCACACATTCATCATAAACTCATCATGTCTTCTACCTTGGCTACCACCTCTCACAAAGCAAAGAAACCAAGACTCAACATAAAACCACCCAATGAAATACTTCTCATTGATCTTAAATTAGACGATGATGAAGACATTCACACACCATTACCCTCAACCAATTCAAACTCATCAATTTCTACACCTTTGGCTCCTTCTAAAGCCATCTCTACAAGGCCAACCTCATCATCCACTTCCACAATTAGGACTACCACACCCTTACCTCCACCTAGTCGTCCTCAACCAGTGGCACTAACATTCACCCTATCACCAACAATTCATTTTGAACTTGGATCCAACACATCATCATCTTCCGCCTCTCCATCACCACAACCACTAATGGGTCACCCCATTTACTAACCTCTAGAGCCAGATAGCCTAAGTTGTGCATGTTGTCATCACAACCGAAACCTCATCTTCAACCTTAGGGATGAATTGAACTTCATGTTCTCCTACCTGGAACATCTCTTGACGCCACCACCACCTCCAATCATGTCACCCTCTCCACCTCCCACTAGCCTAATTAACTAAACATATTTATGTTTAGTTTCCAACAATAAACATCTATGACCCCTTTCGGAAATGAAGCTAATCTTAGCACCTCATGTCACTAAAGATTTCTATGTGCTTCTTGTAGCTTACTTTTATTTTTTTGTTGTAGTCATACCTTATGTATGACATTTCTTTCTATGAATTTAGTGGGCTTATTATGTGGTTGTCTTATCTTTTATGGTTTTTGGCTTTTTAGCCCTTTTCTTAGTTTATGGTTGGATATTTATTTTTGTTGCTACATGTTAGATATTGTATATGTGTCATCTAACTTTGTTTTGTAGCAAGAACCATTGATCGATTCGTTGGTGTCCTCCAAACGAGGGGAAGTATACATCAAGAGGGAGCCTTAGCAACCTTTTTGCTTCGACAAAAAGGGGGAGAAATAGGATATAAACTCATGCTAAAAACTTGTCAAAATTAATCTTTAACTTAAAATGAGTTTATGTTTTGTCATCATCAAATAGGGGGAGATTGTTTATGCAAATAATGTTCTGAAAACGTTATTTATATCTTTCGATAACTTCACGTTTCTATGATAACAAAATGTGAAAAAACTTTACGTTAAAATTAATGTAAACAAGTTTTTAGTCGAAATATCCCGTTTCTACATATATCACTCTAGGTATGAACAAACAAATTTACAACTTGACAAATGATCAAAGAAGTGAATTTGTGTTTCAAACTTCACATTTTTAACGTGACAAAACATTTTTTAAAAAATATGCCTTACAAGTTATTTTTGAATTATAAAAAAATGTTTTATTGAAAAAATAAGTTCAAATATCATAACAGCTATTCCCCTCCCCCCAAAAAAAAATTAGCTCCAAACTTCCCCAAATAAACTTTCACCACTAAAAACAAAAATTGGATCGTCCTTGTCTGGCACGGTACCACTAAATTTAGTGGTACCGTGTGACATTTAGTGGTACCGTGTCCTTATAATAGTCAAATTTCTTCTGCCTATAAATACCAGCCCTTTTCAAAGTTTTTGGGCATCCTTTTTCACACACAACTTTCTGAGTTTAAAACTCTTGTCACATCTTTTCTTCTTGATCATTTAGTTTAGTTTTCCTTTGTTTAAAGAGTGATCCAATCATCCAACCAAGTGATCACCTTCATTCCTCTACTAGTGCAAGAGAAGAACAAAAGGTATCAAAGAAGATACAAAGTGTTGTAGTTTTAGTTAGTGCACTTGTAACACTTGTTACATACTTGTTGTATCCTAGCATACATCAAGTTAATTTTCTTTTGAGTAGTTTGTGAGAGTAGATCATTGTGATCTTGTCGAGATCTTGGAGATCTCTTGTAGATTGTGAGCTTGTGAGTTGATCAAGTGGATCAAGGGTAGATCGAGTCAAGTGAGAGTAGATCATTGTGATATTGTTGAGATCTTGGAGATCTCTTGTAGCTTGTGGGCTTGTGTGTTGATCAAGTGGATCAAGGGTAGATCGGGTAGAACGAGTCAAGTGTGTTGATTGTGTGAATTAGTAAGGATCGTGTGGATCGTGGCAGATTGGTACTAGCTAAGATTAGTGCTCGACATTTTGCTTAGTGTCGGAAATAAGGATAAGCGACGTCGTATGGTTTTCTCCGCCTGAAGGGAGCTTTGTTGACATAGTGCTTAGAACTCTCAGTGTGGCACTTGGGGAGTGGAGTAGGGCGAAGAAGAGCTTCATGACCGAACCACTATAAATCTCTTTGTCCCGGTTTGACCTTTCCATCTCACTTCTTTATATTTATTCTTTATATTAGATAAGATTGTTTAGTGTTCAAATTGGTGTTGATTGATTTCACAAAGTAATCGAATCAAAGTTTTTCACAAGTAAAGTTTTATAACAAATTAAAAACCGGTAAAACTATTCAACCCCCCCCCTTCTAGTTTTCCACAAATGTATTTATATAAAGGTTAGCCTATACCACTTGATGTGGTTGTTACATTTTGGATGAAGCTTGATTTTTCACCATGCATATCTCTAGATGACAATTTGGATTGTAACGCCGAGCTTGAAGAGTTAAATACAGAGTTCAAAAAGAAATCAAGGGTTGTTAAGAAAAATTCCCTTAGAAAGATGACGGAGATAATAAGACCATCAACAACTTCAGTTGGTGATCCTACTACTTAGAAACCTACTCGTGGGCGCCCCTCATAAAAAAAGGAAAAACCCCATATTGAGTCACCTTTACAAGCACAAGAACCGCTTAGACCTACCATCTCATCAATTCCAAAACCGCCTAGACCTAGCAACTCATCATTTCCAAAATAAGAAGAAGAAAAATAAGGAGATGAGAGAAGAAAGCAAGCTAAAGAATATGGTAAGCTGGTGAATAAAGCGACTCAAGAGGGAGGTTCTTCCCACCAGAATATGAAACGACTAATTAAAGATATCAAGAACCAAGCCGATACTAGGAGTTTAATCCAAAAACATATAATCACATAGATTTGAGCTTTCTCTTTTTGCCGAAACAATCCATACTGTGCAATCTTTCTCCCTTGTAAGCATAATCACTTACAATTAATAATCAAGTAAATTGTTTTTCCATTCATCGGTTACCAGTGTTTTTGGTGAAAAATATATTGACATAGATATGAGGAATACATTGAAACATCAATATTGAAAACTACTACTAACATTTTAGAAAATCAAAAGCTCTTGTAATGTATTGGTTCGAGTAAATGATAGTAGTAGGTTAGATTGACTTATTTTGGTTACTAAATCTCACAAGATGGCTTGTTAATACAAGACTATTACTAAATTAGCCCATTAAGGCCAACCCCATATCTTGATCTTGATATATAAATGTTGGATTTTAATAACATGACTACTTCATAAATTAAACACATAATATCAAAGAGAACATGCGAAAGCTAAGGATCAATATCACATAATTAGTTAACCGAATAATAAAGTAAACGTACCTTTGATTCTAGCTAAATAAGAATCAACTTCAAGTAATCTTCAATCAAGATCAAGAACCCTAATTAGGGTTTATAAGTTGATTAACGAATTACCCCTTACCGTTTTGTAATTCAATGCAAGATATTAACTATAGTGAGTTAATACCACGTTCTTGTACACACGTACTATAACCGAATTAACGTGATTGCTAGATCAAGAAAACACGAAGGTTTGTTTTATGAAAACAAACCGATCAAACTTTTTGTGAGGGTTGTACAAATCCGCCAAAGCAAGAAAGAAAAGAAAACAAGTTTAGGGTTATAACTTGTGTACAAAAGATACAAAACAAAAGACCCTAAGCCTTGTATTTATAGCATGACTAACTTAGAGAACAAGTTGGAGAGGAATTGGGTTTCAACCTAACCCATCCGATAGGCCAAAGGGATCCAAGGGATTCCGGAAGCTTCTTGTTCCTCTAATTTCATCTATAGTCCTTCTATTAATCTTTTAACGGTCATTAGTCAATTATCATTAACTACTTAACGTCCGTTAGTCATTATTTCGTGTTTTAATAATTAAATATATAACGTTTTATATATTAATTATTATCCATTAATTCTTCATACGTAAAGTGTGCAATCCCGTGGTCTCGAGTTCGATTCTAGACATACACGTATTAATATTTGTCCACAAAACTAACAGCTCCCACTTGGACATCTATTAATAGTGTAATGACATTGGTTAGCGTCTAGCAACACGCCAATGCCCCTAGTACAACTTGAGGGTGGTCTCCTGGAAAAACCTTTCTGAATGAGCAAGATTACCAAATTGTCTGAACGTATTCCAGATAGATCTTGGGCGTGGCCACGCAAACATCTTGTCAACCCTACGAGGGGCCCAGTAGTATTAAACTTCAAAACAAATTTGAAGGAACAAATTCTTTCTTGACTACAAGCAAAACCCATGAACTTTGCAACACTTCTGAAAACAATCCTTATGGCTACCAGTAACGTATAGCGGTAAATTGCTTTACAGAAATGCACTACATCCATGACAGTTATCTGGTATCTCAAGTCTGAGGATAACTATATTCATGATTTACCTGATGACAAGATCCATAAAGTAAAATCATGTAGTTGGGATAAGTCCTATATTCAATTCATTGAATATCATGTGAAATTGCCATGTCAACGCATCAATATACTTTCAAGTATATTCTACAAATACTCAGATTTGTCTTAATTTAATGATATTCTCATATCATTAATTGACAATGTTCAATTTAGAATAACTAAATTATTCAAGGATTAAACATGAAAATACATGATATATTATTAAGAAAATGATAATCAAACATAACAAATATTTTATTTCATTAAAATAATAATTGTTCATAACATCCTTTTATCCAAACACTAATCACAGATGGGCATGAAACTACTAGCTAAATGAAGTCCTATGCCTTCAGCATGTTGATAAAGCTTTCCACCAGGAAAAGCCTTCCTTAATGGATCAGCTAGATTATTAACTGTGTGAACTTTGAGTAACTCGATTTCATCTATCTCGACTTGTTCTCAAACACAGTGATATTTAATCAGGAAATGTCTGGTGCCTTTCATGATTCCAGGTTCATTGGCAAATGTAATTGCAACTGAATTGTCACAATACATCTTTATAGGGTTTTCAATCGAGGGCATAACTCCAAGCCCTGAAATAAACTTCCTAATCCAGACGGCTTCCATTGCAGCTTCTGAAGCAGCTATGTACTCACTTTCTGTTGCAGACATCGCTATGGTACTCTGCTTCTTGCTCTTCCAATCCACATCTCCTCCATTAATGACAAAGACATAACCCGTCTGAGACTTCGTATCATCTTTATCATATTTCCAGGACGCATCGCAGTAACCTTTAACACCAAGTTCTGCTTCTGGATTTCCCCCATTTACTAAAAACATATCTCTTGTAGCCCCTAAGTAATTGAGAATATGTTTACCAGCAGTTCATTAGAGTTCACCTGGATTCTGTTGATATCGACTGGTTATATTTTGAGAAAACGCCACATCAGGCCTTGTACATCTCACCGCATACATAATAGATCCCACAGCCGAAGCATAAGGGACTCTCTTCATGCGTGTCACCTCTACAGGTGTTGAAGCACATGCTCTGCTACTTAAGCCATGATTCTCTTGCATTGACAAATATCCCTTCTTGGAATTTTGCATATTGAATCTCTTCAATATTTTATCAATGTAAGCACTTTGGTTTAATCCAATCAACCTCTTTAATCTATCTCTATATATCTTGATTCCTAGAATGTATGCTGCTTCTCCTAAATCCTTCAAGGAAAAACATTTCCTAAGATAGGCTTTAACCTCTTTCAATCCTGGAATATTTTTACCCATGATTAATATGTCATCAACATATAAGACAAGGAAAATAACATCACTCCTACTAGCTTTGTGATATACACATGGCTCATCAAGATTCTGTGTAAACCCTAACTTTTTGATTTCTTCATCAAATCTCTTATTCCATTGCCGTGATGCTTGCTTCAATCAATAAATGGATCTTTGAAGTTTGCATACACGGTTTGAAAATTCTGGATTCACAAACCCCTCAGGCTGCGCCATATAGATGTCTTCATCTAGGCGACCATTTAAGAAGGCGGTTTTGACATCCATTTGCCAAATCTCATAGTCATAGTATGCAGCTATAGCTATGAGAATCCTAATGGCCCTTATGTCAGCTACAGGAGAAAAGGTCTCCTCGTAGTGAACACCATAAGTTTGAGTAAAGCCTTTAGCCACCAAACGAGCCTTATAGGTGTGTACATTGCCATCCATGTCAGTTTTCTTCTTGAAGAGCCACTTACTTCCAACTACCTTGGCATTGGGAGGAAGGTCTACTTCAATCCAGACTTCATTATCTCTCATGGATTGCATTTCCCCATTCATAGCAACTTGCCATTTGTCCTTTTCAGGATCATTCATGGCAGCTCTATAATTAGCAGGTTCTCCAAGATCCCCTAATATAGTTTCATCAACTTCTACGTTAAGACATAGATGTTCAGGTGCTTTCACAGTCCTTACAGATCTGTGAATGGGAACAACTTCAGGTGGAGGACCCAGACTTTCAGGTTCCACAGGAAGTTCGATAGTGTTTTCAGAAGGCAATGTATCTTCTTGATCATCTTTCATATCATAAATCCTCCCACTGAATTCTTGAGATATGAGATCCTTTTCAAGAAAATATCCATACCTAGCAACAAATACTTTGTTTTCAGGTGGGTAGTAAAAGTAGTAACCCATCGTTTCCTTTGGGTATCCTACAAAGATACACTTTACAGATCTCTGTTGGAGTATGTCTGCTGAGTCACGTTTAACAAATGCCTCGCAACCCCAGACCTTTAAAAAAGACAAGTTAGGAGTTTTTCCATTCCATAACTCATAAGGTGTCTTATCAACCTTCTTGGTCGGAACCATATTTAAAATGTGAATAGCAGATTCTAAGGCATAATCCCAAAAGGATAAAGGAAGAGTTGTAAGATTAAACATTGATCGCCCCATGTCCAACAATGTATTATTTCTTCTCTCAGATACACCATTTTGTTGTGGAGTACATGGAGATGTGGGTATCCGCTGCGTACCATGTTTATCTTCATTATTATTGTAATCCTTAGATGAGATCTAACCAATCTCAAGCTATAAACGATCTTCTCAATTGGTATCAGAGCCTAGGGGCTCGTGATCGTGGGATTTAACAAGGTTTGGTTTGTCGAAGATCGAAGAAAACAAGAAAAATTCGTAACTGGTTATACTTTCGTAACTCACTGCAGGGCTGTTTTCAAAGGAGGATAACTCATTCGCTAACCATTGGATCGGGCTGAAATTTTTACTGGAGATTCTTCACATATCAAGTTACATTCTCGCTGGAGGGAACTTCGATCTGAGCTCTAGATCGTCAGGTATGAATTTTTTAAAACATCTGCAGAGGAGTATGTGATTTTCGAATTTTTAAGGTTTTCTTGATTCAACTTCCTAAATTCGTGATTATATTCGTATTAAATCATTATGGAAGATGTTTATATGTTGCTTGGCATCTATTATTCATGGAAGAACGTAGATTTGGTGCCATTCGAATCTTAGGTTTTCGTTTTATATAGCGACATGGTTTGGAGAATCTTTACAAGGCCGACTGGATATTCAATATTTTCTTAAAACAATCACTTCATTGTACTTTGATACTGATTGTTTAACCCTTATTATGGGTCGGTTCACTTAATTGCTCATATTCTAACCTCGTACTCCAATGATTATGGGCTGGTGAGTTCTTAAACTATGGATTAAATTGGTTGCTAGTGTTTACTATCGTGGTTTGGATCTGGTGTGATGATGGTTACTGGTTAGCTGGTGTTCGCATGGTTCTGGATATTAGGGTTTCCTAAACCCTAACTTGATTGCCTTAAAGTTGTTGTGTTTCCAGTATTCGACTAATAGCAGTTCATACTGCTATCAACGTTGCTTTGTACTACTAGTTTCGACGACAACGTGCACAAAGATTTGTTGGTTTGTAGTGCTGTCAAGGTTTTAGTACTGCTCTCACTTTTAGCTTTGTACTGCTAGCCGATCATTGAACCAAGATAGTACTGCTGGCTCGACTTTGTACTACTCATCTTATGTTTGTACTGCCAACGACATTCACTTAGTACTACCCATATTAACTTTGTACTGCTACTTGATATTCCATTAGTACTGCTCGTTCGATAGTTTGTCCTGCTACCGAAAAGAGTTCGTACTGTTCGAAGTTTGTTTGTGCTATTAGTTTCTATGTTAGTATTGCTCCAGATATGTCATTTGTACTACCAAGGATTCACGCTTGAAGTTGTGGAAGCTTAATGGCTCAATATGGAAAAAGTTTTGGACGGTGACTGTATGACTTATGAGAGATCATGGACGGTGTACATGCATGGATGGTGTTCATGGCTCGATACTGTTTTTATATTCTTAATGTCCACTCAATCTTCATTCTTCATATTGATCATGGGACGTTTGAGCTTTATATTAATATCACATTGGTCTTTTTATGTTTGGTCGGTCGAAACTATATTATGTGAAGAGGCAAAGATATAATTGGACGGTCATATGAAACGCATATTTTGGTTTTTCTTTGCTTTTGTTCTATGCACATGGGACGGTGGTTAATTCTTTTATTAACTTCATGCCTTTGGTTCAAAAATTCAATCATGAGACGGTGATTTTTATTTGGACGATGGTGATTTTTATTGTTATTGCATGTTGATATTGCATACAGTCGACAAGGAAAGTTGTTTATTCATCGCGTCAGTGGTAAAGTGGCATGAGATTACAAAAGTGAGGGGAAGCGAATATTGTTGATTGTTGATTTCGAACAGGTGGTTCCAATACATACACACGGGGAAAACACACACAGAGGAGATTTTTGGATTTTATCTTTGGCTTTTGGTTTATGTTCTTAAAGGATTAAAACCTCGTTATTATTTATTCTCATTGGCGACGAAAATTATTTATTGCTTATTTGACGATGAAGTGGAATTTTTCGGGTTTGTGTTCTTATTATATCTACGAATTGACAAACACCTGAAGGAGTTACATTGTTGTGCTCATTGATTATTGTCAAGAGATTGCGGTTTCCCTATACATCTGTTTGGGTATACGTTCGAAGTTATATTTAAGACATGAGTTTGGGTTATTCTACTTCAGCATCAAGTTAGTAATGGTTAGTTTTCTTCATCATTACATAAAGCTTACAGAATTGAAGATTCGACAAATGGTTAACATATGGGTTTCAGGGGAAGCTTATTGTTAAAATGATTAACCATTTATATGCTACATCGAGTTGAAGGTGTTTGTAGCTGCTCGTTGATATTTTTACTCAAGATTTGGGATTTTTCTGTCTTGGGTTCATTTATAAAAGAAAGCATTTTGGTGTTCATTCATGGAGGGCAATTCGAGACATTATAAGACTAGATTGGAAGTATGGTGCTGGTGCGTGGTTATGAAGATCAAAGATGCATACTTTCGTCCCCTAATTGATGATGACAAAAAGGGGAAGAATATTTATATTGAAGATTGCAGCTTGAAGATCCTTGATGATATGCATGGATTAAGAGGAAGACGACATCTTTCATACTTGGTTTTGTCATTATCAACTAGGGAAAGATTGTTGGGAATTATATTTGAGTTGATATTGACAAAACATGAAAGATGAAGGAGACTTATGATGACAAAGATAAGGGACTACCCAGACTAACATGGCTGCTAAATTGCCAATGTTGAAGCAAAACGAATTTGATATGTAGAGGCTGCGAATAGAACAGTACTTCCAAGTGCAGGACTATGCACTCTGGGAGATTATTGAAGAAGGAAACTCCTTTAAACCTACCACATCTGTATCAACTGTTGATGGTAAAGAAGTAACTGTTGTGTAAACCTCTCAAGTGACTGCAGAAGAGAGGCTACAAAAGAAAAACGATGTCAAGGCTAGGAGCTTGCTGATGATGACAATTCCAAATGATCAACTCTTAAACTTCAGTAAGTACAAGGATGCAAAGTCCTTGTTTGAGGCAATCATTGCTAGGTATGGTGGGAATGAAGCCACCAAAAACACTCAAAAGACTCTCCTGAAGCAGAATTTTGAAAATTTTAGTGCAACAAGTAATGAGTCTTTGGATCACATGTTCAACAGGCTACAAAAGATTGTTAGCCAACTTGCAGTTCTTGGTGTTGACATACCTCAGGAAGATCTGAACTCCAAGTTCTTGAGGAGTTTACCTGCAGAGTGAGCTATGCATGTGGTGGTCTGGAAGAATAAACCAGACATTGATACTATGAGCCTGAATGACTTACACAGCAACTTCAAGATTGTTGAGCAGGATGTGAAGAAAGCTGAAAGTACTAGTTCAAGCACTGGGAACATGGCCTTTGTGTCATCTCCCAGTAATTCAAGTCCATTTGAAGAAAAGGTTGCTGTGGGAGTTAGTACTACTAACCCCAGTGTTAGTACTGCTAGCACATCAAGCAGTACTACTGGTATTCTGAATGACACAACCTATTGTGCCTTCCTGACAAGCCAGAATGATGGGTCAATGCTGACACATCAAGATCTCTAGGAGATTAATGATGATGATTTAGAGGAGATGGACCTTAAATGGCATATCTCACTTCTTAGCATGAGGGCTAAGAAATTCTACCAAAGAACTGGCAAGAAGATTACAATCAGCAGCAATGATACTGCTAGTTTTGACAAATCAAAGGTAGAATGCTACAACTGTTACAAGCTAGGGCACTTTTCAAGGGAATGTAGAAGACCTAGGCAACAGGATGGTAGGAGCAAAGGTTATAGGAGCAAGCCCAAGGCTGTGGAAGAAGCTGAGCCAACCTCAAAGGCTATGGTGGCAATTGATGGACTGGGCTTTGAGTGGAGTTTTATGGCAGATGATGAGGAAGCACCTACTGAGATGGCACTTATGGCCTTCTCTGACTCTGAGGTACAATCTACTAAATGTTGTTCTAAAACATGCACTGCTCTTAAAGAATTAGAAACTTTAAAGAAACACTATGATGAGCAAAGGATTAAACTGAACAAAACAAATTACAATTTGTCTAATCATAAGAGAGGTTTAGCAATCCTAGAAAAACAAATAGTGCATTATAAGAACAATGAGTCTGCTTTTACTGAGGATATTGCTGTTCTTAAGAGAGATCTTTCACTTAAGAATGCTGAGATTAACTTGCTAAAATCTGAATTAGAAAGAATTACTAAGGCAAAAGATAATATCCAGTTAACTGTAGACACTTTGGAATATGTACCAAAAGGTGTGAACAAAATCATAGAGTGTCAGATAGTTAATAAGGCTAAGTCTGGGTTGGGGTATAAAACATGTCCACCTCCTCACAGAGGAGTGCCTGCACCCTCACGCATTGACCTAGAGCATACAGGTTTACCTGAGTTTCAACAAACTAAGTTAGAATATGGTTGTAAGTTAAAAGAAAATATAACTGCTAATAAACCTGTAGAAGTCAGTGAACCTTTTGAGAGTGCAAGTGACACTTCACTCCCTGAGAATAAGGTGTCCACTGATAGAAATTCAGATGCTCCAACTATTGAGGATTGGACATCTGATGATGAGGAATATCAGGTTGTGGTTAAACCTGATGTGGTTAAAGTAGAAGGAACCAGTGTTCCTAAGGTGGTTAGTAATGAAACTGTTAGGCCTAAATCAAATGTTAAACCAGTTAAGAAAACAATTAGGTACTGTGAGATGTATAGATTCACAGACAAGCCAAGAGGTAACCAGAGAAAGTGGAATAACCTCAAGTCCCACCAACTAGGTGAAGACTTTGTTATGTATAACAAGGCTTGTTTTGCTTGTGGTAGTTTTGATTATCTTGAGGCTTTTTGTAACAATAGGGTAACTGGGAACTCAAACCATAGGGTGTGCTTAAACAGGTCTAAAATTCACCCCAATGCTGATAGAATAACTCCCAGGACAACTTCAATGAAGTCTGGCCCATATCCAATTAGTACTGCTAGACCAGCAGTTAGAACTGCCATACCTTTTAGAACTGTTTACCCAAGACCAGCAGTTAAAAGTGCAAAACCAATTTTCAAATATGCACCACAAACTGTTAAAAGGCCTTTTCAAAAGAAAGCAGTGGTACAAAAACAACTTTGGAAACCAAAGGCTAAAACTACAAAGCCAGCAGTTAGTACTGCTAGCCAAGCAGTTAGTACTGGTAACTCTCAAAACACTGCTAGGGATAAAAGGAATAATGTTGTTAAGGCCTCAGCATCTTGGGTATGGAGACCAATCAAACCCAATGGTGCATCAATTATTTTGAAAAGATTTGACTATATTGATGCACGAGGCAAACCCAAGTCAGTGATTGCTTGGGTACCCCAAGGAAACTAATTTCCTTATTTCATGTGCAGGGGCATTCACAGGAAGATGATGAAGATCAAGGTTATGAAGACAGTGGATGTTCCAGGCACATGACAGGCAACATGTCCTATCTTTCAGACTTTCAACCATTGGATGGAGGATATGTTACCTTTGGGGGAGAAATATAGGAGGAAGAATTACTGGTAAAGGCACCTTAAAAACCGGTAAATTAGACTTTGAGGAGGTGTACTTTGTGAAAGAGCTTAAGTATAACCTGTTTAGTGTCTCACAAATATGTGATAAAAAGAACAAGGTTCTTTTTACTGACACTGAATTTCTTGTGCTTTCCCCAGACTTTAAGCTTTCTGATGAAAGTCAGGTTCTACTTAAAGTTTCAAGAAAGGGCAACATGTACAATGTTGATATGAAGAAGATTGTTCCTAAAAAGGCCCTTACTTGTCTTATTGCAAAGGCCACATTGGATGAGTCTATGTTATGACATAGAAGACTTGGTCATATAAATTTTAAAACCATTAATAAAATTGTTAAGGATGGTTTGGTAAGAGGCTTGCCTCATAAAAGATTTGAAAATGACCAAACTTGTATTGCCTGTCTCAAAGAAAAACAACACAAGGCTTCTTGTAAACCCAAGAATTTTAACTCTATTGATCAACCTTTGTTTATGCTACATATGGATTTATTTGGCCCTACATCTGTGAGTAGTATTATGCATAAAAGGTACTATCTTGTAGTTACTGATGACTATAGTAGATTCACATGGGTTTTCTTTTTAGGTTCTAAGGATGAGACACCTAGCATTCTTAAAACATTCATTACTGAAATAGAAAACTTAGTGGATAAGAAAGTAAAAGTCATTAGGTGTGACAATGGGACAGAGTTCAAAAATAGAGTTACGGATGAGTTTTGCAAAGAAAAGGGTATTAGAAGAGAGTTTAGTGCTGATAGAACTCCTCAGCAGAATGGAGTTGCTGAAAGGAGAAATAGAACACTAATAGAAGCTACTAGAACCATGTTAGCTGACTCTAAGTTGCCCATCACTTTTTGGGCTGAAGCAGTTAATACTGCTTGTTATGTGCAGAACAGGGTTTTGGTAGTTAAACCTCACAACAAGACACCATATGAGCTTTTTAGAGGTAGAACTCCTGCATTATGATTTTTAAGACCTTTTGGGTGTCATGTAACTATTTTGAATACCTTAGACCATCTAGGCAAATTTGATGGAAAATCTGATGAAGGTTTCTTGGTTGGTTACTCTCTGAATAGCAAAGCCTTTAGAGTATACAACACAAGAACAAGGAAAGTTGAAGAGAACCTGCATGTTCAATTTCTAGAAAATAAATCAAATGTTGCAGGTGAAGGTCCAAAATGGCTCTTTGACCTTGATACTCTAACCCAATCAATGAATTATGTGCCAGTTGTTGCAGGAACCTTTTCTAATGATTTTGCAGATTCAGAAGCTGATGATGCAATAAATAAAGCAGACTTGGGAAAGGAGAATGATCAAGATCATTTGCTGATGCCAATATAGAACAGTGTGGATTCATCTTCCAAGAATGGTGCGCCTTCTACTGATGAAGCAAAGGAAGGCATTGAAGGTGAAAACAATGTAGACGGAGCTGAGGAATAAGAGAATCAAGATAACGGTACTAATGGAGATTGTACTGTTGAGCCACAAGTTGGTACTGCTGGGCAAAATCTTTATACTACTGGCCTATTAGACACTAATATTGCTGATTTCTCGGAAGATGAGGTGGATATCAACAATCTACCACCTACCTATCAACTTCTTTCTACACCACACACAAGGATACACAAAGATCACTCCCTAGACAATGTGATTGGTGACATGCAGTCTAGAGTAAAGACAAGAAAGCAATTCATGACTTCAGACCAACAAGGGTTTCTTAGTGCTGTTTATGAAGAAAAAAAGCATGAAGATGCCAACACTTGCTTGTTTGTGTGTTTCCTCTCACAATCTGAACCCAAAAATGTTCTCAAAGCCTTAGAAGATTCAAGCTGGGTAGAAGCAATGCAAGAAGAGCTTCTCCAATTCAAGATTCAGAAGGTTTAGGTACTAGTGGATTTACCCAAGGGTATAAGGGTAATTGGCACCAAATGGGTTTTCAGAAACAAGAGGGATGAAAGGGGAATTGTGATAAAAAACAAGGCTAGACTTGTAGCCCAAGGGTATACACAAGATGAAGGAATAGACTACGAAGAAGTTTTTGCACCAGTAGCAATCATCGAAGCAATTAGACTATTCTTGGCCTATGCTTCTTTTATGGGCTTCACTATTTATCAGATGGATGTTAAAAGTGCCTTCTTGTATGGTACTATTGAAGAGGAGATGTATGTCTCACAACCTCCAGGTTTTGTTGATCCAGAACATCCTGACAAGGTGTACAAGGTTGATTCGTCGTTTTTAGTACTACTTTTATTTTTCCGAGGGAAAAGGCAACGTATGCGTTTTCCCCGGGTCGTTTCCCAACGAAGGTCGAATATCGAGTCTTTGTTTCGGTGACGAATACGTGTCGTGAATGAGTGAAAAAGAGTGATTGATTTTTGATTTTATACTACGAACAATTAAATATGAAATAAAAAACAACTAATTAAGCTAATTAAACAATTAAACTAAACATGTAAACCTAAAACGAAAATTTGAAATTAAAAAAAACGTTACGCGACGAAATATAAAACGAAGATAAAAATGATTTTGTAAAATTTTAAATCCTAAAAATATACAATTATTTTCCTAGATAAAAAATGATAAAAGAAAATTTTTGGAAAAAGAAAAATATTTTTTTGACTTTTTAATAATAATTTTTTTATGAATTAAAACTATTTAAAACTAAATAGGTGATTTATGAAAATGAAATTTAGAAAAACTATTTTATAAAAGAAAATTAAGAAATAGTTTATAAAAACTAAAGGGATTGAAAATGTAATTTAGAAAAATTATCCTATAAAAGAAATGTAAGAAAATTAAAATTTTATAAAAGCTAGGGACTAAAGTTGTAAAAACTGAAACTATTATAGATTTAATAAAAGACAGGGACTAAAATTGCCAAGACAACAAACTATTTAAACACTAAAAACTACCTAGACACGAATTTAACTCAAATAGAAAACTACAGGGACTAAAAATGACAAACTCAGAAACTTGTTTTATTTTCTTTTCTCAGAAAAAAAGTTCTTTTCAAAAGCTTATAAAAAGCTCAAAACTTAACCAATTTTAAAACCGAAAACTGTTTTGGAAAGCTTATCAAGCAAAGATTACTAATATCCGAAAAGCCCTATCTCAAATTCTCAATTGCTTAGTTAAATTTAGCCTAGAACAGTAGTGAAAAACACAAGTCTGCTGCAACATTTTGACAGATCTGATAAGATCAACACTTTTGAAGGTTGTAATTCAACTCTAAAACTAACTCAATTCTTTCAAACCTCTTTTAACTCTTAGATTAACCTCAAAAATTGCCGCGATGTAATCTTATTAAGCTTAGCTAAAAAATAAAACAAAACAGCCCTACCACTAAATCAGCTTGAAATCCAGCATAATCTACTCTAAACTAATATTATTCTTACACCTCTATAACTATATTACTTAAACTTATTAAGAACAAATAGACAAGAACAGCTAATGAATTATAAACAATACGCAGAACCTAAAGAACATATAACAAGCTACTAAATCAAATGCTTACAAAATGGCCCTGCTGCAATAACAGGTTAACTCAGAATAATCAACCCAGGCTTTAACAAGCCACGAAAATAATATACCCCAGAACAGCTTCTAACGAACCCAATATCCAAACACTGATCTATACCCAGGCTTAAGCTACTATCGAACCCAATATCCAGCTTCTTCTTCTCATCAGTCTAACCAGCTTTTTCACCAGCTTATCAACTAATTTTTAAACTTCTCTTTTGACTATTTTGCTTTTGAGAAACAAACAATTTGGAGTTTCAACAGAAGCTTAACATAAGCTTTCTAAAACAATTTAACCAGCTAATCGATTAGCTTAGAAATATATATATATATATTTTTTTTTTTTTTTTTTTTTTTTTTTTTTTGAAATAACACTCAATTTAGAATAAAGCTAAACGAATCTTAACTTCAATAATATGCAACTTACATTAAACGGTAACCGAAAATTTTCATTAATCCAAATGAAATTACAAATAAAACTTCGGATGAACTAGAAACTGATTTAAAGCTAGAATTACAATAGAACAATTTAACTAAAACATTAAAATAAAAATTACAAGACCTCTCGTTAAATCATTAAAGTCGACTGAAAAATTAAAGTAAAAATAAAACAATTGAAAGTAAATCAAATCTATCTAAAAAAAAACTAAAAAAACTAACTACTAAAAAACTAGCCTTCGATCGGGAGTGATCCCCGCTATTTATAGCGCTAGATCGATTCTTCTGGAGAGTCCACGTTGGCGATCCGCGTGAGTCCACAGCCATCTATCACCCTTGGATCTTCCCTTCATCTTCAAGCTTCAATTTCCTCCGTACGATCATAATTCATGCGTGTTCGGACCAATCACATGCTGCCACGCGTCATTCCTTGTGTCAGAGGCATCCTCGAAGTCCGTGCAATGACAATCTTACCCTTAATTGTGGTAAATTCGTTTGGTAATTTTTAGGGTTCATCGGTTTGGGAAATTAGGGGTGAATATTGGGGCGGTATTTTTGTGAGAAAAGAGATAAGAGTGTGTTTTTAGCTTTGACTCTTTATGACCGAGTATTTTAGCTAAACTTTGACCGGGTGTGGGTTTTAGTTGGATCGGGTGTATTTTATTCTATGGTTCGGGTATTAATTGTGGGCCGGCGAAGTGGTTTGTTTTAGTTTTATTAAGTGGGCCGGCGATGGGGTTAGATTGGGCTTGAGGATTTAAGTTGGATTGGGTAAGGGCTAGCAAAAGTGGGTTGGGGTTTGTTTTTTTT
Source organism: Artemisia tridentata subsp. tridentata (assembly GCA_021014915.2). NCBI lineage: Eukaryota > Viridiplantae > Streptophyta > Magnoliopsida > Asterales > Asteraceae > Artemisia > Artemisia tridentata. The sequence goes on from CP139506.1 coordinate 337,889,210, forward strand.
TTTTTTTTTTTTTTTTTTTTAAATCCGGTTTTGTGTGAGAGGAGGGTTGTTTTTTTTTTAAATAGTAAGGATTTGTAATTTTGAGACTTTGGACCATAAGCTACAAATTCTAAAATGTAATTTTGACAACTTTAAGGGACCTTGTACCTTTTTAAAAGATTTCCACGGCATCAATATGACAACTTCTGAAGATGGAGACCTTGGTTGACTTTTTGACCATAATTCTCCTCGCATCAGCTAAATAGCATTCCATTTGTGCTCGTTTTTCCGTTCTTTGCTTGATTTTGTCTTTTTTTTTTTGATATCCGAGCCTGCATATGTAAAAACACAAAAACACAATATATTTGGCATTTTGGTCGGGTTTTTGGTCTATTTGGGTCCGGTTTTGGTCTAGAAATGGTATGTGTTTAAGCACATACCAAAATTCCCCCAGACTAAGCCATTGCAATGTCCTCATGCAATGTTATAAGAACTCCCCGATTTTCCTTTTATTCTATTTTTGTATTTTCTTATATTTTTCTCATTATTCATGTGACGGCTTTGTCGACAATCATTATCTAATGATAATTTTTAGGGTCTTTGAGTAGGAAACACGACTCATAAAGAAGTGACCATACGGATAAAATTCGTCGTCCTCGATTTTTCACAAGTCCCCAAACTAAGCTTAAAAACGAAATCATTGTCATTTACAAGTTAGACTGCCAACACTACTCAGAAAGCTAATTGTGGACTTCTCGTTCCCAAGTTCCTATTTTCCTCTATTTATTTTATTTTTGGTGAGAAATGAATTTCTTCAAATTCTCGTTTCGATAAATTTTAGTCCGATAAAGATACCTAGTTTAGACGCTAAGTAGTTTCCAAACCTTCCCTTGAAAACCGTTGCATACAAAAATGAGGTCCACATCAAGGTCTCTGATTTAACATGATTTTGAGAATATCCCTTTTATTTGCGACCGAAACAACTCATCTACGAGTCCAGAGACGGAAGCCTTTATTAGGATACCTCGGAGTCGAAATTTGGCATTTTTAACATTATTAAGCACATATTATTATTAATCCTTGGCCCTTTATAACAATCACAACATCGGCTGCGAACCGGCAAGATGTGATAGTCTATTATGACCTTGGAATTTTTCCTCTGCCTTTATTAGAAGTCTACAACATCGGCTGCGAACCGGCAAGATGCAGAAAACTTTTTATGGCTTTGGATTATTATTATTATTTATTATTCATTATATATTTTGCCAAATCCCGAGTCCTACGGCTTTTATAACAATCCCAACATCGGTTGTGAGCCGGCAAGATGGAATAGTCTATTACACCGTAACACTGGCAGTACCTTGATGTGTACCCAACTCTTATAAGCAAGGATTCGCTAAGGAAGAAATAAAAACTAAATTTCGCCAAAACCAAAATAGCTTTAATTATTCCTATTTATTATTTTTGAGTGAAACAAGCTTATGGGAACAAAAAGCCACAAATAACTTCGATGAGCTCTAAAGAGATCCAACTACTCCACGTTTAGCAATCTAACTTATAAACAACTCTATCATTTCTTGTTCTTCGCAAATTTAAAATCTTAAATAATAAGATCCGCGAATGCTTAGCCTTATAATCAAGCCATGCATATATAAAGTCAAATACGGGAACTTGCAAACTCTTAAAAAGAATTCGCGTTTTCTAGCTCCTTATGTAAAAGACTAGCACGAGCTTATAGATTATAAACGGTTAAGGGAACAAGCTAGGGCTCAACACGCCCGGTCAAGTCAGAATTTTATTCCTACTCTCTCCAGCGGAAAATCAACAAAAATGTCAAAATTTATTATATTTTTGCAAAAATTTTTAAAATTTTTCTCATTTTTTTTTGAATTTTTTTCAATTTTTGAGGAAAAACGGGATTGCACGAGACAATAGCAAAAATGCAAGGCAAAAATCAGATCGAAAGATTACCCCCCAGACTAGAACGAGACATTGTCCTCAATGTCTTAAAGGTACGGGTTCTCCTACATAAATCTAAGGCCGTTTATTAATTATGCCAAAAGATAAATGCAAAACGATAAGATTTTAGGATATCGGATAAGCAGCGAATGATGAAACTCGAGTAGCGTGAAGGAAACTATGAGCACGAGAGTCTTCATCATCGGGCATTCCTGGACATATCACAGAAAAACACGAAACACAAGATACGGAAGAGGGGATCCCTCCTCATGTTTTATTAGAAATAAGATAAGAAGATAGATGGATAAGCATGGGGTGCCTCCCACGAAGCGCTTGTTTTTGGTAACCGAGTCACATGAGCTTGACTCGACCCCGAATTTATTTGTCCATGGGGGAGCAAGTAACGGACACCTGGCATGAAAGAACGGAGATGCCGGGGTCAAAGACGGTGTCTTCACTCACAAATGAGTGAAGAAGAGGAGAAGTCACCGAGTAGGTGAAGAAAAGAAGAAGGATCATGATAACAATTGTAAAGAAATTGTCATCCTCACACCCGGAAAAAATGGTGGATTGGGTGGGCAATTTATCATACTTTTCAGAACTCTCATCCACCACTTTAAAAGTCACAACACCCGTATCGGGCTTGATATCATCGGGTGGTTTAGCAGGCGGACGAGTGGGTGATGGCTCAACGTGTAATGACTCAGTTTTATGAAGTGAAAGGGGATCATCATTAAGCAATCTTTCAAGAAAAAGAATTTCCCCTTCCGAGTCATGGAAATCGTCAAGGCGAGGTATTGGTAAAATCAGCTCATCAAATGTAGAGTCCTCGTCCTCGACGTTCTCTAACCCTTCATTGAAAAGAGGATTAACTTTGCAAGAAGTATACTCATCATTGAATTCAAAAAGAGGGTTAGAGAAAATCCCGGAGGTAACTTTGGAAATATCAAGAGAATCTCCATAAGATTGAAAATCACTTGCACCGTCGGATATTTCCTCGGACTCACTTGGGATTGGGACAAGGTTCTCAACATTGTCTGATTCCGTTGCCGGAGTAGTGTCGAGAAGCTCGTCCCCCATTTTTAGAGAGTCCTCGGTTTCTATGGTAGGAACGACGGGTGCTATCTGAGGGAAGGTTACCGGAACAAATCTCTCCTCGTCATCATCGGAATCATCGTCATAAGTAGATACTCTTTGAGGGAAAAGGTTGATCGTAATTTTCTCATCATAATCGTCGTAAATAAAAGACTTTTGATAATTGGACGCTCTTTCCTCGGCAAGTAATTCTTCTATAGACTTCTCATGATGATCGGGAGTAGAAGTATAATGTTTAATCACTAATCTCTTAACTTCTTGGAAGTCTTCCCAAATTTTTTCAATTTCGCTCATTCTATCTTGATTTGGACAATTGCCGGGATTTTGTGGGGGTTGGTTAAAACCATGAGAATTGTAACACAAATTTGGCTCAAAATAAGAATTATCAAACGATCCCCCACAATTTTCAAAATTTGACGAACTTTGAAATGAATCACCATTATAATACGGTACTTGCTCATACGAGTTTTGAAAAGAAAAATTGAAATTGTTTTGAGGATAATTATCAAAACTCGTATCACAAGCATAAGACGTTTCAGCACTTGGGACGTAGCATATACAATTCGTGTATCCACATTGATTACAAAAACATTGTCCGCACGGTGATCCTTCATCGGATGGGTTTCCACAACTAAAACAAGTGAACGAAGGTGGTGGTGGTGTCGGATAATAATCGAGAACGTTTGAAAAATTGTTAAACGAATTGTGAACATATTCGGGAGAATTACAATTCAAACAAACGCCATCATAAATATCACTACCACATTGTTCACACGTACACCAAACACATGAACCTTCGAAGAACGGTTCTCCACAATTAAAACAAGTCGGATCCATAAGAATTAAACATAAGAGGGTGAAGAGAAAGAATTATCGGTTTAGAGGATTAGAAGTTAAGAATTAAACATATAAGAGAAGACGAAGATTATTTTTGGGATTTTCATAAAAACAAAAATCAATTTGAAAAAGAAAATATTTTTGGGTTTTTATAAAAAAAATTAGATTTATTATTTTTTTGGTGATCGTTAATCAACCGTACTCGTTTCTTTCAAAACTACGCGCAGCGTGGCGGGAGAGAAGAATGGATCTCTCTTCGGTCTGCAATTTAATGTCAAGACCTCCTTAAACCCCGTAATTAGGTTGTAGTAAAGAAATAATCCAAGAAACGTTTAATTTTCCGATCTCTTTTGTTGTTATTTGGAATGGTTTACAACCGCCCTCCTTCAACGGAAGACCGAGGATTTATTATTAATGGTGAAAACACTTTAGGAAAAGTGTTTTTTAATTATTATATTTTTGTATTTTTTATTTTTCAAAAACAATTAACTTCCGAGGAAGGGTCTTCAAAACACAATTCTTATGGCGAAACTCCAACTCTTTTCAAGCCTTCCCCGGCAGCGGCGCCATTTTTTGATTCGTCGTTTTTAGTACTATTTTATTTTTCCGAAGGAAAAGGCAACGTATGCGTTTTCCCCGGGTCGTTTCCCAACGAAGGTCGAATATCGAGTCTTTGTTTCGGTGACGAATACGTGTCGTGAATGAGTGAAAAAGAGTGATTGATTTTTGATTTTATACTACGAACAATTAAATATGAAATAAAAAACAACTAATTAAGCTAATTAAACAATTAAACTAAACATGTAAACCTAAAACGAAAATTTGAAATTAAAAAAAACGTTACGCGACGAAATATAAAACGAAGATAAAAATGATTTTGTAAAATTTTAAATCCTAAAAATATACAATTATTTTCCTAGATAAAAAATGATAAAAGAAAATTTTTGGAAAAAGAAAAATATTTTTTTGACTTTTTAATAATAATTTTTTTATGAATTAAAACTATTTAAAACTAAATAGGTGATTTATGAAAATGAAATTTAGAAAAACTATTTTATAAAAGAAAATTAAGAAATAGTTTATAAAAACTAAAGGGATTGAAAATGTAATTTAGAAAAATTATCCTATAAAAGAAATGTAAGAAAATTAAAATTTTATAAAAGCTAGGGACTAAAGTTGTAAAAACTGAAACTATTATAGATTTAATAAAAGACAGGGACTAAAATTGCCAAGACAACAAACTATTTAAACACTAAAAACTACCTAGACACGAATTTAACTCAAATAGAAAACTACAGGGACTAAAAATGACAAACTCAGAAACTTGTTTTATTTTCTTTTCTCAGAAAAAAAGTTCTTTTCAAAAGCTTATAAAAAGCTCAAAACTTAACCAATTTTAAAACCGAAAACTGTTTTGGAAAGCTTATCAAGCAAAGATTAACTAATATCCGAAAAGCCCTATCTCAAATTCTCAATTGCTTAGTTAAATTTAGCCTAGAACAGTAGTGAAAAACACAAGTCTGCTGCAACATTTTGACAGATCTGATAAGATCAACACTTTTGAAGGTTGTAATTCAACTCTAAAACTAACTCAATTCTTTCAAACCTCTTTTAACTCTTAGATTAACCTCAAAAATTGCCGCGATGTAATCTTATTAAGCTTAGCTAAAAAATAAAACAAAACAGCCCTACCACTAAATCAGCTTGAAATCCAGCATAATCTACTCTAAACTAATATTATTCTTACACCTCTATAACTATATTACTTAAACTTATTAAGAACAAATAGACAAGAACAGCTAATGAATTATAAACAATACGCAGAACCTAAAGAACATATAACAAGCTACTAAATCAAATGCTTACAAAATGGCCCTGCTGCAATAACAGGTTAACTCAGAATAATCAACCCAGGCTTTAACAAGCCACGAAAATAATATACCCCAGAACAGCTTCTAACGAACCCAATATCCAAACACTGATCTATACCCAGGCTTAAGCTACTATCGAACCCAATATCCAGCTTCTTCTTCTCATCAGTCTAACCAGCTTTTTCACCAGCTTATCAACTAATTTTTAAACTTCTCTTTTGACTATTTTGCTTTTGAGAAACAAACAATTTGGAGTTTCAACAGAAGCTTAACATAAGCTTTCTAAAACAATTTAACCAGCTAATCGATTAGCTTAGAAATATATATATATATATATATATATTTTTTTTTTTTTTTTTTTTTTTTTTTGAAATAACACTCAATTTAGAATAAAGCTAAACGAATCTTAACTTCAATAATATGCAACTTACATTAAACGGTAACCGAAAATTTTCATTAATCCAAATGAAATTACAAATAAAACTTCGGATGAACTAGAAACTGATTTAAAGCTAGAATTACAATAGAACAATTTAACTAAAACATTAAAATAAAAATTACAAGACCTCTCGTTAAATCATTAAAGTCGACTGAAAAATTAAAGTAAAAATAAAACAATTGAAAGTAAATCAAATCTATCTAAAAAAAAACTAAAAAACTAACTACTAAAAAACTAGCCTTCGATCGGGAGTGATCCCCGCTATTTATAGCGCTAGATCGATTCTTCTGGAGAGTCCACGTTGGCGATCCGCGTGAGTCCACAGCCATCTATCACCCTTGGATCTTCCCTTCATCTTCAAGCTTCAATTTCCTCCGTACGATCATAATTCATGCGGTTTCGGACCAATCACATGCTGCCACGCGTCATTCCTTGTGTCAGAGGCATCCTCGAGGTCCGTGCAATGACAATCTTACCCTTAATTGTGGTAAATTCGTTTGGTAATTTTTAGGGTTCATCGGTTTGGGAAATTAGGGGTGAATATTGGGGCGGTATTTTTGTGAGAAAAGAGATAAGAGTGTGTTTTTAGCTTTGACTCTTTATGACCGAGTATTTTAGCTAAACTTTGACCGGGTGTGGGTTTTAGTTGGATCGGGTGTATTTTATTCTATGGTTCGGGTATTAATTGTGGGCCGGCGAAGTGGTTTGTTTTAGTTTTATTAAGTGGGCCGGCGATGGGGTTAGATTGGGCTTGAGGATTTAAGTTGGATTGGGTAAGGGCTAGCAAAAGTGGGTTGGGGTTTGTTTTTTTTTTTTTTTTTTTTTTTTTTTTTTTAAATCCGGTTTTGTGTGAGAGGTTTTAAGGGTTTGGTATTTTGTCTTTGGTAAATAAGTTCAAGGATCTAAAATGTAATTTCTGAGAACTTTAGGGACCATTGCTACCATATTTTAAAAGATGATCCAAGGGCTCAATTTGACAACTTCTGGAAGATGGAGGACCTTGGTTGACTTTTTGACCATAATTTCTCCTCGGCATCAGCTAAAAATAGCACTTCCATATCTCGTGCTCGGTTTTCCGGTTCTTTGCTTGATTTTGTCTTTTTTTTTTTGATATCCGAGCCTGCATATGTAAAAACACAAAAACACAATATATTTGGCATTTTGGTCGGGTTTTTGGTCTATTTGGGTCCGGTTTTGGTCTAGAAATGGTATGTGTTTAAGCACATCCTGACCAGTGTACAAGGTTGTAAAGGCTCTTTATGGATTACATCAGGCTCCAAGGGTATGGTATGAGACTTTGGCTTCCTATTTGCTAGAGAATGGATTCCAAAGGGGCAAGATTGATTAGACTCTATTCATCAAGAAGAACAAGAAGGATATCTTACTTGTACAGGTGTATGTGGATGATATTATTTTTGGATCCACAAGGAAGGACATGTTCTTGGAATTTGAGAAACTTATGCATGATAAGTTTCAGATGAGTTCCATGGGGGAACTTACTTTCTTTTTGGGGCTGCAAGTAAAGCAATCAACTGAAGGCATATTTATCAGCCAAGATAAATATGTGGTAGAGATACTAAGGAAATTTCAGTTTGCTGATTCTAAAGTTGCTAGCACACCTATTGATCCAGAGAAACCATTGCTTAAAGATGCTGATGGAGAATGTGTGGATGTACACACTTACATATCTATGATAGGGTCCTTGATGTATCTTACATCATCAAGACCAGATATCATGTTTGTTGTATGTGCTTGTGCAAGGTTTCAAGTCACTCCCAAGGCTTCTCATTTAACTGCAGTCAAGAGGATCTTTAGATATCTTAATGGTCAACCTAGGTTGGGTCTGTGGTATCCTAGGGAATCACCTTTTGACTTGGTGGCATATTCAGACAGTGATTATGCTGGTGCAAGCCTGGACAGGAAATCAACAACTGGTGGATGTCAATTCTTTGGTTGCAGACTTATATCATGGTAGTGTAAGAAGCAGACAATTATGGCAACTTCTACAACTAAAGCTGAGTATGTAGCTGCTGCAAGTTGTTGTGGTCAAGTGCTTTGGATTCAAAATCAGCTGCTTGACTATGGGTATAATTTTATGAAAACCATGATATATATTGACAATAGCAGTACAATTTGTATAATTAAAAATCCAGTGCAGCATTCTAAAACAAAACACATAGAAATAAGGCATCATTTTATTAGAGACTGCAATGAGAAAAAGTTAGTTCAAGTGGTTAAAATTGATACTGATCAAAACTTTGCAGATCTTCTCACCAAAGCATTTGATGTAGGAAGGTTTCAATACTTGGTAGCAAGTATCGGAATGCTTAATCCTTAAAGTTTTCAATCTATGTGTTTTTGTACATTAAAATGGATTTGTACTGCCAGGCTTGTCAATTAGTACTGTTTTTGTATAATTTGAAATGTTAGTACAAATTTGAACTGTTTTGTTAGAACTGTTAGTCATATGTTTATACTGTCATAAAGCAAGTGCTTTGCACTTTGTTTTCTTGGTTTTAGACTAACAGTTGTAGGTATGGAAGCTTGAGCACAAAGGAATTACAAGTGCATTGTGTGAGCAGCAAATGGTGGTTAAGTTGCTAACATAATGGGTTGATGATGGACAGAGTTTGGGGATCCATTAACAAAGGTTTATACCCAAGTTAAATTGATTCTTTAAAACTTCTTTCTTGAGACCTTATTATTATGTTTTGTATTGGAATTGATGGCTTAGTTAGTCAGACAGTAACTGACTTAACTCACTTTCTACCATTTTATACTTTTGTATAATGAGTTAGTGTAAGGACATCTGGTAGAGAGAACAGTGAGCAAACGTGATTCTAACACTTGTGTTAAAGGCAACAACTGCCATGAGCTGGAAACCCTGTCAAGAAAGCTCTTTGAATGAGTTTATCTGATCACAGGCAGTTATTTATAACTGAAAACATTGGTTCTTACACAACCAGAGGTTGCATTAAACCGAAATCCTGATTAAGTGTCTGTCTTTACACTTAATCCCTACAAAATGGTTGTTAGCAGTATGGTTGTTAATCAAAATCGAGTTCAAACTGCTGAGTCAATTTTTTCCAAAAAGTTTGTACTGCCAGGCTTAAAGTTAGTACTGGTAGGCTTAGTTTGTACTGCTGGATAGTCGTTAGTACTGGTGCAAAATAACAGCTTTTTGAAAATAGCTGTTGAGCGTTTGTTGGGATTTTTACTGATCATTTCCTTGTTTTAAGGGTTTCCTTTTTGGATATTTTTACTTTTATATTATTATCTTAACCTTATCTTCAATTAAAAGTTATCTTTTGATTAAAGTCGGTCCAATTGAAACCCTAACAAGCCACTCATAATATCTCAATTCACTTTCTTCTTCTACTTTCTACCCTACAATTTACACTATTTACAGCAGTCAAATCATTTTTTACTAAAAAATAAATGGCTTCTTTATCCTTTACTGACAAACACAATGTGGTCGCTTATTTGAAAAAAGCAGAGGATGACACCAAATTTCATCAGATAGTGGATTTTCTAAATAATTCTCACATAAGGTATTCTTTACTCTTAAATCCCACTATCTATGTCTCCCACATCAAGCAGTTTTGGCAGACTGTCACTGTCAAAACATTTGAAAATGGTGACAAAGAATTAAATGTTAAAGTGGATGGTAAATCTATCACTATTACTGAATCATCACTCAGGAGGCATCTCCACTTGAATGATGACAATGGTATTAGTGCTATGCTAAACACTGAAATATTTGAAAACTTAACCAGGATGGGGTACAACACTCAATCACAAGCTTTAACTTTTCAAAAGAGTCGTTTTGCCCCTTAATGGAAGTTTTTAATCCACACCATCCTTTACTGTATTAGCCCCAAGAAAACCTCATGGGAACAGTTCAGTAGCAATATTGCAACTACTCTCATTTGCTTGGCTACTGACAGAACTTTCAATTTTTCAAAACTCATATTTGAAGGCATGGTTAAAAATGTTGATAGCAAGACAAAAAATTTTATGTATCCCAGGTTCATCCAAACAATTTTGAACATGAGGAAACATCAACTTCTTCCACACAAAACTGTTTATCCAACCCCAAAGCTTACCCAAAAACTTTTTAGTAACATGAAAATAGCTTCAAGAGGGTATAGTGGGGAAGAAGTTCCACTTTTTTATTCCATGCTACAAGCTCAGGGTAAAGGATCAACAAGCCCAGTTGACTCCCATCACACACCCACAACATCAGAACATTCATCTTCACAACCAGCTTCATCAACACATAGGTCATTATCCAGAGAGGGCTATGTTGTTCCTCAGCACAGAGACCCTACCCCTCCCAATGTAGCATATGAGGCTGACTATGTCAGTGTGGAAAGGACTGCTTCTACTGTCTCAGGCTTAGAAGCTGGGTAGGACAGAAGTAACATATCTAAGACCCAATCCATGGCAACACCAACAGTACCTAGTACTTTTGGTGGAATCCCAAGCCAAATGGAAACTATGGGTGGCTCAAAAACTCACCATATGGTGGACTATGAGTCTTTGCCCCATGATGCACCTTTCCCTGAAGGTAACACATCAGGAAGTGTTGAGGGCAGCAAGACACTCAAAGAATTGATGGATATTTGTACAAAACTGTCTGAGAAGGTAATCACTTTAGAAACTGATCTCAAAAGTCACAAGAAAGATTTTTGAGTTGTCTACACCAAGCTGGTTTTAAAAGTGAAGAAATTGGAGTATACAGTCAAGACACTTAAAAGAAAACGATCAGCACAAGTGGTGGTATTAACAAGTTCATCTTCTTCATCTAGTTCATCAGAGGGTCCAAGTGCAGATCAAGGTGAGGAATCTTCTAAATAGGGGAGGAAGATTGCCCAGATAGATCAAGATCCTGACATTTCTTTGGTTCAATAGGAGTATGATACTCTGCGGAGGCAAACAGAACAGATGGATCAAGGTACTGGTGGCTTTATAGAAGGTACTGGTAGTGCATTTGAAGGTACTGCTAGTATTCTAGATCATGGTACTGCTGGTTCACAAGGTACTGCTAGAGCAGTATATATTAGAAGACCAAAGAAGGCAAAGCTAGACAAAGGCAACGCAATTGTGACAGAAGAAGAACCATCTTCTCAGAAGCTATCCAAGAATGTACAAGATCAGTTGGCTGTTGATGAAGAATTAGCTCAGAAGTTTCATGAAGAAGAGTTAGAAAGGGTAGCTGAAGAAGAAATATTAGCTGAAGAAGAAAGATTGGCAGCATTTATGGTTGAAAGAAAGTTTCAAACTGAAGAAGAAGAGAGAGCTGCTCAAATTCTTTCTGATAAGGAATTAGCTGCAAAACTTCAAGAAGAAGAAAGATCTAAGTTCACCAGTGAAGAACAAGAATCAGCCCTTAATGACTTATTGCAGGAGATCAGAAAGAAGCAAAGTAAAAAGAAGGCTTATAAGAAGAAATCCTTCAAGAAGTGAACAATTAAGGTATATGAAGAATTTCTTGAAACATCAGGATTACTGGAAGGAAAGTTACTTCAAAAGAAAGTCTCATGAAGAAATTGAGAAGGCTTACAATGAAGCTTATACAAGAATTCAGAAGTCTTTAAGAGATGAAAGTGCAACTATTGAGACTGAGTCCAGTAAAGGTGTAAAAAGAGCAGCAGAACAGTTGGAATCAGGAGATTCCAAGAAACAAAGAACTGAGAAAGAATCAGTTCAAAAAGAACCAGTTGAGGAATAATCAGCTGAGAAAGAAGGAAAGACATTGACTGATGAGCAGATCCATAGTATGATAGTAGTGGTTCCAGAATCCCTTAGCATTGATCCCGTTCAAGCCAAGCATCCTATTATTGATTGGGAAGTATATTCAAATGGAAGAATCAAGGGATGGAAGATCATCAGGGTAGGAGGAAAATATGATGTCTACAAATTCTTTGAAGACTTGATCAGAGCTTTTGACAGAGATGATTTAGATAAATTGTGGAGCTTAGTTCAAGAGAGATTCAAGACCTCAGATCCTGCAGATGATAAAGATAAAGAACTTTGGGTTGAGATAAAAAGATTATATGAACCAGATGGAGGTGAAGCTATATGGAGGTTTCAAGCTCAAGTTTCAGACATCACATGGAGATTGTTTGATAACTGTGGTGTTCACAGAGTTTCCACTAAAAAAGGATTGGAAATTTATATGTTAGTGGAAAAAGATTATCCACTCAGAGCAGTAACCTTAATGGCTATGCTGTCATCAACACTTAAAGTTGAAGAAGATTCAGAGATGGCAGATAAACTAACCAGAAAGATATTTTAGCTTTCAGAACAAAGAAAAGCCAGAAGACTAAGATTAACTATGTAGTGTTTGGAATAATCCTCACATCCTCATTTAATTCAGAGAAACTTGATGATTTAGGATAAGTCATAAGTTTAGGGGAGGATTGTTAGGAATTAAATGTCTCAGAACTTAGTACCGCTGGAGAATTACACTAACAATTCAAAATGTTAGTGTATAACTTAAGACTGCTGAAGAAACAACTAACAGTACAAACTGCCAAGTTAGTACTGCTAGTTGTAATAAAGGTACAGCTGCATGGATAACTGCTTTATACGATATTGTAGAGGATAAGTATGGAATAGATCTTTTTTATATCACAATTAGTTAGAAATATACGGTAGAATACTTATCATGTAAAGGACTCCTTAAGTCTATAAAAGGAGATCCTAGGTTATACGTTTTGTAAGTGTGTGTCGAATACATTGTTAAGATTCAAGGTCATTGTAACCCTAGTGATAGCAAGATCACTCGTATTATCATTGAATAATATTGAATCGTTTAATGTTAAACTTTCTGTGTTCATTGCTCATACAAAGCTTTACTGTTCCATTAAAACAAAAAAATTCTTCTAAGTGTGGTTAAGTAGATTCCGCATACTTAATTGCATAACCTCAAAGTATCTCAAACACGTTATAAGGGAGTAACATCCTAAGTGTTTTATAATCCTATCAAGTGGTATCAGAGACATCTTTCATACTTGGTTTTGTCATTATCAACTAAGGGAAGATTGTTGGGAATTATATTTGAGTTGATATTGACAAAACATGAAAGATGAAGGAGACTTATGAAGACAAAGATAAGGGACTAAATATGTAATATGTTAAATGTCTTTGTAACCCTAATCCTCTATTATATAAAGAGGATAGGGCGTTTAGGTTATAAACAGATGTTAGAGATGTAACATCCAGGAAAGATGTGTGTGTGTGTCTAGGCGTCAATTTCCTACAATGGACGCCTAGGGTTTGTGTTATTAGTAGTTGTTAGAGATGATGACGAAGAAACCTTGTAGCATTAATAATGATAGTTTTGTTTATCCGCTGGGTATCGTTGTTAATCATTATTATTGTTTAATCCCACTTGCTCTAAACGATCCATGAAGTTGTTTAATTATAAATTCTCATTGCCTATATGAGCAAGTCGACAATGCCAAAGATAAGATGAATCCAATATATTCTTGATTCTCTTATTATTGATGCTATACATTGAATTATAATTATTGGATACATTATCATTCATATTAATTTCAAAAACATCATTCACAGCAATAGCATTAAAATAAAAAACACCATTTAAAGAAACTGAAATTCCATTGCTAGTAACAGTATGATTTAAACCAATATCCAACAAACATGAAAAGGAAACAACACCTCTAATAATAGTAGGTGGATAATGACAATTATTTAAAGACAGTACTAAGCCCGAAGGCAAAACTAATTTAAATACGCCTATAGCTTCAACAGTTGCATGTGCTCCGTTACCTACGTGCAGATATTGTTCTCCATAGGCCAGTCTCCTTTCAACTCTAAACCCCTTCAGTGCATTGCAAATATGAATACCACATCCAGTATCGTATACCCAGGAATTTATTTTATGAGTTAATGAAAATAATTCAATCATGAAAAAGTCACCTGAAGTGCTGGGGTTACTAGCCTCAGCCTTCTGCTTCTTCACTCGCAACTCCTCAAGGTAGAGTGGACAGTTCCTCTTCCAATGTCCTACCTCATGGCAGTGGTGGCAAGCCTGATCCTTCTTCTTAGGATTCACCTTGTTTTTCTTGGGGTTATTCTTTTTAGGATTAGGTTGGAAGGCCATAACTTGCTTACCCTTGTCAACCTTTCCCTTACCCTTCTTATTCACCTGCGGTTTTGGCTTTTGTATCCTACCTCCTTGTATAGCTAATACCTGAGGAGTAGGTGCCTTCTTTGGTAAACATTTCTCATAGTCCACAAGCATTGCAAGCAACTGTGTGACTGTCTTCCCCGCGCAATGTATGTTATAGTTTCGAACAAAACCAAAGAATTCCTTGTTTAAGGATCTGTTGATTAAGTTCACACATACATTTTTTGGGTAGATGTAGTTGATCTGATGTAGTTGGTCCATGTAGTTCTTCATTTCCAACACATGATCACTAACAGGTTTACCTTCACCCTGCTTGCGACTATGTAATGCATCGATCAAATCATACAATTCAACTGCAGGTCGTTTCTCATATGTCTTTTGGAGTTCTTGAAGCATATTGTAAGGAAAATGGTGCTCAAACTGCTTTTGCAATTTGGGATCCGTACTTCCAAGCATCAAGCACGCAACCTCATTGTGCTTTTTATACTCTTGTTTCCAGGAAGCTCTGACATCCTCGGATTCAGTAGCATCTGGATCAGCATGGCAAGGCTTATTCAAGTATTCCAGCATATCGGACACTCTCAAGACTATCCTGAGTGACCTATGCCAGTCATTGAAATTCGGGCCAGTCAATTTCTCCAGTTCAAAATGATTTTTGAACACGGAACTTAGTACAGTATTATCAGGTTGAGCCATTTCTACAGAAAAAGTTCATATATTAGTATTTTTCATAATACAACTTTTCAAGAAAATGAAATACCCAAGGAAATATTCATATAACCATTGAATTTTCTTGAAAACTAGGATTCAAATTTACATAATTTCACTACATCAGTTGATCTGCTAGTAATGAAAGTATAAAATATGGTAATCTGTCGAACAATAATTGGCAAACAATTTCCAATTCCTAGATCATTATGGGATTTACATTTGCCAAATTCAATTTGCAAAGTAAGCACGTTTCATCCCATCTCATGCCTTAAGTTTCTAGGTCTCGCTAACAGCTTAATTAACTTGTCTAATTTAGAAACTGCAAATTCTCCATTTATGGTCTCACGCATTAACGGAAATTTACCTTGTCATTAAAATCTAGGTAAGGTCTCACTTAGGCTAAATAATAACTTCAAGTGTTTCTTATAATTAGATGGCATGAACTTAAATTTTAGGGTACTAATTTTGATGTGTCAATCAAAATATGTACGAAGGAGCATGCACACATCTTCGTATCATAACTTTTTCAAAACCTTTTTATTTACCAATTTAAGCTAAGATTAAGTCAACAAAGTTTTAATTGAGGTATTGGTTTCACCAATCAAAGAATTACCTACAATTATCGCCTACTATATCCTACTACTGTATGAGTCAAAAGACCCAATTTATTCGGATAGTTACCACAAAGTGGCACGTGGAATTGAGGTCAATTCACCCTTAAGATGATTTTGTACATAAAAATAGTCGTACTTGGTAGCTCCAATTTGACGCACAAAGGAGCGGAGAGACAAACGTCAGCACAAGTGCCAATTAAAAACGTGTCTCTTTTGGTTTGACAATTTAATGTCAATCCTCCTTAAACCCCTCTTATAGTTTGTCAAAACTGGGTGAGCCGTTCTTACTATTGGTACAAAAAATCATCACTCAATTAAAAGTTTATGACTTTAAGTCTTAAAAAACATGTTATAAATTATAACCTTGCTAGTCTCGCCTGGGAGCAAATTACCGTGTGAAGCGAACCACTATCGGCACATAAGACTTTGCAAGATTCATAATTCATCACATCAAGTTTCACCATTTTTTTTAGGGGCAATTCTACATATAGCCCGGTCTAGTGAAGTGTTGGGCTTTTGAGGACCCAAAAAAGTCGCTTTCTAAAAATGGCCCTAGCAAAAGTCGCTTAAATGTAGGAGTGACATGTGGCTGTGTACTTTTTGGCCCCTAGTAAAAGTCGCTTAAAAAGTCAAAAAGTCGCTTAAAAATCTAGCAAAAGTCACTTAGAAAGTTAAAAAGTCAAACTTTTTCGCTGAAAAAAGACAAAATAGAAGGTCGCTTAATTTACAAAAAGTCGCTTTTGGAAAGCGACTTTTGCTTGGGCCATTTTTGGAAAGCGACTTTTTGGGTCCTCAAAAGCCCAACAATTCTAGCGACTGGGCCATGTCTATATTTGCCCCTTTTTTTTAGTCCATTTATTTTCTATTCAAAAATTACCCTTTTTTGCTTACAACGTGTCATACAATTAAACAAAAAACAAGTAATAATAAAAATAAACAACTAAATAACGCACATAACTTAACAATTAATTTATGTAAACAAATAGTCACATGCAAACTTTATTTGATAAAACATATTAATAATCATCCTATGTTTAATTATGCATATATTTAACTAAGACTATCACTTACAAAGGTAAGTGAGCCACATGCATCAACGTATCGATTGCGTTAGTCATAGCAAATATATACCATATTGCACATAATAGATTCATTAATATTTAATTGAGGTCTTTCCCAATTTTAGATCTATCAAAAATTACATGTGTTAAAACAACTTAACAATTAATCAATCATAATCCATGACGAATATGCATGTTTCATCATGGATTAACACAAGGCACAAGATACGCAACTAAACACATAAGCATGTTACAATTAGAGTTTCAAAACAACAAAACAAATTTTTTTATTTTATAAAATTAGGGCATCACCCCCCCCTAAAAAAATTAGGGTTTTGGTAATTAATTACATGTTAAAACGGCTCGTGATGCCACTATTGGATTTTAATAACATGACTACTTCATAAATTAAACACATAACATCAAAGAGAACATGCGGAAGCTAAGGATCAATAACACATAATTAGTTAACCGAATAAAAAGGTAAACGTACCTTTGATTCTAGCTAAACAAGAATCAACTTCAAGTAATCTTCAATCAAGATCAAGAACCCTAATTAGGGTTTATAAGTGGATTAACGAATTACCCCTTACCGTTTTGTAATTCAATCCAAGATATTAACTATAGTGAGTTAATACCACGTTCTTGTACACACGTACTATAACCAAATTAACGTGATTGCTAGATCAAGAAAACACGAAGGTTTGTTTTATGAAAACAAACGGATCGACCGTTTTGTGAGGGTTGTACCGATCGGCCAAAGCAAGAAAGAAAAGAAAACAAGTTTAGGGTTATAGCTTGTGTACAAAAGATACAAAACAAAAGACCTTAAGCCTTGTATTTATAGCATGACTAACTTTGAGAGCAAGTTGGAGTGGGATTGGGTTTCAACCCAACCCATCCGATCAGCCAAGGGGATCCAAGGGATTCCGGAAGCTTTTTGTTCCTCTAATTTCATCTATACTCCTTCTATTAATCTTTTAACGGTCGTTAGTCAATTATCGTTAACTACTTAACGTTCGTTAGTCATTATTTCGTGTTTTAATAATTAAATATATAACATTTTATATATTAATTATTATCCATTAATTCTTCATACGTAAAGTGTGCAATCTCGTGGTCTCGAGTTCGATTCTAGACATACACATATTAATATTTGTCTGAGTTAATCGAAAATTGTTGGGAATGCTTCTAGCACTAAAATGTGACAACATATTTGGGATTACATTAGCTATATCTTAAGGCACAAACACAAGGACTAGAACCGTCATTTATGTAAAGTCTTGTGTAAGTTATCCTTTATATACCCTCCTAGACTTCACTAGGAGGGTGAGCCTTATTTATGTATTCTGCATTTTCATTTTTATCAATAACAAGTCCAGGTTCATCCTCTCTCACTCTACACTTTCTCTCTCTAATTCTTACCATGGAGATGATGTATTTCCATCATCCCCGACCTCCCGATTCAAAATATATCATCCAAAATACGATCCAACAATTGGTATCAAAGCCAAGGTTTTAGTTTTGGTCGATTTGTGTGAATTTTTCTTGTCAAAATCGTATTTATTTGTGGATCAGATCTGTTTTTTTTAAGCTGTTGCACCAGTGCTTTTACTGGTCAATACTTTATTTTCAAATAGTGCTATAAACAGTTTATCAACATTTTTTAGTGTATCTGGTCCATTTTCAGTCCTTATACATCTTTATCATTTTTTGTTGTTGTGACTGTTTGTATCATCCCGTGAAGATTTGTGGTTGTTAAGTGGTCGGAAAACTGGTCCCGTGAAGTTGGTCTGATAACTTGTCCGAATACAACACTAGTCAGAAACTCGTCCGTATAAGTGGTCAGAAACATGATCTAAATGGTGTTCGATAAGAGGCCAGATGAAGCAGGTCGATTACTGGTCAGAAAATGGGTCCGATAGGTGGTCTGATAAAACTGGTCGGAATCTGGCCAGAAATTTTGGCCGAAAAAGTCATCGGAAGGCTTTTATTGCAATTGCTTGTATAAGTAATTGCGATAAACCCTTTTTTTTATTGCAAATGTGGACTGCTATCGCAAATGCTTTATCGCAAATGCGTTTTTATCACAAATGCAATCTTTATTGCAAATGCGATTTTTATCGCAAATGCAATTCTTATCACAAATGTGACATAAGACCACTTATCGCAAATGCTTTATTGGGTCAACAGTCAACAGTCAACGGTCAAACCGGTCAACGGTCAAACTCGTCAACGGGTCAAACTTGTTGAAATTAAATTAAAAGAAAAGAAAAGGAGATTAGAATCAGAAGACCACGAGAATCAGAAGACCACAACGACAATTATAACAAACAATATTAACACTAATCCTACGCATCACAGTAAACCCATCACTGCCAACAAAAACATAAACCACTTCAACACCAGCAAATCCTTATCTAACCTATACCCATCGACATAACCTTATCACTGTCAACCACTCATCTCCAAACAAGATAGAAAAAATTTAGAAAAAAAAAAAAGAAAAGAAAAATAAAAGACAAAGATCTCAGATTGGTTTTTTCATTCGTATCTCTTATAAGATCTACTGAATCGTTAAAGACACTCAAACACGAGAAAACCAATTCATCATCGATCTATTTTCGAAGCTAAACTTCATGAATATCCGAAATTCAAGAAAGACAAATAACATTTATGTTATTGTCTAACCTTTGATTCGTCAAATAAAACACAAAACAAATATCACCTACCAGAGACCACTCAATGATCTTGAAGCTTTAACACCTTCTTGATTCGAAGCCGAGCAACAAAATTAAAGAAAGAGGCCTGGTTGTGTTGATTTGTTGAGAGTGAAATGAAGTGATGTGGGCGGATAGATATGATGTATATGTTTTTGATGAGATCGATGGTATTTTTATTTTTTTTGAGATGAAAGTTTGGTGAGAGGATACTGAGATGAAGAGGGGGGGGATGGATTTAGTGATTAGGATTTGGTTGTTTTGTGGATTTAGTTGAATGAGTAATTACATGGATGAGAGGCAGGTGGGTGAGAGCAGATATGGTTCAGTTGGGAGCGGATTTTTTTAGGAAAGAAGGAGAGAGGCGGATTATAAGTGTAATTAGGGTTTGGTTGGTTAATAAATACCCCAAAAATTTAGGGTTAATGATGGGCTGATTATTTTTCTTTTGGGTTGTATGATGGACTGGGTATATTGGAGTGTTGGATTTGGGCTTAAAATGAGCTGCCAAAATTATAACACACAAAAGTGTTATCCAGATTTTATTATATATGCAAACTTTTGTTGTTGTTAGTATTTAATAATTTTTGGTATTAAAGTGGTATTTTGGTTGTGCAAATTTCACGGGGATACGATTTTGACAAGATCGGGATAAAACCATTATCATAGTTCACTTAAACCGTCAAAGGTCTAGTTTTTTAGAATATAACCGCAAGATGTGACTACGGCGTTAATTCTTTATTATTTATTTGAGGTTGAAGTCGAATTTCACGGGTGCGTGTACTTAGTATCTTGAAGATATCGGGGTTGGTTGGATGCATGATTCTTCGAGATCCTTGTTCGAGCTTTTAACCGTCAAAATGATTAAGACTTGAGTTATCTAGTTATACCTGATGTAAGGAGTTACATTGTTGTGCTCACAGAGTATAGCTATCACTTTAAAGGAGTTACATTGTAGTGCTCAAGTGTCACACAAAGATGTGGATAATTCAAGATGAGTTCATATACAGTTAAGGATGGTTGGATGGGTATATGAAACGACCTATGCTTTAAGGAGTTACGTTGTAGTGCTCAGTATCGGTTCTTAGTCAGACAATAGTGCAAGTTTAAGTCACAAGTTTGGGTTATTTTACTTCAGTCTCAAGTTCGTAATACTGGGTTTTCTCCATCAGTAGTCACTACAAAAAGCCGTCAGAATGATAATGGGGTCGGTAAAGAGTTAGATGAGAAGAGTATAGAAGCGTAGAGATTTTATCAGCAGTTGATTCTCACGGGCTATTTTTAGTGCCTCACACATCTTCAACTAATTGGACATACAGGGTTTATGCTGCCTCCATTTCCATCGTAACCATAGTGTGTATGCTTCCGATTCCGCGAAGACATCGTGGGGGAAGAGAGAGTAGATGTACTTTGACTTTTCTTGCATTCTTTGCGAAAACACTCTTTTTCCATATGTATCTGCAATTAGGGGAAAGAAATTTGCACATCAGGGATGCAAAACAAACTCACGTGATCGAGCTTACAATTTCATTACTACCGGAGAGACGTCCGCAGAGATGATCGGAGGTTCAGTTTTGTGATTTTGGTGTAATCGTTTCAACTTTCACAGGTTGTGAATTGTGAAGTAGCCTACTTATGTGAGAAGATCTTGCTGATTTCTTGCATGTTACCCCCGAACGGAGTTTTCGCATTGAGCATAACCGTTACTGTGTACTAGTCAGATTTGCTTGGTGTGGTTTACGATGTCATCTACAAATTCCGCTGCTTACCTACAACCTTCAAAAGATAGAAGACATGTTAACTACATCAAAGTTTCTAATCTGCTGAAGATGGTTGTCAGTTTGGGGGAAGCTGATTCAGAAACTTCACCAAAAAGAAGTATATGAAGAAGCCGTTAAAGACATGCAGCATGAATTGGGGTGAATTTAATCCAGTTCATGCATATTACATCGTTTACCTACAAGTGAAGAAAAGTTCTCAAGCCAAGGTACAAGATGAAGACAAAGAGCGTCAACTGTAATCATCCTCAGCACTTGAAGAGCTTATGAAGACCTTTCTTTATTTTTATTTGTACTTGTAGAAAATGATGTAAGTAATCTCATATGTTGCCACATTAGGGGAAGATTGTTGGGAATGCTTCTAGCACTAAAATGTGACAACATATTTGGGATTACATTAGCTATATTGTAAGGCACAAACACAAGGACTAGAACCGTCATTTATGTAAAGTCTTGTTTAAGTTATCCTTTATATACCCTCCTAGACTTCACTAGGAGGGTGAGCCTTATTTGTGTATTTTGCATTTTCACTTTTATCAATAACAAGTCCAGGTTCATCCTCTCTCACTCTACACTTTCTCTCTCTAATTCTTACCATGGAGATGATGTATTTCCATCATCCCCGACCTCCCGATTCACAATATATCATCCAAAACACGATCCAACAAAAATCAATATGTTGACCATAAAGTATGGAGTTATTTAGCTTTATGATAGGTCAGAAAAGGAGGTTTAAGATGCCAACATTTTGGTAAATTTCTTGTTGATCAAGGATACAATAGGTCAGAAAAGGAGGTTTAAGATGCCAACATTTTGGTAAATTTCTTGTTGATCAAGGATGCATGAAGTGTTAGAGTTTATGAATTTTTATTAATATTTGCATGACCGGTTTCGAACCCAAGACTTCGGGATTGCACACAATACGTAAGAGTTTCAATGGTTTGAATAATTAAATATATGTTTATAATTTATTTATTCATTTCACAAACAAACACTTAACGGTCGTTAGTATTTAACGGAGTTTGTTTAACGGACGTTAAATATTAACTACAAGGACTAAATATGAAATAACTAGCCAAGAAGATTCTAGAAATCCTTTGGGCTAGTATGGGCGGCCGAATAGAGGGAGTTAGAAGGGAATTAGGTTTCCTAATTCTAGTCTAACTTGGAGAGGAAGTTTTAGAGAAGCCTATAAATACAAACCCCTTGTGTTTGTTATTGGTTAACCCTAATTCTCTAGCAAATTCAACTTCTTCTTCTCCTCCTCTAGTCTTGGCCGATCGACTTATCCCTAACTCCTAGGGTTTGTCGATTTTGCTTGAACACAAGTGTTGGATTTGTTTGTGATATTAGAACCTAGCTTTTCCTATTGAAACGCTAGTATTACGTGTGTACAAGAACGGAGTACAAGTTTACTTTAGCTTGTTGATATTTGCCCCATTCGACTTACATTAGGTCGATCCATACTAAACCCAATTTAGGGTTTATATTGTTCTTGGTGATCATGTGATTCCTTGTTCTTGCTAGGAATCAAAAGGTACACATCTATTTCATATTTAGTTAATTATTTACTTGTTATTGTAGATCCTACATCTGCTGTGTAATATGCTTTGATGATCATGTGTGTTTATTAGTTTATAAATTTATGATTCTAATATTCCAACATGAAGTACGAAAAGCCGAAAAAGAAAACTAATCAAAGGCCACTCCATATGTTTATCCATAACAGTAACGTGGCATGCAGCCTTTTGATTATAAATCCTAGTGAGGTAAGAGCTTAGGTAAGAGGTCTTGGACATATTTGGCTACTTTATGTTTTCTTTAGTTCCTATATGGATTTATCATTTATGCAAATGACGAAATAGAAGATTTTCTGAAAGAAAATTAATATGAAACTTATAATACATTAACTCATCTAGATTATAGTGAAAATCTTGAATCCTTTGGCACTGTTCTTTGATCGAGCTCTTGGATTTAGTTACTATTATTGTTTCCTATAATACTCATTTGAATCTATAACTTAAGTAGTTAAGTTTGCTCTTTAATATCTAGTCTATAGATAAACGAAACATGAAACGTTGAGTAGTAAAGGAGTTATCAATGTTTTTAATGTTAAGTACTGATAAAGCATCAATTTGTTTTAGCTACAATGATTGCAATAATTAATGTATCTAACAAACCTAATGATCAGAAACAGTTAATTCTTTTGGTTGCTTTGTTATTGTAGGTATTTTGTTACACTTGACCTCGGCTGCAACGTAATTCTTGAAAGGGTATCGCAAATGGCAATCAGAGCTTTCGTGAATACTATTAGTGATGTGAAAAAATGATCTTCCAGTCCTCAATTAATTAGAAAGGTTAATGAATAACCAGATATGATTGGCTTAGCAAATTGTCAGGTGATATAAATATATAATGTCTCGTGAATTACCAAATGTGATTGATCTGACTGTACGTTATCAATCCGCTAGAGTTATGCGGACTACTTGACGGATTAACTATTAAAGATGGCATTGACTAGTGAGATTCAGGCATAGGCTGAGATTGATGAACTCAGTGAGCTGACTAACCCACTGAGTCACCTCCATCCTTCTCAACAACAGGACACTTGCGAATTTACATTGGAAAGAAACAGAAGGTTCACGGTTAATAGCATGAGGAAACATATATCCCTTAGGGTGGTGGCAGTCATGCCTTCCAAAAAATTCATACCTCCCAAACCCACCAATAATATCATTCCACCTCATTCATACTCATTCATACTTTTTTCATACCTCCCAACCCTTTTTTAGTGGCAACCATGCTATTTTCATACCTCCCAAATAATATCCCTTTTTTCATACCCCAATGCATGCTTCTTATCATACCGTGGAAGCAATCCATGCCGTTCAACCCATGCCTTTGGCCATACCTCCGAGGTGGCGGTGGTGTTCACCGGTGGTATGGGCATACCGTTGGGTGATGCCACCCCCACTGCCACCACCCTTATGGCTATCTCCACATCCTACCTGCCTACAAGATGGAACATTATTATTAGTAGTGTATTGATAATCTACAATGCCTTCTAAATTATACCATCATTAGGCCACTCCCATCAGTTAACTCAGCTTTAAAATTTAAGGCCTGTCACATCAGCTTTTTCACCCTTTAACTTAACTCAGCTTTAACCCACACATCAATAACTCAGCTTTAACACACCTTAACTCAACTTTACCCATAAATTTTTAAATTCAACCCCTAACTTATAAACTACTTCATTTTTTTAAAAACAACACATTTATTAAAACATAACATTACATTTATTAAAACATAACACACTTAAAAAAAAAAACCTTACAACGAAATTAAAGAAACAAATAAAAATAACGACGAAATTAAAAATTACATTTATTAAAACATAACACACTTAAATCTACTCTGGAACATAATCCCCGAGGTTGTATTTTGCCACGATGCGAGCCTTTTCTTGGTTGATCCACCACACCACCTCTGGTGGCTCCCCGTCGGTCTTCTCTTTCAAAAACTTAATTTCTTCCAGCCTTGTTATCGCCTCCTCCTTTTCTTTTGTAGCCCGATACGCGGCTATTGCCATTTCCCGTTAAATTTTTTTTTTACAAACACGTACATACAAAACATAACTTTCTTACAAAACACCATGCCACACACACGTATTTTAAAACCCATACATACAAAACATATAACACAAACTATGAATACAAAACGTTTTACAAAACACCCCGCCGCAACGCGCGGGCTTCCCAGCTCGTTAGATACATCAGTGGACCAATAAAGTTTTTATCAGAAAAGACAATTCAAAGCCCACCCCGCATATTAATCCTTAGTCAAGTGGCATTTGGTCTTCGATTATGCCTTCGAATGAGGTAAGAGCTTAGGTAAGTAGTTTTGGACATATGTGGTTGATGTTGATCATTATGTGTTCTTTGTTTTTGTCTCTCCATGGATTTTTATACACGACAAAATTCGAAATACTCCATAAGTAGTACCTAGAGGCTGTATAATGTAAGATGCATATGATTTATGTACAGCTGTGTTAACCTTGGATCTTGATGGTCTAAATACCACCTCCCCTTGTATGTGAAGTTGTGAACGGTTTAAGTGATGGGTTAAAATGGAACCTTTCAAAATTGCCAAACATATTTTCAAAATATATATATATACACACATAATAGTCTCACTTGATACGTTCACCCACAATCTTTTAGTTTATTGAACTCTGTATACCACGATTATGAATTTTTGAAAAACGAAAGATTAACAATCTTAATAAAATGATATACTGTACGATGTTTTATCACTTATATTTGGTTAAGTACAAGTTCGCCTTATTTTTATTTCTTACAACTAATTATTTTACAATATACATCACAAATCTATATTACATATTTTAGAAGTTACTTGAACTTATAATCATTTGATAAAAAAACATTATCAATATGAGTGATCATTGGCTATTGTTAGATAACAAAAGCCTACAAGCCCGTTGGGTTTGACCTGCTTACGTATTAGGGTTAGGTAGTTTATTTTATATATAATATTTTGTAATCTTCATTGTTTAGCGAATCTGTGTTATCAGAGCTCGGTTAATTTTTCGCTCGTCGTTATTTGGAGAATTTAGCGGTAAACATTTGTTTGGGATTTCTATTGATCGTTTTGCTTTGCTATTGATCGTATAGAGTATATGCCACTGTAAGTGTCAAATCTCAATATTTAATTTAGTGGCAGCCATTGATTTGATAATATTATTATAATTGAAGTTGGGGTGCGGTAAATAATTGGTTTGACCAGGTAAGGTGTTTGAGATTTCTTTGTTTGCAACGGACAGTCATTAGTATAATATTTGTGTTTCTTTTGAAGTTCGAAAATGAAGACTTGGATATCGCAATCATTTACAGATACAACAACTCATGATTTTGTTTGGTTAGTTTTGAATTTGGTGTTGTTTCGTCTGGTTTTGGTGTTGGTGATGGTGATGGTAATGTTATAATCTTAACTAATAAGTATTGAACAGTTATGTGTAACATCTCGATAATAATAACTTGTACTGGTTATGGTTCCGCATTACTTCTGGTTTTGCATTTGTCTGATTCCACATGGTTCTGGTCATGTATGGTTCGGCATTTCTCTGATTTAACCTTGTGATGTCTCGTTCTGCATCTGATTCCGCTTGGTTCTGCATATGATTATATGTATGGTTCTGTTTTGTTTGCATCTACCTGAATCTGCTCTGTATCTGCACCTATCTGCATCTTTATGTATGAATTTGCTCTGTCTGCATCTGTCTGTCTTAGGTTCTTCTCTGTATTTGTGTGGCTCTGCTCTGGTTCTGCATCTGCACCTGTCTGCTTGTTCTACTCTTTTCCCCTACCTCATTCTAGGCTCTGCACCTGTTTGCATCTGTCTGAATCTGCACCTGGTTCCGTCTGTTCTATTCTCGTTCATCTCCATATTTATGTTACTCTGATTTTGGTTTTGCAATGACTTTGGCTCGTCTATTTCAGACTTGACTGATGTCGCATTGTTACAGTTTGGATTGCATCGGATTGAGACTCCGTCTAGGATCGAGTTTGCATTTTGGGACACTTCGTTTTTCGTTTGTTTATCAGTTTTAGTTTATTTTCTGTTTGCCAAACTCTAAATATTTTACCGTTGCAACATTGTGAGTTTGAAAGGGGATGTTAGATAAGAGAGGCCCAAAAACCCGTTAGGTTTGGCCCGCTTAGATGCCGGGTTAGGCTAGTTTATTTTCTATATAATGTTTTGTAATCTTTTTTGAGTTTGAAAGGGATGCTAGATAATAAAGGCCCCAAACCCCGTCGGGTTTTGCCCGCTTAGTTGATGGGTTAGTGTGACAAATGGTAATTTTCACATTTTAAATTAATAATAAATATTTATTATTATTTTTAAACCGAGCATTTCTATGCGTAACTGTATGTTTCTGAGCATTTCTGAACATTTTTGGGGAGCTGTCTCGCATACTGTAGCTTACAGTCACTGCTGGAAAAGTCTATTTTTGTCAGTAAGTGTAAATAATTCTATTTCTGAAAGTTTCTGACAAGTTTCGTATCTAACCGAGAAGCATAATTCTCGGATTTCGTGAAAAAGCACCTTTCTCACACGGCATTTACGTTAAAATACATTATATTGATTTTGTTATCAAAACACTTTAACACACCACATTTACTAACACTTACCAGACATTTTCTACTTATAAACACGAACCACGATACATCAAGATCTAAAATACATCGCTTTGAGCTGATGAGTTTACTTTAAGTGTTTTGACAAGTTATTGAAACTTATTGTAGGTAAATTGGTACAATTTATGGTACATTTAACTAACACACCTACCACGCAAAATTGTTTACCTCCCCTCTCTTGGTCTTTACCATTCACTTCAAGTGACAAAATTTTAAGTGGTTATCAATGAACTTAAATGTTGTAGTTTACTTAGTTTATAATAGAATTAAAAACTTTTTACTCAATCTTAAATTTTTTACTCTACTATTGTAATAAATAAAAAATAGGTTTGTTGAGCTAGGTATGTCTTGTCGTTTTTGCTAGTTTGACATACAATGGTTATTTGGTGAATTTGGGTCTCTTTGGATTGATACAAAATTGAAGTGATCTCAACTTAATTTGTCATTACACTTATTGGTCACACACACTAATCGACTACATTTTGGATAAAATAAAAATTGGAGTTTTGAAAAACCTAAATTTTGTCTCCAGTGGTGAAATGGTGAAATTAGTGCTTAATGGCTTATTTGGAATATCTTATTGAATAAGTTATAGCTTATTGCATTTTGACTTGTTTTGGGTCCAAAAGGGTTGTATGGTTCAAAATAGGTCGACCCCACTGAATTTTGACCATGGTTGACTTTTTGACCACTTTGCTTATTAATAAGTACTTATTTGATTAATTTAAATATCATTACGTAAGCTATTCGGACTAAAAGGGCTTAACGATTTAAACTTGTTTTTGGGCCTATGTTTTGTAAGGTACGAATTGGGCCGAGCCCAACCCATATTCGGCATACATTGACTTTTTGACCTCGTGGTTTAATTAAAGTGTTTATTTGATTATTTAAAACTTAACGATATACATAACGTGACTTAAAAGGTTTAAATTCGTTCTGGACTAAAATTAGACTATTGGGCTTGTAATCGACTTTTCAGCCCAATAAATAGTTCGGGTGACAAAAAGAGTTTTGGAATATTTTTCGACCTGTTATAAATATTTTGACGTATTAAAACATTATATATCGATTAAAAACGCTTCGAACCCGTTTTGGCACTTATGGCCTAATTTGGCTACAAAATGGACTTTTCAGCCCAATTTCATGATCTTTGACTTTTATTGACGTTTTGGAATATTCTGACTAAACGTTGAATTTTATTTCGCGATTTATAATTATTTTGGTAATAAACGTTAGTTAATTAAAAACCTAACGAAATATATATATTTTGACCTAAATATAAACTTACGGACTAGTTTTGCAAATATTGTTAACGAAAGGGACTATTTGAGTAAATTGCAACATTTGGAAAAAAATGGAAAAGTTGAATAAACGATCGGGTCATGCCCGATTTTTCTAAAATTTCAACACTTAGAATATTTTCGGATGAAAACCGACTAAGAGTCAAAACGAATTATTTTCATTATTAAAAATATTAATTCTTCTAAATTAATATTTTTAGACTTTATGAAACTTATAAATATATGTTATATATTTATACACTTATACTTTATTTAATTTTTCTAAATTAAATACTTATAAATAACTTTTATAATTATCATTGTATTATATAAATAATTATAATATTTATAATATAATAATATCCCAATGTCACCATTATCATATTAATTTTTCAATATCTATTTGATTAATATTAAGTCCTAATTAATTAAATGTTTAATTATTAAACATTATTTAATATGCGATAATATATATATATATATATATATATATATATATATATATACACGAGGCATTGTCAAGCCCGTGTGTTGCACCAATTGTGTCTGATTGTTCATAGTTTAATGGTTGATATTCATTAGGTTTACACTATAAACTAATTACTTTACCTTTAGGTCCTCGTGGTGTTGCTTTGGAATCGTTAGATGCTTTGAGAAAGACACAAGATAGGCATCGGGTATTGCTTGAAAAGGTAAATAATTTGTTCTATCAAGCGAAAGTTGGTGTCTATGAGGAAGAAGCTAATGCTATTAAGATGAATGAGTTTAACGTGATGGTGAGTCTAAAATATATAACGTATAAATTGTATATTCAAAAGAAATGTACTTTGATCAAATATGTGATGTAGTATTTTTATAGTATATTTAAATTCCAAAGGAAAATCCAACGAATGTATTTTCCCCGGGTCGAGGTCCCAACGAAGGTCGAATTTGAGTCGTCGTTTACGTGTCGAAAAGTGTGGTGAATGTGTGTGAAAAGAGATGATTGGTGAATTTAAGCTACGAAATATGAAATATAAATGAAAAACAACTAATTAAGCTATGGAAACAATTAAGCTAAGCATACTATCTAAAAATGCAATTTGAAATTTAAAAACATTACGCGACGAAATTTGAAAACGTGACTAAAAAGTGATTTTCTAAAATCTAGGTCCTAAAAATATGAAAATAATTTTCCTATATTTTAAATGATAAAAGAAAATTTTAGAAAAAGAAACATAATTTTTTGATTTTTTATTTAATTTTTATGAATTAAAAACTAATTTAAATTATTTAAATGATTTAAAAATATTAAAACAACTTGGAAAAATCTGAAATTTTTGAGAAAATCTAAAATTATGTTTTCTACCTAGGAAAAATAAAAGCAGAGCTTAATTCAGCTTAAATCAGTTGAACAGCCCAATAAGCATTTTGAAAATAAGCACAAAATAAGCAAATGATGACCAAATAATCTCAAAAGCTCAGGAATCATGCAATGGACTATATTAAGCACAAATCAACTTAAAAAGCTCAAATAAGCACAAGAGAATAAGCACTTAATGACTGCAATGATGGTGAGATAAGGGCAGAAAACAGCCAACTTCTACAGCCCAAATAAGCACTATAATAAGCTGATAAGGTGAAACTAAAGGGGGCAAAAGCTTACTAGACCTACTGAGTACCCTAAAAACACAAAAGCCCTAATTTTAACATCCTAATTGAACTCTAATTTAACCCTAGAAAGACTGCTAGCAGGCACAATTTTAAAAAAATTGCAGGTCTGCACAGGTTTTTGGGGGTGTTTTCAGACCTGAAATAAGCTATCAAATAAGCTCTAATGCTGAATACCAGATGTTCTACTAGAAGCTAGCTATGCAAACTACTTGAAAACCAAAAATCAAGACCTAAGCTCAAAGTGGATAAGCCACAAATTAAACTAGAACAACAGCTAATAGGGCTGCTCTACACCAAAGATTCTGATGCAGCAGACCTGGTTTTTGAGTTCTAAACCTTGCATAATCCAACTGAAACCAATCAAATATTGCACACTTGCTTGAAACACTAGTTTGAACATATGTATACCAACAAATTACCACAGATCCATGCTTAGCTTATAAAGAGCTTATTAGGCAGCCAAGCTTCCTATATGTGCACTAATGAACTCTAATTTTCAAATGCACTACCACTTCCTTAATGATCTAACAACAACAGCATCATAAACCATAATCAATCTCAATCAAAACTCAAGAAGATGCAAATGAACAGTACCTAACTTATGTGCTTAAAACAGTCCCTATTCAAAATCTCTTTTAACCAACTGTTGTGCACTAAATCCACTAATATCCAACTGAAATAAGCTAGTAACCAACTAATCTATGATTACCTAATCTATTTAACAACTAATAAGCAACAATCAACAAGCAAATAGTATTGAATCTAACTGAACTATGTAATGTAGAAAATTAAGCTCAAAATTGAAATGGAACTTACAAACTATCCCTTAGCTAGAACAAAGGGATTATCCAAAGTAGCCTATCTTTAGATAGGCCAAGCACTTCCCAATCTTGCTTGTTCTACCAGAAATTAGTCCAGAATCATCACCTTGATTCAACAGTTGACTTTTGTTGATTGTCTGTTTGACTTTTTGGTATTTGAGTAGCAAATATGAAATAGACCTTAACAAAAGCTTATATTATGCTACAAAGCTTATATAAGCTCAACAAATTCAGAAATCAGCTTATTGAAGCTGGGTTTTTAAAATTATTTTTGGATTTTTGGATTTTTTCAATGTTTTTGGAATTTTTGAGATATGAACTTGAACACTAATGAAATATAAAGTTTATAATAAGCTAAGAGATGTTTAATAAGCTACTAAAAAACTTAAAATAAGCTAATATAAGATATAACAACTAATAGATTTAAGATAAAAAGTAGAAACAAACTAAACTTTCATTAAAATGAATTGAGAATTACAAAGTTATATTAAAAACTACAAATGAGAAAACAATTAAGCAGCATAACAATACTCTAAATTACATGAAAACTAATGAAGATCACCCCTCTATTTATAGCCGAGCTAGGAAGGATCTAGGAGGTGAGGCCTCAAGTGCCAAGCTGGCAATCCGTGTGCATCTGTGAATCATTATCAGCCCTTGATCAATCTTCAATCATCCTTAGCCATTAGATCAAATATTGTGAGGTGTTCGGTCCAATAGTAGCCTGCCATGTGTCCATTCGTGCATTCTCTGCCCTTCCTGACATTCCTGACACCTTCTAAAAGGCCAATGATTGGTCTAATTTGCCCTTAATTGCGGTGAAAAGCGTACGGGTAAATCTAGGGTTCTTGTGGGAATAGTAAATTTCTGGGTAAGTGAAATTTGGGGCGCGGGTTGTGTTAGTGGTTTGACTGGGAGTTTTATTTATTTGTTTGACCGGGTAAAGCGTTTAGTGGGTCGGGTCATGGGATTGGGTGTGGGCTGGTTATTCATTTGGATGGGCTTGGCTGGGTTTAAAATTGAGGTGGGTTGGGTTTAGATAGAATCCGGGTATTAAAATGGTTTTAAGGATTTAAGGTTTTTGATAAATGAAATACTTAAGGACTATTTTTGTATTTTCTGAATTCTCAAGGGACTGAATTTGTCAAGTTTCTGAAATGTGATCCAAGGGCTTCTTTTGTCAATTGATGATTCTTCAGGGATTTGGATGACATAAACTTCCCGGCATCGGCTTTAAATATTCTTTTCCATATCTCGTGCTCGTTTTCCCGGTTTTGACTTGATTTTGTCCATTTTTGCAATATCCATCCCTGCACAATCAAAAACACAAAAACACAATATCTTTTGGCAATTTGGTTAGTTTTTGGTCTTTTTGGGTCCGGTTTTGGTCAAGAAAAGGTATGTGAATAAGCACATACCAAAATCCCCCAGACTAAACTATTGCAATGTCCTCATGCAATGTTATAAAACACGTTTTTGAAACCGAAAATTTCCAATCTCTTTTTACTAACTTTGAGAAGTCGCAAAATTTTCAAAAGAGATCAAGAAATCTTAAGTTCTAAAAACTCCCCGATTTTCATTGTATTTTATTTTTGTATTTTTATCATTATTCATGTGATGGCTTTGTTGACAATCATTATTTATCAATAACTTTTAGGGTCTTTGAGTAGGAAACACGACTCATAAAGAAGTGACCATACGGATAAAATTCGTCGTCCCTGATTTTTCACGAGTCCCCAAGCTAAGCTTAAAAACGAAATCATTGTTGTTTACAAGTTAGATTGCCAACACTACCCATGGAAGCTAATTGTGTATTACTTCTCGTTCCCAAATTCCTATTTTCCTCTATTTATTTTATTTTTGGTGAGAAATGAATTTCTTCAAATTCTCGTTTCGATAAGTTTAAGATCGATAAAGATACCTAGTTTAGACGCTAAGTAGTTTCCAAACCTTCCCTCGAAAACCGTTGCATACAAAAATGAGGTCCACATCAAGGTCTCTGATTTAACACGATTTTGAGGATATCCCTTTTATATACGACCGAAACAACTCATCTACGAGTCCAGAGACATAAGCTTTTATTAGGATACCCCCGGAGTCGAAGTTTGGCATTATAACACTTTATCTACATATTCAAGCACATTAACGTATTTAATCCTTGGCCCTTTATAACAATCACAACATCGATTGCGAGCCGGCAAGATGTGATAGTCTATTATGACCTTGGAATTTTTCCTCTGCCTTTATTAGAAGTCTACAACATCGGCTGCGAACCGGCAAGATGTAGAAAACTTTTTATGGCTTTGGATTATTATTATACATTATCATATTCATTAATTATTTGTGTTGCCAAACCCCAAGTCCTACGGTTTTTATAACAATCCCAACATCGGTTGCGAGCCGGCAAGATGGAATAGTCTATTACACCGTAACACTGACAGTACCTTGATGTGTACCCAACTTTCATAAGCAAGAATTCTCTAAGGAAGAAATAAAAACTAATTATTGCCAAAACCAAAATACCTTTAATTATTTCTAGATTACTATTATTGGGTGAAACAAGCTTATGGTAACAAAAAGCCACAAGTAACTTTGATGAGCTCTAAAGAGATCTAACTCCTCCACGTTTAGCAATCTAACTTATAAACAACTCTATCATTTCTCGTTCTTCGCAAATTTAAAATCTTAAATAATAAGATCCGCGAATGCTTAGCCAAATAATCAAGCCATGCATATATAAAGTCGATACGGGAACTTGCAAACTCTTAAAAAGAATTCGCATTTTATAGCTCCTTGTGTAAAAGACTAGCACGAGCTTATAGATTATAAATGGTTAAAGGGACAAGCTAGGGCTCAACACGCCCGATCAAGTCAGAATTTTATTCCTACTCTCACCAGCGGAAAGTCAACAAAATGTCAAAATTTATTATATTTTTGCACAAAATTATTAATTTTTTCTCATTTTTTTGGATTTTTTTAATTTTTTCAATTTTGGAGAAAAAACGGGGTTGCATGAGTAAACGGCAAAAATGCAAGGCAAAATCAAATTGAAAGATCACCCCCCCCAGACTAAAACGAGACATTGTCCCCAATGTCTTAAAGGTAAAGGTATCCCTAAAAAAATCTAAGGCCGTTTATTAATTATGCAAAAAGATAGATGTAAAACGATAAGATTAAGAATATCGGATAAGCAACGAATGATGAAACTCGAGTGGAGAGAAGCAAACCACGAGCACGAGAGTCTTCATTATTCGGGCAAATCCTGGACACATCACAAGAAAAACCACGAAACACAAGATATGGAAGAGGAACTCTCTTCATGTTTTATTAGAAAATAAGAAAGAAGATAGACACGGGGTGCCTCCCGAGAAGCGCTTGTTTTTGTTAACCGAGTCACATGAGCTTGACTCGACCCCGAATTTAATTGTCCATGGGGAAAGTTTGGAGATCCGGGACAACCGTGGATGGTATGTCCCCTCCAAAATAGTGTTTGATCCTATGACCGTTCACCTTGAAGTTTGGACCGTCGTTTTGAGCTAACTCGACGGTTCCATATGGAAAAACTTGAGTGATGGTGAATGGCCCAGACCAGCGGGTTTTGAGTTTGCCCGAGAAAATATTTAATCGAGAATTGAAGAGGAGGAGTCGATCACCAACGTTGAAAACGCGGTTCTTAATCTTAGAGTCATGAATCCTTTTTGTTTTCTCTTTGTAGATTAAAGAGTTCTCGTAGGCTTGATCCCGAAGCTCATTTAATTCATTCAATTGAAGCTTTCGGTGATCACCCGCGGTCTTGAGATCAAAATTGGCATTCTTTAAGGCCCAATATGCCTTATGCTCGAGCTCGATGGGCAGATGGCAAGCCTTTCCGTAAACTAGCTTGTATGGAGTACACCCGATGGGTGTTTTGAAAGCAGTTCGGAAGGCCCATAATGCGTCATCAAATTTGTCGGCCCACGAGGCTCGATTTTCACCAACTTTTCTTTCAAGGATACGTTTCAATCCACGATTCGAAACCTCGACTTGTCCGCTTGTTTGCGGGTGATACGCGGTAGAGAGTCGGTGGGTGACACCGTACTTGAGCATAACTTTTGCAAATTGATCATTGCAGAAGTGAGTACCGCGATCACTTATGATAGCCCGAGGGGTTCCGAATCGGGAGAAGAGATTTTTCAAGAACTTAACCACAACTCGGGCGTCGTTAGTGGGGAGCGCTTTCGCTTCAACCCATTTTGACAAGTAATCGATGGCCACGAGTATATATTTATTCCCTCGTGAAGACGGGAATGGCCCCATAAAATCGATGCCCCACACGTCAAAGATCTCGCAGACTTGAATTGCATTTTGAGGCATTTCATCTTTTTGCGAGATTTTTCCTTGACGTTGGCAAGAGTCACATGACTTTACCAAGTCGTGGGCATCGCAATAGATGGTCGGCCAATAGAACCCAGAATCAAAGATTTTTTTAGCGGTGTAGCTGGCACCATGATGTCCCCCTGTGGGTCCATTATGGCAAGCCTTGAGGATATCAATAGCTTCTTGGCCATGCACACACCGTCTGATTACTTGATCAGCACACATTCTGAATAAATAGGGGTCGTCCCAAAAGTAATGTTTAACATCTTTGAAAAACTTCTTTTTCTGTTGGGACGACATCCCTTTCACCACAAAATTCCCCGCATGGTAATTTGCATAGTCGGCAAACCATGGGGTACTCGGATCATCTTTTAAAGATATCTTCCCAAGTGTCTCGAGAGGAAATGTTTCGGTGATTTCCTTTGGCTCGAGAACACTTTGATGGGGATTTTCAAGTCTGGATAAGTGATCGGCGGCTAGATTCTCTGCTCCTTTTTTATCACGAATGATAATATCAAATTCTTGGAGCAGAAGAATCCACCGCAGTAACCTTGGCTTAGCATCTTGCTTTGCTAAGAGATACTTGAGAGCAGAATGATCCGTATACACTATGCTTTTGGATAAGACAAGATATGGTCTGAATTTTTCAAAAGCGTAGACAACGGCCAACAACTCTTTCTCGGTAGTAGTATAGTGAGATTGAGCGTCGGTCGTTGTCTTGCTAGCATAGTGTATCGGCTGGAAGTATTTTGATTTGCGTTGCCCTAGGACTGCACCGATAGCATAATCGCTTGCATCACACATTAGCTCAAAGGGCAAGTCCCAATCGGGGGCAACCAAGATCGGAGCTTCAGTCAGTTTCTTTTTGAGAACCTCGAATGCTTTGATGCATTCGGGAGAAAAAATGAACGGAGCATCTTTTTCAAGAAGATGAGTCAGAGGCCGGGCGATTTTAGAGAAGTCTTGAATAAATCGTCTGTAGAAACCGGCATGACCAAGGAAACTTCGGATTCCTTTGACGGTGGTGGGATGAGGTAGTTTTGCGATTACATCGACTTTAGCTCGATCGACCTCAATCCCGGATTTGGAAATCTTATGGCCGAGGACAATGCCCTCTTCAACCATAAAATGGCACTTCTCCCAATTTAGAACGAGATTTGTGTTTTCACACTGTTCAAGCATTTTGTCTAAATGGGAGAGGCAAGATGAGAAAGAATTTCCATACACAGAGAAATCATCCATAAAGACCTCCATTGTTGTCTCGATCATATCATGGAATATGGCCATCATGCACCTTTGGAACGTGCCCGGAGCATTGCATAAGCCGAAAGGCATACGTCGGTAGGCAAACGTTCCGTAGGGACAAGTGAAGGTGGTCTTTTCCTGATCTTGGGGATCAATTGGTATTTGAAAATACCCGGAAAAGGCATCGAGAAAACAATAGAACTCATTCCCCGCCAAACGCTCAAGCATTTGGTCCATAAACGGTAGAGGAAAATGGTCTTTACGGGTAGCATCATTGAGTTTTCGGAATCGATACACACTCTCCATCCGGTGACGAGACATGTGGGGATTAACTCATTTTCATCGTTTGTTACAACGGTCATTCCACCCTTTTTGGGCACATAGTGGACGGGACTAACCCACGGACTATCAGAGATCGGGTAAATCATTCCGGCGTCAAGGAGTTTGATAACTTCCTTTTTGATCACCTCATGAATTTTTGGGTTTACCCGTCTCTGATGTTGAACCGCGGGTTTGAAGTCATCCTCCATCAAGATCTTATGGGTACATAATTTAGGGTCA
Source organism: Artemisia tridentata subsp. tridentata (assembly GCA_021014915.2). Lineage (NCBI taxonomy): Eukaryota > Viridiplantae > Streptophyta > Magnoliopsida > Asterales > Asteraceae > Artemisia > Artemisia tridentata. The sequence continues at coordinate 337,926,569 of CP139506.1, forward strand.
ATACCCTTTATATCAGAGATTTGCCAAGCGATGGCACTCTTATGCTTTTTAAGCACGTCTAAGAGTTTTGTCTTCTCCTCATCTTTGAGAGCTTTCAAAATGATAACGGGAAATGTATCGGAATCTCCCAAGAAAGCATACTCAAGATGAGGAGGTAAATCCTTGAGCTCGAGCTCCGGAGGATTCTCAGTAGACGGCTTGATTTCTTTAATTTCTTCTTTTTGAATTTCTTTTGTCGGAGGGAGAGAAGGTGACGGGTCTTCATTCAATAATCTTTCTAGCAAAAGAATATCTCCCTCCGGATCAAGATAAGAATCATCAACTTCTGGCGAAGTTGGTGTTTCTATAGCAAGAAAGTCATCGACCTCTTCCAAGAAGAAATCACCCCCCTCAAACGGAGTGAGGGACGGGGAAGGGTCGGAAAGAATGGGTTGAGAAGAAGGAGTGGGATTGCCACTCGAGGATTTATCGGAAAATCCAAGAACTTCTTGAGAATACTCCTCCGAGGCAACATCAATCACATCGATTCGATTTACCGAGACGGAATCGTGACTAGAGGAATATTTGAAAGTTCGGTCGAGGTTAAAGGTCACGGCCTCATTATCCACCCTTAACGTAATTTCTTCACCGTAAACATCAATCAAAGCCCGCCCGGTCCTCAAGAATGATCTTCCGAGAATTAGAGGAACCCGGGGGTCGGCATCAAAGTTAACAACCACAAAATCGGCTGGGAAATGGAACTTCCCCACTTTGACAAAGACATCTTCGGCTATGCCAAGCGGAACAGTCGTGGTCCGGTCTGCAAGCTCGAGGGTCATACAAGTTGGGGTAAGTTTTGGCAATGAAAGTTTTTGCCAAACAGATAACGGCATTAGGTTGATGCTCGCACCTAGATCGGCCAAGGCATGACATTCAACCAACCCCGGGAAGTCACATGGAATGAGGAATCTTCCCGGGTCTCCAAGCTTTTCCGGAAGCTTTTTAAGGAGTACCGCTGAGCAGTTTTCGTTCAGAGGGGTTTTTGCGAGCTCAAATAATTTTTCTTTATTGCTCAATAAACTCTTGATTGTGGAAGCAAACTTTGGCATCAAAAGCAAAGCATCCGTGAAGCTTATATCAAAATGCAAATCTTGGAAGATTTGGTAGAATTTTTCCATTTGATTTGAAGCTTTTTCGCGGAGCTTTTGATCATTTAATCGCGAAGGATATGGAAGTTTTGATTTGATGGGAATTTCTTTTGGCTCAACGTTCTTTGGTTCAGATGGATGGACAACCGTAGGTTGGACGTCCTTGGTTCCACCGTTGTTAGTAGGAGGTTCCATGTCCTTGGTCACCTCGGGTTCACGGTCGACTACCTTGAGAGGTAGAGAAGAAGAGGTAGCCGGAGCCGTGGGTCCATTATATGAAACACCGCTCCTTGTAGTGATCGCCTTAGCATCGCCCCTCGGGTTAGCGACCGTGTTGCTTGGGAGAGAAGTAGTACCCGAGCCCGAGGGTCGATCATTTAAACGCTTGTTAAATTCGGCCATTTGACTCATCATCATCTTATTCATTTCCTCTTGTTTCTTCATAAATTGCTTTAAAAGCTCATCCGAGGACGTTTGGTTTTGATTCAAAACTTGATTTTGATTATTGAAATTTTGTCCTCGTTTGTTGTTATTGAAACCTTGATTTTGAAAATTTCCTTGAGTCGGGTTTTGAAAATTCCCTTGATTCGAGTTTCGGTTATAATTCCCCTGGTTTTGATAACCTTGATTTCCCCGATTTTGGTTATTTTGAACATTGCGGTTTTGAATTTGCTGATTTTGATTTTGGGTGAAACCGGGTGGTCCAAGAAAATTATTAGAACGGTAGCTGAGCAAATTACGGTCTCCTTGGGGTTGGTAACCGTTACCTCCCTGATTATAGGATCCCGTAGCAGCGTAAACACTCTCTTGAGTGTAGCCACCGGCGGCTGGGCACTCGAAATATGGATGAGGACCACCACAAGTTTCACAACTTTGATTGACCATGTTGGGGTTGGTTAGAGGAAAATGGTTTTGATTGTTTTGAATTGAAGAAGAACCGGGTGGTCCCATTTGGTTTTGAGGACGGAATCCTTGAATCTGATTGTAGGTTGCTGATGCTACGGTAGCATTCAAACCTTGGCCACTGGAGGCTTGACAATCATAATAAGGATGTGGACCACCACAAATCTCACAATTTTGATTCACAACATTCACTTGATGAAAAGAGGATTTTTCTTTGGTTAACGACTCAACTTGTTTAGCAAGAATTGCAATAGCCTCATGAGTTTTGGAAATTTTGGTATTAGAATCAAGAATGTGAGCTAAAACTTCATCACTAACTTTATTATTGGCACTCGAAATGGGAATCTTGTTTCTCGAACTCCTCACTTTTGCTTTATTCTCAATAATCGTGAAAGCATCTTGACTATTTCTTGTTAACAAGTTTCCACCCGCAGCAGAATTGAGTGAGTCTTGATCGGCTAGAGTCAACCCATTGTAAAACGTATCAATTTGGTGCAAGTCGGAGAAACCATGATTAGGACACTTTTCTAATAACTCCTTAAATCTATCCCAAGCTTCGCTGAACGATTCATCGAAAGCTTGTTGAAATCGAAAGATTTGAGTTCTGAGATTAGAAGTTTTAGAAGGAGGGTAGAAATGATTGATGAACTTTGTAGCTAGATCTCCCCAAGTGAAAATAGAATTAGGGGGTTCTTTCTCTAGCCAAGTTCGAGCCGCTCCTTTCAAAGAAAAGGGAAACAATTTCATTTTGATCACATCGTAATCAACTTGATTAATCTTTATTGTTTCAGCAATGTCGGTGAAATTTCTGATATGAACATTAGGATCTTCATGTTCAAATCCGTGAAATGAGATACTCGTGATAAGATTGAGTAACCCATGATTGATTTCAAAGTGATTTGTTTGAATATCGGGTATCACGATGGCTCTTCTAACATCATTGAAAGGTGTTTGTAGACGTTCCTCCATTGGACGGAGATCGGGAGCCGGATTGGCACCCACCGGAGGGTTCTGACGGTTTGGGTCGTTGTCCATTTCCTCAACGGTTGAGAAATGAACACAGTGATTGTGACGGATAATCCTCTCGGGATTTGAGAGTGGTGAAAGAAGAGGGTGAGAAGTAGAACGGGTGTGCATACACCAAAAACAAACAAAGGTTTAAAAAGAAAACCAAATTTGAAAATAAAATATTTTTGGATTTTTATTTTTAAGGAAAATTAATCAAAATATTTTTGGTACCGATCCCTCAATCGATATTCGTTTCTCTTACGACTACGCGCAGAGTGGCGGAGAAGCAAAGGTCTGCCGAAGCTAATTAAAAACCCGCCTCTTTCGGTCTGCAATTTAATGTCAAGACCATCCTTAAACCACTTGTATAGGTTGTAATCGAAAAAATAATCCGAAAATCAAATGATTTCACGATTGTTTTGTTGTTTATTCGGAATGGTTTACAACGCCCTCTCGAGAGCGAGGATATTTATTATTGGTTGATTTTTGAAAACACTTTAGGAAAAGTGTTTTTGGATTATTTTCTTTTTGTATTTTTATTTTTTAAAACAAAAAACGAGAAACTTCCGAGGAAGGGTCTTCAAAACACGATTCAACGGCGAAACTCCAACTCTTCTCAAGCCTTCCCCGGCAGCGGCGCCATTTTATGATGTAGTATTTTTATAGTATATTTATATTCCAAAGGAAAATCCAACGAATGTATTTTCCCCGGGTCGAGGTCCCAACGAAGGTCGAATTTGAGTCGTCGTTTACGTGTCGAAAAGTGTGGTGAATGTGTGTGAAAAGAGATGATTGGTGAATTTAAGCTACGAAATATGAAATATAAATGAAAAACAACTAATTAAGCTATGGAAACAATTAAGCTAAGCATACTATCTAAAAATGCAATTTGAAATTTAAAAACGTTACGCGACGAAATTTAAAAACGTGACTAAAAAGTGATTTTCTAAAATCTAGGTCCTAAAAATATGAAAATAATTTTACTATATTTTAAATGATAAAAGAAAATTTTGGAAAAAGAAACATAATTTTTTTATTTTTTATTTAATTTTTATGAATTAAAAACTAATTTAAACTATTTAAATGATTTAAAAATATTAAAACAACTTGGAAAAATCTGAAAATTTTTGAGAAAATCTAAAATTATGTTTTCTACCTAGGAAAAATAAAAGCAGAGCTTAATTCAGCTTAAATCAGCTGAACAGCCCAATAAGCATTTTGAAAATAAGCACAAAATAAGCAAATGATGACCAAATAATCTCAAAAGCTCAGGAATCATGCAATGGACTATATTAAGCTCAAATCAACTTAAAAAGCTCAAATAAGCACAAGATAATAAGCACTTAATGACTGCATTGATGGTGAGATAAGGGCAGAAAACAGCCAACTTCTACAGCCCAAATAAGCACTGTAATAAGCTGATAAGGTGAAACTAAAGGGGGCAAAAGCTTACTAGACCTACTGAGTACCCTAAAAACACAAAAGCCCTAATTTTAACATCCCAATTGAACTCTAATTTAACCCTAGAAAGACTGCTAGCAGGCACAATTTTGAAAAAATTATAGGTCTGCACAGGTTTTTGGGGGTGTTTTCAAACCTGAAATAAGCTATCAAATAAGCTCTAATGCTGAATACCAGATGTTCTACTAGAAGCTAGCTATGCAAACTACTTGAAAACCAAAAATCAAGACCTAAGCTCAAAGTGGATAAGCCACAAATTAAACTAGAACAGCAGCTAATAGGGCTGCTCTGCACCAAAGATTCTGATGCAGCAGACCTGGTTTTTGAGTTCTAAACCTTGCATAATCCAATTGAAACCAATCAAATATTGCACACTTGCTTGAAACACTAGTTTGAACATATGTCTACCAACAAATTACCACAGATCCATGCTTAGCTTATAAAGAGCTTATTAGGCAGCCAAGCTTCCTATATGTGCACTAATGAACTCTAATTTTCAAAAGCACTACCACTTCCTTAATGATCTAACAACAACAGCATCATAAACCATAATCAATCTCAATCAAAACTCAAGAAGATGCAAATGAACAGTACCTAACTTATATGCTTAAAACAGTCCCTATTCAAAATCTCTTTTAACCAACTGTTGTGCACTAAATCCACTAATATCCAACTGAAATAAGCTAGTAACCAACTAATCTATGATTACCTAATCTATTTAACAACTAATAAGCAACAATCAACAAGCAAATAGTATTGAATCTAACTGAACTATGTAATGCAGAAAATTAAGCTCAAAATTGAAATGGAACTTACAAACTATCCCTTAGCTAGAACAAAGGGATTATCCAAAGTAGCCTATCTTTAGATAGGCCACGCACTTCCCAATCTTACTTGTTCTACCAGAAATTAGTCCAGAATCATCACCTTGATTCAACAGTTGACTTTTGTTGACTGTCTGTTTGACTTTTTGGTATTTGAGTAGCAAATATGAAATAGACCTTAACAAATGCTTATATTAAGCTACAAAGCTTATATAAGCTCAACAAATTCAGAAATCAGCTTATTGAAGCTGGGTTTTTAAAATTATTTTTGGATTTTTGGATTATTTTCAATGTTTTTGGAATTTTTGAGATATGAACTTGAACACTAATGAAATATAAAGTTTATAATAAGCTAAGAGATGTTTAATAAGCTAATATAAGATATAACAACTAATAGATTTAAGATAAAAAGTAGAAACAAACTAAACTTTCATTAAAATGAATTGAGAATTACAAAGTTATATTAAAAACTACAAATGAGAAAACAATTAAGCAGCATAACAATACTCTAAATTACATGAAAACTAATGAAGATCACCCCTCTATTTATAGCCAAGCTAGGAAGGATCTAGGAGGTGAGGCCTCAAGTGCCAAGCTGGCAATCCGTGTGCATCTGTGAATCATTATCAGCCCTTGATCAATCTTCAATCATCCTTAGCCATTAGATCAAATATTGTGAGGTGTTCGGTCCAATAGTAGCCTGCCATGTGTCCATTCGTGCATTCTCTGCCCTTCCTAACATTCCTGACACCTTCTAGAAGGCCAATGATTGGTCTAATTTGCCCTTAATTGCGGTGAAAAGCGTACGCGTAAATCTAGGGTTCTTGTGGGAATAGTAAATTTCTGGGTAAGTGAAATTTGGGGTGCGGGTTGTGTTAGTGGTTTGACTGGGAGTTTTATTTATTTGTTTGACCGGGTAAAGCGTTTAGTGGGTCGGGTCATGGGATTGGGTGTGGGCTGGTTATTCATTTGGATGGGCTGGGCTGGGTTTAAAATTGAGGTGGGTTGGGTTTAGATAGAATCCGGGTATTAAAAGGGTTTTAAGGATTTAAGGTTTTTGATAAATGAAATACTTAAGGACTATTTTTGTATTTTCTGAATTCTCAAGGGACTGAATTTGTCAAGTTTCTGAAATGTGATCCAAGGGCTTCTTTTGTCAATTGATGATTCTTCAGGGATTTGGATGACATAAACTTCCCGGCATCGGCTTTAAATATTCTTTTCCATATCTCGTGCTCGTTTTCCCGGTTTTGACTTGATTTTGTCCATTTTTGCAATATCCATCCCTGCACAATCAAAAACACAAAAACACAATATCTTTTGGCAATTTGGTTAGTTTTTGGTCTTTTTGGGTCCGGTTTTGGTCAAGAAAAGGTATGTGAATAAGCACATACCAATATGCTTTTTGGCAAAAGAGAATTTTATTTTAAGTGAAGTTGAAGTTACAATAGAGCGAGTCCAAATGTCTTGTTATGGTTGAAACCTTTTACATCTTTCTACTAAATATTAAGGTTACATGAATAAACCGAAACTACTTAAAACTTTGTATGAATCTAAACTTGAGAGTTGCTGTTTGGTCTTGTTTATGATCCTTACCTGAACTTAAATGTGGCTGAAAAATACGATAAATAATTATAATCGGCTAACCTCCTTGCCTTCTTTTTTTTCAGGTGTGAACTCATCATCACCAGCTTGTGAGTCCTCACCCATAATGGTCATCACCTCGGCGTAGGAGTCTGCATACTCCAACCTAAATCAATAAGTTAATAAAGGACAAATTAGTGATTAGCCCATTCTTTTCTAACCTTTTTTCTTTTATGTCCTCAAAAGGTTTCGCCGGGGTTACGACGTACAGTTGGGTCCTTCACCAACCCTTTCAACAATTCAACGGTGGGCTTTGATCGCCAGCAAGTCCAACGCCTGCACTCGATCTAGTACCCTCCTCTACTGGTCGAAATTAGAGTAAGTCACCATGGTCTCTTCCATTGCTTTGGCATCCGCCCCATCTCCAGTACAAAGTATTCCAACTGCCTAGGCCCATAATTTGGTTTCTAAAGATCAGTTATATAATCCTCTACTGAGAATTTATCGCAAATGAATTGTGCTAGCTAAAAAGAATACACATATATACAGAGATATATTTCCACAATTCCGAGAAACATAACAAATATATGTAGATTAACTCTGTTAACCTAGTTCTTTATGTTTCACATACCAAGTACACATTGGTATAAATTTAGACACAAACAATGTATACTATTAAAGCAATTCCATAAACAAACCACTCATAAACGACTCAGAAGCTACTAAAAAAATTAACAAAACCAACTCTCCTAATCCAAGACACTTCCAATAATTTAAAAGCACTACAATACTTCCATCACTAAATAGAAAATGATGTGGGCATGGTAGTGGCAATTGCTCAGGTCGAACAATAAAGGCAACTCCTTGTGTGCACGCAATTACTCACGTCGAACCATTAAGCATTCAATCACACGATTTTAACTCTACAAACTGTGTCATCAATACTACACATGGAATATAGGGACTGAATCTTATATCATGTGAATGTCCACGGTTGATAGTTTTTCAATATGCTGAGCTTTTAATACCAAATATTTTTTTTATTCAAATTCAGGGATATTTAAGGAAATACTTTAAATGACGACTCAAATTAGAGTAATTAATTTGATCACATTAATTTTTTTACAATAACTGTCTCATTTAAATTTGTGAATGATAATAAATTGATGTATACTTTTAGGGACTAATATGGAAAATGGACTAATGGGAGGGTTTTTAATGCTATAATGTATGTAACGTATTGAATATAACATTTACGTCACACGCTCATACAATATATTTACAACATTTAATTGTTCATGGCAACACCCCATATTTGGTTTAAAAGAAAAAGAACACGTTACTACATTTAATTGGGTTGTTTGTAACCTTTGAAATTTGTTCTTTGACATAAATCAAAATAAATTTCGTTAGCCATGAAACAGAGATACAAAATCGTGAAATTGTGCACGCATATTTCCTTTTATGATATCATAATTCCAGAATAATCGTTGCAAGAAAAAATTGTTCTACCAACAACGCAACAAAGAGGTTCATATTACTACTTGAAAAAAAAAATTTATTATTGCCTTAGCTTACATGCTAACAGTGATCCAATAGAACACAACACAAAATAAAGTAATATATTTCTTATCGTCTTTAGAGAACCGTAGCACTTACATATAATTGTCACTATTAACCTTTAACAAATACTTTGGCCAACAAAATTAACAACAATTAAATTTGTTTACTATTTTACTTTTAGTTTGTAGAAATGGCTTTTCAAGGTATGTACGAAAGTCATCCTCATTTTGTTATTTCTGATATTAACAAATGTGTCTCTGATGGCAATATAGAGTATGTTACTTTTACCATGAAAATATCATTTTATGATTTTCGTTTGTTACTTTTACCTTAGATGGAAGTAACATGTGTACAATCATTTTTTGTCACTTAAGAAATAAAGCCCAACCCAACACCAACTTTACAAAAACCTAATTTCACTAACCCTAATTTATCTCCAACAAAAATGCAGTCAACATCCTTTGCTCCTTGTCGCTCCATAAACAGCCTCCATTTTCATCCCACTTCACACAAAAAAGCATCAACTCTCTTTCTTACTACATCCACACGAACCCTTTACTCGATCTCCACTCCGGTCCTATGATAATACCAACATTAAAAAAAAATTACATATCCACTACACTACATGCTGCTCAAATCGAATCAAGGAAGTGGTTTTAAGGCTTCAATATCCTTTGGAGGGTTCGGGTAGGTTCATCATGTTTATTTTTTATGTTTTGTTTGCTTGGTTTTTGAACGAATCAAGGAAAGAAAGTAACAAATTTGTTATTTTTTTTATCCTTAAGTTTTCAGATATTTAATGAAGTTAGTCTTCAAAAATATGGATCGATGATAAAAAAAAAAAAAATGAAACCTTTGAAAATGTCTTTTTCCGTAACAACTTATATTCGTTTCTTGCAATCCATTGGTTTTGGCATCAAGATCTTGAATAATCAAGGTCGCGGGTAGGTTACTCTTTCTTTCTTATGTTGTTGTCGCCTTTTGTCTCGTACGAATTAGAGGAAGAGATGATAACGTTGTTATTGTTTCTTTCTTTTTATTTCGGATATTAAAAAGAAGTGTGTCTTCTAAAAGATCTGTGATGATTGATGTTCAAACTAAAAAAATCTTTAAAAGATTTGTGAAAAGTTGAACAATCTGAGATCTTATGTTCTTGTTCTTGTTTTAATTCGAATCTTGTGGCTATGAAATTCGAATTGTGACGGTGGTGGAAGTGGTTCGGATAGATGTGGATTTGTTTGGTTATTTATAATCTTCAAAAACCAAGTGAAAAGTCACATTTAAAGATTAAAATTAATTTTTGTAAATGTTTACCATTAATTTACACCCCTTTCATATTCATCTTCATCTTTTTTTAGCTTTAATACCTTCACCATTAAATTTAAGCAATAAAGGATTGTTTTAATCTATTACGTATGAATATTCATATAGTATAGATGTGCTTAAACTACCTTGTACCGTACATGATTCTATGCACAATCACTCTTCCACAATAAATTAAGCCATTGAATCTTTAGATATAATATATATATATATATATATATATATATATATATATATATATATATATATATATATATATATATATATATATATATATATATTACTTACGTATTTTGCGACGACAAGCACTAAGCACGGAAGTTTCCGTCGCACATATTTTCACCGTACACTTTCACCATGAGCCATCACCAAAGTATCTTGTACGATGAACCGCTTTTGAAATGTACCTTACCACACAGCAAGCAAGAAATACACGAGCACTTGACACACGTAAACCTTTCAAATGAGTTAAAACGTTTAAAACACGAATGTTGAGCTAAGACTTACCATACTGATCTAGGTCGCGTGTCGGAGTGGTTGCACTGTGTTATTTGTTGACTAGCAGATTGCTATTATTAAGGTGAGTTTATAGCCCCATTTTTATACGAATTGTTTTTATAAAACTTGGGGTGAGAAACATGCAAAACTGTTTTCATGGACCAAATTGAACTTTGTTTTTACACACTAGTATGCGGATAACATAAGTATGTTTGAATCCCATTGCGCCCACTATCATCAACCATCAATTCCTGCTGGGAAGCGCGTATGATATAAATAGATCTATTGGGGGTGACTCCCCCGTTCGGTTGACCCGGCAGGTCAATGCGAACGTATACCATGTCGGAATTTTTTCGAGTGTCTGGGGATTAACACTCGCGAGCACCCTTATTTGCTATGCCGTTTGGCATATTGTTTGTTTAGTTTCGGTTGGATGAGCTTAGTGTTAACATGCAGTTAGTGTGTGTTTGCTGAATTATTTGCTATGGTCCATATGTGCTTATTTACTTTAAACCCATGAACTCACCAGCGTTAGCTGACTTTTAGCATGTTTTTCTCAGGTGTTTCAGAATGTATTTATTGAAGGCAGGGCATGGCATCGGTCATAATTACCAGAAGTATTTTTACACATGCGTTATACTCTAATTGGGAATAGTCATGTTAATGGGCCTTGATTTTTATTTAAATTGAACTTGATGTATGAAATTTAACTTTGGTAATGTAAACTATTTTAAAACGGATCTTCAAATCCGTTCTCTATATCTTTGTGTTGTGATTACCAATTTAGTAGCACCCAAACATGTATGCTTCCGCAAATCCATATTTTGGAGGTGTTACAGATTGACATCAGAGCCTTGGTTATAGAGAACTAGGTATATATAAACCCTAAACTATAACCATTTTATGAAAAACGTTTCCTTATGACCGCCAGATGCTTGCCTGCCTCGTTTGTCATGATTTGATCGCTATTTGTTTTATATGATTAAGTGTTATCTATGCTGTTTGAGTATTTTACTTAACATATATGATATAAATATTTTCTATATACTTACACATACCATACCATAATTGTCACAGACCATGTCCCTACGTAACGTCATTATTTCACTTCGAGTTGAATACTCGCTAGATACCACATGAATTCATCTTCTATTCGACTCCAAGTTTGGACAACCGTCTTATTCTTTCGAAACATTTATATTACTATCGTAAAGGAACCCACCAACTTATGTGAGCACGACCCTGACCTACCGCCTTATAACATATCTCCTTGAACTATCTACTCTTAGGACACATCCCTACTATGTCTCACACTTCTTTTCTCATTGTGAAGAACCATGTGAACTGAGAGGCAAGACCTAAACTCCACAACGTTGGAACAACTCATAGCCCAGCGGGTAGCAGAGACTATTTCTGCCTACGAGTTAGGAATCCGCATGGCTTGCGACTTGATGAACCGAGGGGTACTTCAATTAGCTGAGAGCATTAACAAAAAGAAGAAACGGGAGAACAACCAAGGAAACAAAGGGGTTCTGCAACCTCTCAGAAAGCCAAAGTTGGCCAAAACTTACACCGCTGGACCTAGTAATAGGAAGGCTGATGCTGGAAAGTTACCAATGTGTAGTCGCTGCAAACTACACCACAACGGACCTTGCACCGTGAAGTGCCACAAATGCCAGAAGGTTGGACATCTGGCTAGAGGTTGTAGGTCTAAAACCGTTGCAGTAGCACAGATAACATCAGGGAAAAATCGGAGAGCTGAGGTAATATGCTCTGGGTGTGGAAAGAAGGGGCACTACAAGAACAAGTGTCAGGAACCAAAGGACCAAGAAGAAGTGAGCAATCAAGGAAAACTTGGAGCGGGAGAAAACCAGGACTTAGACGTGATGACATAAGAATAACTACCCTATGTAATAGGACCCAAGTGTAGACTCGTTTAAGTTCGTTTCTGTAAGACTTCATTAGTATCTTTCTATGAACTGCGTTGTATGGTATGGATTTGATGAACTTTTATTATGAGATGTAAGCTTATTTGACTCCGACTATCAACGGTCCTATGCCAACTAGATGTACCAATCGCCGCCCGTTGTACTATTCAATTTTACTATCAGTTAACAAACCACTTGCCATCGTTTTTCAGCTATTTGAACTCGTACTATAAACTAGTTGTCTACCTTATTATCTTTTCATGAAATAATAAATGGTATTGCTACCAACACTCGAACTTTTGCAAGTATTCCACAGACTATTTTGCAGTCATACTACAAATCGTTTTACTACTAGATTACAGAATCAAAGTTTTGACCTCAATAATTTCTTTGAAACAAGGAACTGTCTTCATATTGTCTTACGAACTGTTTTACTAACAATTTATAAGCTAAAAAATAACCTGGATGCTATCTTGCCAATAATAATTATTTTTCTGTTACTCTATAAATTGTTTGCAAACCAGTTTACAAACTGTTATGTTACCGCCCGGTGAATTATTTACTTTTTGAAAATTAGTTTATGCTGCAACCACGCGAGTAAAAAAATCGATATGTTTTCTTGTAACTAAACTCAGCATTGCGTCGTTGGACCCCAATTATACAATGCTTGATCACCTATGTATAATTCAGGTAGGACCATACTATGCTAGAAATGGTTGCCTTAAACTTCTATCAAGGTCAACTCTATTATTTCCCTTTTTCGATAAATTAGTAAACTCGCGCGTGCAAACACATAAAAGTAGTGCAAGTCCTTGGCTTCTGGACTAGAAACACCGTAACCATATAGACTTTGACGCCAAGTTACCACCTAGGACCAGCCCTACTTCGTAGCACGTCCAAAGCTGAAACGAAAACTTACACCACTAGCCAACATAAGATGACCCCACCGATTTACATCTCACGGTACACTACCCCTTGCGATTCCGAGACACTGCTTCGTCTATTGAACAAATCTTACTGAGCCAACCAACTGACTGCTAGTAGCAATCAACACCATCCTTCAAGGTCGTACTCTAGACCTGCAAAACTCCTCGGCCAACAGTGACCCTATGCCCACAAAACCTAGAGACTTCGACGTCATCCCCAGTGTAGACAGGATGTCGAAATACCAAGTTGTAATCATCCACGGTGGGAAACTCGTCCGCGTACCTTATGGCAATAGGATCCTAGCAACACAAGGAGGACCCCTGGACAAAAATAAACAATGGGTGAACCACTAAACTTTCAGGGACTAGAGACTTACCAAAAATAGACTTGTGACCCAACAGAAATCTTAAGACCTTGCAGAGTAACCCGAGACATTATCTTTGAAACAGTTGTCTAACCCTTCACTAATTCCTTGGGGATACTGGCCTGGCTAGGACATGAGATTTTATAGAAATACCGTTGTTCACTAAACCAAACCTTTGAAGTGAATCAAGCACCCTATCGATTAGCACTAACAGAATTGCAAAAGCTGCCAAACCAGTTGGCTGAACTTTCAGAGAAAGGCATTATCAGACCTAGTTCTTCGCCTTAGGGAGCTCCGGTCCTGTTTGTCAAGAAAAAGGATGGATCCTTCAGAATGTGTATCGACTATCGGGAACTGAACAAACTCACTATCAAAAACCGATATCCAATCCCAAGAATCGACGATCTATTCGATCAACTTCAAGGTTCATCCGTTTACTCCGAGATTGACCTGAGATCAGGTTATCATCAACTCCGAGTCCGGGAAGAGGATATCCCAAAGACTGCATTCAGGACCCGATATGGCCATTATGAATTCCAAGTTATGTTCATTGACGATATCCTGATATACTCTAAGAATGAGAAAGAGCAAGAGGAGCACCTCAAGCTAATCTTAGAGTAATTAAAAAAGGAAGAGTTATATGCTAAGTTTTCGAAGTGCAAATTCTGGATATCAACTGTGCAATGTCTGGGTCACGTGATTGATAGTCAAGGCATTCACGTGGACCCTGCAAAGATCGAGTCAATAAAGGATTGGGCGACACCCACAACACCCACCAAGATATGCCAATTCTTAGGACTTGCTGGTTATTACCGGAGGTTTATTGAAGGTTTCTACAAGACAGCGAAGCCTTTAACTAAGCTGACTCAGAAGAATGTGAAGTACGATTGGGGAGATAAGGAGGAAGAAGCATTTCAACTCCTTAAGGAGAAGTTGTGTAGTGCACCTATTTTGGCCTTACTTGAAGGTAGTGAAGACTTTGTCATTCATTGAGACGCTTCAAACAAAGGTTTAGAAGCCGTGTTAATGCAAAGAGAGAAGGTGATAGCATATGCCTCTAGACAACTGAATACCCACGAGAAGAACTACACGACCCATGACCTGGAATTAGGCTTAGTCGTGTTTGCACTCCGAATCTGGAGACATTACCTTTATGGTACCAAGTACGCGGTGTACATCGACCACAAAAGCCTACAACATATTCTGAACCAAAAGGAGCTAAACATGAGACAGCGCCGATGGTTGGAATTGTTCAGTGATTATGATTGTGAAATCCGTTATAACCCAGGCAAGGCAAATGTAGTTGCCGATGCCCTTAGTAGAAAGGAACGAATTAAACCTCTCAGAGTCAGATCGCTATGGATGACGATCAATTCACCCCTTCCAGCAAAAATTCTTGAGGCTCGGTTGAGGCTCTCAAAGAAGAGAACAGACCAAGAGAGAAACTTTATGGGATGCCAGAGAGTGAGAATTGTCTCGTAAAGAGGTCCGATAGAGTTTTGTGTTTTGGAGATAGAATTTGGATCCCACTCTACAGAGGAGTTCATGATTTGATCATTTACGGATCTCACAAGTCCAATTACTCCATTCACCCAGGATCCGACAAGATGTACTTGGATTTGAAGAAACTTTACTTGTAGCCAAACATGAAGGCCGACATATCAGAGTATGTCAGTAAATGTTTAACGTGTTCAAATGTCAAGGCTGAACACCAGAGACCGTCAGGTTTACTAGTACAACCTGAAATCCCAGAATGAAAGTGGGAACGCATAACCATGGACTTTATAACCAAACTACCAAAAACATCGAGCGGTTATGACATGATATGGGTAATCGTTGACCGACTCACTAAGTCCGCTCACTTCCTGCCAATCAAAGAAAATGGACAAACTTTCACGATTGTACTTAAAGGAAATCGTTGCGAGACACGGGGTACCTATTTCCATCATTTCGTTTTGAGACAGTCGTTTCACGTCTAACTTTTGGAGGTCACTCTAGGACGCATTGGGAACAGATCTCGACATGAGTGCAGCTTACCACCCTCAGACTGATGGTCAGAGTGAAAGGACCATTCAGACGTTAGAGGACATGCTTAAAGCTTGTGTGATTGATTTTAGGAACGGCTGGGATAGGCATTTGCCATTAGCCGAGTTTTCTTATAACAACAACTATCACACTAGCATCAAAGCTGCACCATATGAAGCGCTTTATGGTCGTAAGTGCAGATCGCCAGTATGTTGGGCTGAAGTTGGAGAAAGCCAACTTATAGGACCAGATCTCGTCCACGTGATCATCAAAAGAGTTATGCCGACAAGAGGCGAAAACCTCTTGAGTTCCAAGTGAGTGATAAAGTGATGTTAAAGGTCTCGCCATGGAAATGCGTGATAAGATTTGGTAAACGTGGAAAGTTGAACCCTCGTTATATTGGACCTTTTGAGATTCTTGCCAGAGTCGGGCCGGTAACCTATCGACTCGAATTGCCATCCGAACTCAGCGCTGTGCATGAGGTTTTTCATGTCAGCAACTTGAAAAAGTGCTTATCTGACGATAACGTTGCCATTCCTTTGGACGAAATTCAGCTTGATGAGAAACTGAACTTCATCGAGGAACCGATTGAAATCATGGACCGGGAAGTTAAACGACTAAAGCAGAGTCGTATCCCAATTGTGAAGGTCCGTTGGAACTCTCGCAGAGGTCCCGAGTACACTTGGGAGCGAGAGGATGAAATCAATCGATTTCCTGGACGGATTTCCCCATTAGCTAGGGAGACTGTGATAAATGGTAATTTTCACATTTTAAGTTAATAATAAATATTTATTTATTATTTTTAAACCGAGCATTTCTATGCGTAACTGTATGTTTCTGAGCATTTCTGAACATTTTTTGGGAGCTGTCCCGCATACTGTAGCTTACATTAACTGCTGAAAAAGTCTATTTTTGTCAATAAGCGTAAATTATTCTATTTCTGATAGTTACTGACAAGTTTCGTATTTAACTGAGAAGCTTTCTCGTATTTTCTGAAAAGCAACACTACACGCGTACCGACACTACAGTATATATGGTAGCAATCAAATGAATACATTTTTAAGAAAATAATAATATTTTATTATTATTCTAACGAAAATGTGAATAAAAACTTTATTTTACGTAAACGTGTCCAAAAACGTCAAACCGATACTTTACGGTTACATTTAAGCTTAAACCGACACACGATACACCAACGAGGAGCAAAATTGTTTTACCCTCCCCCTCTTGGCTCGTTTACCGCCCACCTTCTCCAAAAGGTGACAAAAATTCTTATCCTAATTGATGGTTAGTGGAGAATGACACATTATAAGTTTGTAGTTTACTTAGTTTATCACACACACACCTTAACACACATACATTTTTATCCTCAACACTTACCTAGATCATTTTCTACTCTTCTACCACACGAACCATCAATAAAATCAAGATCTACAAAAATCAAGCGAAGTTTGAGCTAATCGGGTTGTACTTTCAAGTGTTTTTGGTTAATCGAAACGTATTGTGGGTAAATTTGGTGCAATTTGGGCTCTCTCTTGGTCTTCTACCTCTTGACTTTTTCAAGAATTTTGTAAAGATCCTCAAAACTTTTTCAATCTTGTTCATTACATGTTCTTATGATGTTTAAAAGTGTTACCAAGTGCTAAATGTTTACGTTTTGTTAAATTGAAAAAGCTAGGGTTTGGTATATAATTATGTTTGCTCGACTTTTTTTTGAGTTTACATACAAATTAGGTTATTTTTTGCTTGTGTGGTAAATCTTGTTGTTTGTGGTGCTAGTTTGATGATACAAATGTGATTAGTGTTAATTACGCGAGTTAAAACGAAATATACACTTATTTGGTCACACACACTAATCAGCTTTTGAAAAACATAAAATTTTGGCTCTAGTGGTTAAATGGTGAAATTAGTGCTTAATGGCTTATTTGGAATAGCTTATTGAATAAGTTATAGCTTATTGCGTTTTGACTTGTT
Source organism: Artemisia tridentata subsp. tridentata (assembly GCA_021014915.2). Classification (NCBI taxonomy): domain Eukaryota; kingdom Viridiplantae; phylum Streptophyta; class Magnoliopsida; order Asterales; family Asteraceae; genus Artemisia; species Artemisia tridentata. The sequence goes on from CP139506.1 coordinate 337,944,078, forward strand.
TTGGGTCCAAAAGGGTTGTACGGTTCAAAATAGGTCGACCCCACTAAATTTTGACCATGGTTGACTTTTTGACCACTTTGCTTATTAATAAGTACTTATTTGATTAATTTAAATATCGTTACGTAAGCTATTCGGACTAAAAGGGCTTAACGATTTAAACTTGTTTTTGGGCCTATGTTTTGTAAGGTACGAATTGGGCCGAGCCCAACCCATATTCGGCCTACATTGACTTTTTGACCTCGTGGTTTAATTAAAGTGTTTATTTGATTATTTAAAACTTAACGATATATATAACGTGACTTAAAAGGTTTAAATTGGTTTTGGGCTAAAATTAGACCTTTTAAAAATATTTTGACGTATTAAAACATTATATATCGATTAAAAACGCTTCGAACCCGTTTTGGCACTTATGGCCTAATTTGGCTACAAAATGGACTTTTCGGCCCAATTTCATGATCTTTGACTTTTATTGACTTTTTGGAATATTTTGACTAAACGTTGAATTTTATTTCGCGACTTATAATTATTTTGGTAATAAACGTTAGTTAATTAAAAACCTAACGAAATATATATATTTTGACCTATATATATACTTACGGACTAGTTTTGCAAATATTGTTAACGAAAGGGACTATTTGAGTAAATTGCAAAATTGGGAAAAAAATGGAAAAGTTGAATAAACGAACGGGTCATGCCCGATTTTTCTAAAATTTCAACACTTAGAATATTTTCAGATAAAAACTGACTAAGAGACGAAACGAATTATTTTCATTATTAAAAATATTAATTCTTCTAAATTAATATTTTTACACTTTATGAGACTTATAAATATATGTTATATATTTATACACTTACACTTTATTTAATTTTTCCAAATTAAATACTGAGAGGATTCGATACACTGTAAGGTGGTTAAACCTTTGTTGCTTTGTGTATGTGATAAGTTGAGTTCATATGATCAAGTACACGGAATTTACTTAATCACACTTAGAAGGTTATTTGTGTTATGGAAATGGAACAGTTATGCTTGTGTATATTGAACAAAGAACATGCAATGTTATCACCAAATGATTCAATATTATTCAAGATAATACGAGTGATCTTCACTATCACTAGGGTTACAAAACCTTGAATCTTATGTTTCTATATCTTGTGATATATGTGTTTGTTCTATGTTCTTTAAGAGTTATATTCTAAGTAGTTAATTAGTCACACTATATATCTAGTCTAAGATCTTTCTTTTATATATCAAGAAAGATCTTTACAATATTGTTAAGTCTTATCAAACTACTTGCTAACTTATCTTGAGTGTGTCAGTACATAAGATACAACATGTATCTGTGTACACAACTTGTTACTGATCACTTTGTCCAAAGATATTATCTACCGTATATACTTGACTTTAGTACACAAATATCTTTTCAATACTTATCCAACCAGCAGTGGTATATGTGACACTTATCCACTCAGCAGTATCGACTAGCAGTACCTTCTTTGTACTACCAGTACTAACTTCAGTTAGTACGGTTAGTTATAACTTGAACAGTCCTTAGATATACACTAGCAGTTGGAACTGTTAGAGTATTCTTATCAGCAGTACTAACCTTCAACACTTGTAATTCTTGATACTTAATCTTCAGAACATTTAATTCCCAACAATCCTCCCCTAAACATGTGGATTCTCTAATCATCATGTTTCTTCTGAATTAAATCATGATTGTGAGGATCTTGCAAATACTTCATAGTCAGACCCTTGGACTGAACTTTCTTCTGTTCTGTGAGATTGAATATCTTTCTCAGTAGTTCATCTGCCATTTACTTTGACATTAACAATATCAATACACATCTTCAGGCTTCAAACATGACCTAAATGATGGTGCAATTTCCTTGGATGGAGGAATTATAAGAGGCAATGGTGCTGTGTATCTTGGATGCTTGTTTCAACAAGTGAAATCATCTATCAGCATGCCTTTGCAAGTGATGAACAAACGTAGTGAACTGAAATTTAAACTTTCCTCCGTTTGACCTAGATAGAACTTTCTCCTTTTGAATGCTTCATCCCTTCTGAATATACATAATACTCCAGAATAAGCTCTGTTCTTGTCATTTTCAACGTCCATGTCATCATCTTGTATGCTCTTGTCTTTTCCTCCCTTTCATTGGTTAATCTTCCTTCTTTAGATTTATTTCCTCCCCTGTTTGGAAGATCTCTCACAATGTACCAAAATATTTCTCCCCATCATCTGAGCTATCAATTAGAACTTGTTATTAGACAATGTTGTACATGTAGCCATCAATTCCTTAAGAGTTTAATTTGCTGCCCTCATCACTTCTAGGTGTGTTAACTCCTATGAGAGGTGATTCATGGGGCATTTGACTCATGGTCCATCATTTGATGGTTTTGTGAGTCTCTTTTAAAATCCTTTTGAAGAAACTTTTGCCATTAGCAGTATGTACATGATTTTATTATGTAAAATCATACTGCTTTCAACCATTTTGAAGGGATTAAGTGTGTAACAGACACTTAATCAACATTTCGGTTTAATGCAACCTTTGGTTTTGTGAGAACCAATGTTTTCAGTTATAAATAACTGCCTGTGAAAAGATAAACCTATTCAAAAAGGATTTCTTGACAGGGTATCCAGCTCATAGCAATTGTTACCTCTAACACAAGTGTTAGATTCACTTTTACTAGATGTTCTTTCTATCAGATGTCCTTAGACTTGCTCATTATACTTAAAAGTATAAAATGATAGAAATTGAGTTGTATCAGTTACTATCTGATCAACTAAGTCATCAATTCAATGTGAAATATGATAACTAGGTTTCAAGAAAGCAGTTTTAAAGAGTTAGTTAACTTAGATGTTAATCTTTGTTAAGAATTCCTAAACTCAGTCCATCATAAACCTATTATGTCCGCAACTGATGTCATCATTTTGCTGCTTCCATTTCACTTGAAATTTCCTTTTTGCTCGAAGTTCATACCTGAAATTGTTAGTCCAAAACCAAGAAACAGAATGCATAGCATTTGTCTTATAGCAGTACTTAAAATATGACCAATAGTATGAACTGTTTAAACAAAATATGAACTAGCAGTATAAACTATTCTATTAACAGTATCAATTTACAAAGATATCAGTACAAACGTAAGATATATATAAAAACCACACAGATTGAAATTGTTAAGGATTTAGCATGCCAATACTTACTACCAAGTATTGAAACCTTCCAACATCAAAAGCTTTGGTTAGCAGATCTGCAAAGTTGTATTCTGAAGCAATTTTAAGAACTTGAATTAATCTTTTCTCATTGCAGTCTCTTATAAAGTGATGTCTAATTTCAATGTGTTTTGTTTTAGAATGTTGTACTAGATTTTTAATGATTCAAATTGTACTACTATTATCAATATGAATGACAGTGTTTAAGAAATTGTACCCATAATCAAGAAGTTGGTTTTGATGCCATAGAACTTGAGCACAACAACTTGCAGCAGCTACATATTCAGCTTCAGTTATTGAAGTAGCCACAATAGTTTGCTTCTTACACTGCCATGAGATAAGTTTACACCCAAGGAATTGACATCCTCCATTTGTTGACTTTCTTTCCAAGCTAGCTCCAGCATAATCACTATCTGAGAATGCTACCAAGTCAAAAGGTTACTCCCTTGAATACCATAGACCCAACCTAGGTTGACCATTGAGATATCTAAAAATCCTCTTGACTGCTGTTAAATGAGAAACCTTTGGAGTTACTTGAAGTCTTGCATAAGCACAAACAGAGAACATGATGTCAGGTCTTGATGATGTAAGATACATCAAAGATCCTATCATAGATCTGTATGTGTGTACATCCACATTTTCTCCATCTAAGTCTTTAGGAAGTGGCTTCTCAGAGTCCATTGGTGTGCTTGCCATTTTTGAATAAGAAAAGTTGAACTTCCTTAGTATCTCAGCAACGTATTTATCTTGACTAATAAATATGCCTTCATATGACTGTTTAACTTGCAAACCCAAAAAGAATGTAAGTTCCCCCATGGAACTCATCTGAAACTTATGATGCATGAGCTTCTCAAACTCCAAACACATTTCTTTCCTTGTAGACCCAAAGATAATGTCATCCACATACACCTGCACTAACAGAAGACCCTTCTTGTGCTGTTTGATGAAAAGTGTCTGATCAATCTTTCCTCTTTGAAATCCATTCTCTATTAAGTAGGAAGCCAGTGTTTCATACCATGCTCTAGGTGCCTGATGAAGGCCATAAAGAGCCTTAACTACTCTTCTACACTTTGTCTGTATGGTCAGGATCAATGAAACCTGGAGGTTGTGAGACATAAACCTCTTCTTCAATAGTACCATAAAAAAATGCACTCTTGACATCCATTTGATAAACTGTGAAGCCTAAAAATGAAGCATAAGCTAAGAAAAGCCTAATTGCCTCAAGTATTGCTACTGGAGCAAAGACCTCATCATATTCTATACCTTCTTATTGTGTGTACCCTTGGACTACTAATCTAGCCTTATTCTTAATCACTATTCCCCTTTCATCCCTTTTATTCTTGAAAACCCATCGAGTGCCAATTACCTTTGCATCCTTAGGTAAATCAACTAGCACCCATACCTTCTGAATCTTAAACTGAAGAAGCTCCTCTTGCATAGCCTCTACCCAGCTTGAATCATCTAAGGCTTTCAGAATGTTCTTTGGTTCATCTTGTGAGAGAAAACATATAAACAAGCAAGAGTTTGAAAACTCATGCTGTTTTGAAGCATAAAGGGCATCAAGAAGCCCTTGTTGGCCTGAATACATCAGTTGTTGCCTTGTCTTCACCCCTGATTGTACATTTCCTATCACATTTTCTAGGGAGTGGACTTTGTGAATCCTTGTGTGTGGGGTTGAAGGAACTTGATAGTTAGGTGTGATATTGCTCAAATCCACCTCATTATCTGAGAAATCTGCTTCATTTGAGTCTGAAGGGCCAGCATTAGAATCATTTGGCCTAGCAGCAGAAAAATTAAGCCTAGCAGTAGGATGCTCTGTCTCAGCAGTAGAAACTTCTTTTGTACTGCTAACTTGACTGTCTTGTTTCTCAGTTCCATCTTCCTTGATTTCATCATCAACACCTTCTTTTGACTTACCAGAAGAAGATTCATCATTGGTTGAAGTTGAAGCCACACTTGTACTTATTGGCATCCATACATGATCTTGATTTGTCTCCTTGTCTAACTCTGCCTCATTTGTTGTTTGTGAATCTGAAAAATTATTAGTTTCTGCAACAACAGGCACATAATTCATAGAATGGGTTAATGACTCAAGATCAAATAGCTAATTAGGACCTTCACCTACTACATTGGATTTATGCTCTAAAAATTCCACATGTAGGTTTTCCTCTACTTTCTTGATTCTTAAGTTGTATACTCTAAAAGCTTTGCTATTGAGAGAATATCCAACTAAGAATCCTTCATCTGATTTACCATCAAATTTTCCTAAATGGTCTAAGGTATTGATAATTGTCACATGACATCCAAAAGGTCTAAGAAATCCTACTGCAGGAGTTCTACCTCTAAAAAGTTCATATGATGTCTTATTGTGAGGCTTAATAACTAAAACTCTATTCTGGACATAGCAAGCAGTGTTGACTGCTTCAGCCCAAAAAGTTATAGGTAGCTTAGAATCAGCTAACATAGTTCTAGCAACTTCTATTAGTGTTCTATTTTTTCTTACAGCAACTCCATTTTGTTGTGGAGTTCTAGCAACACTAAATTCTCCCCTAATACCTTTTTCTTTGCAGAATTCATCCATAACTCTATTTTTGAACTTTGTCCCATTATCACATCTAATGACTTTTACTTTCTTGTCTACTAGGTTTTCTATCTCTGTAATGAAAGTCTTAAGGATGCTAGGTGTCTCATCCTTAGTAGCTAAAAAGAAAGCCCATGTAAATCTACTATAGTCATCAGTAATAACTAGACAATATCTCTTATGTTGCATACTTCTAACATTTGTAGGACCAAATAAGTCCATATGAAGCATAAATAATGATTGATTGATAGAGTTAAAAATCTTGGGCTTACAAGTGGCCTTGTGTTGTTTGCCTTTAAGACAAGCAATGCATGTTTGATCATTTTTAAATTGTTTTTGAGGTAAACGTCATACCAAACCATTCTTAACAATCTGATTTATGGTTTTGAAATTAATATGACCAAGCCTCCTATGCCATAACATTGATTCATCAAATGTGGCCTTTGCAACAAGAGAAGTTAGAGTCTTTTTAGGAACAATGTTCTTCATGTCTACACTGTACATATTGCCCTTTCTAGGAATTTTAAGAAGTACTTGACTTTCATCAGGCATCTTAAAATCAGGAGAAAGTACAAGACATTCAGTGTCACAGAAAAGAACTTTGTTCTTTTTGTCACACATTTGTGAGACACTTAAAAGATTATAATTTAGCTCTTGTACATAGTACACATCTTCAAAATCTAAATTTCCAGTTTTAATGGTACCTTTACCTGAAATTTTGCCACCAACACCTCCTCCAAAGGTAACATAGCCTCCATCTATTGATTGAAAATCTGAGAGATAAGACTTGTTGCCTGTCATGTGCCTTGAACATCTACTATCTGAGTATCCTTGATCCTCTTGTTTATCAATTGAATGTTCCTGCACAGAAATGAGAAGTATTAGTTTCTTTTGGGGACCCAAGCCATTGCTGACTTGGATCTGCCTCTTGCATCAATGAAATTTAATCTCTTAAGAACAGTTGATGCAACATTGGATTTAAAAATCCAACATGCTGAGGCCTTAACAACATTTGCCCTATTTTTTCAAGCATCAGTATTAACTACTTGCCTAGCAGTATTAACTGCTGACTTTGCAGTTGAACCCTTTGGTTTCCAAACTTGTTTTTGGACCACTGCTTTTGATTGAATGGGCCTTGTAACAGTTTTTGATGCATTTTTGTAAATTGTTTTTGCATTTTTAACTATTGGTCTTGGGTTAACAGTCATGAATGGTCTAGCAGTAGAAACTTCTTTTGAAACTGCTCTGGGTTTTGTTCTCTTAGACTTAGAGTGAAAGTGAGTTTGAGGAGTTTGCCTTTTGTTTTCATACCCAGATACTCATTTGTTACAGAAAGCTGCAAGATGATCAAAACTACCACATGTGTAACAAGCTTTATTATAAAAGAAAAAGTCATCACCTAATTGGTTAGACTTGAGGCCATTCCAATTTCTTTGGTTACCTCTGGGCTTGCTAGTGGATCTATATTGTTCACAATATTTAACTGGTTGCCTAACATGTTTAATGTTTGATTTAGGCTTAACAGTATCCTTTTTTATCACTTTAGGAACCCTTGTTCCTGCTTTCTTAACTACTTCAGGTTTAGACATAACCTGTTCATCTTCATCATCATCAAATATCCAGTCTTCAATGACTACACTATCTGATCTTCTATCAGAGGACACCTTGTCCTCAGGAAGTGAAGTTTTACTTAAACTTTCACTAACTTTCTTAGGCTCATCAACAACTAGCTTTGTTTTTGGCTCTACACCATATTGTAGCTCAGGTTGTTGAAATTCAGGGACACCTGAATTTTCTAGGTCAATCCCTGGGGGTTTAGGGATACCTCTGTATGGAGGTGGGACATTCTTATATCCTACTCCTGACTTAGCTCTGTTGATCACTTGACATTATATCATGTTAGTTACACCTCTAGAAGCATGTTCTAGTGTCTGTGTAGTCAAGTGAATGTTTCCATTTTCCTTTTTGACCCTATCAAAAGCCTCTTTTAAAAGCTTAATTTCAGCATCTCTAAAGAATATGTCTTGTCTCAGAAGAGCTTTGTCATCAGAAAAAACAAGTTCATTTTCTTTGTAGTATAAGATCTGCTTTTCTGTTGATTCTAAACCACACTTATAATTAATGTAGTTTTGATGAGTTTTGCTTAGCTCTTTCTTTTGTTCTTCATAATGTTTGATTAAAGTTTGTAATTCATTAAGAGTAGTACAAGCATTTGAACAAGCTTTATGAGATTGTACCTCAGTAGTAGAAAAAGCCACGAGTGCCATCTGTGAAGAATTTTCTTCTTCATCAGCCATGAAACTCCAATCAAAACCTAGCCCATCGATAGCTACCATAGCTTTTGAGTTTGGCTCAGAAACCTCCCTTGTTTTGGATGTGCTTCCAAAACCTTTGTTCTTGCTATCTTGCTACCTTGGCCTTCTACATTCTCTTGAGAAGTGACCCATCATGTGGCAGTTATAGCACTCTATCTTTGACTTGTCAAAACCAGCAGTATCAGTATTGTTGATTAAGAGCTTCTTCCCCGTCCTTTGATAGAACTTCTTGGCTCTCATGCTAAGAAGAGAAATTTGCCATTTTAGGTCCATTTCCTCCATATCATCATCATTGATCTCTTGGAGGTCTTCATAGGTGAGCATGGACCATCATTTCGACTTGTAAGAAATGCACAACAAGTCTTTTCATCCAAAATTCTCATGGTACTGCTTGATGAACTAGCAGTACCAACACCATCAACAACTTTCACCTCTTCACTTGATTTTGAGGTACTAGGAGTTGACATAAATGTCATGTTCCCAGTATTAGAACTAGTACCTCCATTCTTCTTCAAATCTTGCTCCACAATCTTAAAGTTGCTATACAAATCTATCAGCTCCATTGTATCAAGGTCTGGTTTATTCTTCCAGACAACAACATGCATAGCCCAGTCTTCTGGTAAGCTTCTCAGAAATTTTGAGTTCAAATCTTCTTGAGGTATTTCAACCCCAAGAATAGCAAGTTGGCTCACAATATTCTGAAGCCTATTAAACATATGGTCAAGAGATTCATTGTTGGTAGAGGAGAAGTTTTCAAACTGCTGCTTGAGCAGTGTCTTGTGGGTTTTCTTGGTGGCTTCATTTCCACCATATCTGGCAACAATAGCTTCAAATAATGACTTGGCATCTTTGAACTTGCTGAAGTTTAGAAGTTGATCATTGGGAATGGTCATCATCAGCATGCTTCTTGCCTTTAAGTCATTTTTCTTCTTAATTCTGTCTTCTGCAGATGTTGGGTGTGTCTACAGAGTTGTCACCACTTTGCCGTCCACTGTTGATGTAATGGTGGTAGGCTGGTAAGAGTTTCCATCTTCAATGATTTCCCAAAGTGCACAATCTTGCACTTGGAAATATTGCTCTATCCTCAGCCTCCACATCTCAAACTCATTTTGTTTGAGCATGGGTAGTTTTGCAGCAACATTGGTCTGAATAGATTCAACGTCCATTTCTTCTTCTTCTTCTTCTTCTTCTTCTTCTAAATCAACTATATCAGCCTTGCTCTGATACCAATTGAGAGGATTCGATACACTGTAAAGTGGTTAAACCTTTGTTGCTTTGTGTATGTGATAAGTTGAGTTAATATGATCAAGTACGCGGAATTTACTTAATCACACTTAGAAAGTTATTTCTGTTATGGAAATGGAACAGTTATGCTTGTGTATATTGAACAAAGAACATGCAATGTTATCACCAAACGATTCAATATTATTCAAGATAATACGAGTGATCTTCACTATCACTAGGGTTACAAAACCTTGAATCTTATGTTTCTATATCTTGTGATATATGTGTTTGTTCTATGTTCTTTAAGAGTTATATTCTAAGCAGTTAATTAGTCACACTATATATCTACTCTAAGATCTTTCTTTTATATATCAAGAAAGATCTTTACAATATTGTTAAGTCTTATCAAACTACTTGCTAACTTATCTTGAGTGTGTCAGTACATAAGATACAACATGTATCTGTGTACACAACTTGTTACTAATCACTTTGTCCAAAGATATTATCTACCGTATATACTTGACTTTAGTACACAAATATCTTTTCAATACTTATCCAACCAGCAGTGGTATATGTGACACTTATCCACTCAGCAGTATCGACTAGCAGTACCTTCTTTGTACTACCAGTACTAACTTCAGTTAGTACGGTTAGTTATAACTTGAATAGTCCTTAGATATACACTAGCAGTTGGAACTGTTAGAGTATTCTTCTCAGCAGTACTAACCTTCAACACTTTTAATTCTTGATACTTAATCTTCAGAACATTTAATTCCCAACAATCCTCCCCTAAACATGTGGATTCTCTAATCATCATGTTTCTTCTGAATTAAATCATGATTGTGAGGATCTTGCAAATACTTCATAGTCAGACCCTTGGACTGAACTTTCTTCTGTTCTGTGAGATTGAATATCTTTCTCAGTAGTTCATCTGCCATTTACTTTGACATTAACAATATCAATACACATCTTCAGGCTTCAAACATGACCTAAATGATGGTGCAATTTCCTTGGATGGAGGAATTATAAGAGGCAATGGTGCTGTGTATCTTGGATGCTTGTTTCAACAAGTGAAATCATCTATCAGCATGCCTTTGCAAGTGATGAACAAACGTAGTGAACTGAAATTTAAACTTTCCTCCGTTTGACCTAGATAGAACTTTCTCCTTTTGAATGCTTCATCCCTTCTGAATATACATAATACTCCAGAATAAGCTCTGTTCTTGTCATTTTCAACGTCCATGTCATCATCTTGTATGCTCTTGTCTTTTCCTCCCTTTCATTGGTTAATCTTCCTTCTTTAGATTTATTTCCTCCCCTGAGACATTTCCTCCCCTGTTTGGAAGATCTCTCACAATGTACCAAAATATTTCTCCCCATCATCTGAGCTATCAATTAGAGCTTGTTATTAGATAATGTTGTACATGTAGCCATCAATTCCTTAAGAGTTTAATTTGTTGCCCTCATCACTTCTAGGTGTGTTAACTCCTATGAGAGGTGATTCATGGGGCATTTGACTCATGGTCCATCATTTGATGGTTTTGTGAGTCTCTTTTAAAATCCTTTTGAAGAAACTTTTGCCATTAGCAGTATGTACATGATTTTATTATGTAAAATCATACTGCTTTCAACCATTTTGAAGGGATTAAGTGTGTAACAGACACTTAATCAACATTTCGGTTTAATGCAACCTTTGGTTTTGTGAGAACCAATGTTTTCAGTTATAAATAACTGCCTGTGAAAAGATAAACCTATTCAAAAAGGATTTCTTGACAGGGTATCCAGCTCATAGCAATTGTTACCTCTAACACAAGTGTTAGATTCACTTTTACTAGATGTTCTTTCTATCAGATGTCCTTAGACTTGCTCATTACACTTAAAAGTATAAAATGATAGAAACTGAGTTGTATCAGTTACTATCTGATCAACTAAGTCATCAATTCAATGTGAAATATGATAACTAGGTTTCAAGAAAGCAGTTTTAAAGAGTTAGTTAACTTAGATGTTAATCTTTGTTAAGAATTCCTAAACTCAGTCCATCATAAACCTATTATGTCCGCAACTGATGTCATCATTTTGCTGCTTCCATTTCACTTGAAATTTCCTTTTTGCTCGAAGTTCATACCAGAAATTGTTAGTCCAAAACCAAGAAACAGAATGCATAGCATTTGTCTTATAGCAGTACTTAAAATATCTTGAGTGTGTCAGTACATAAGATACAACATGTATCTGTGTACACAACTTGTTACTGATCACTTTGTCCAAAGATATTATCTACCGTATATTCTTGACTTTAGTACACAAATATCTTTTCAATACTTATCCAACCAGCAGTGGTATATGTGACATTTATCCACTCAGCAGTATCGACTAGCAGTACCTTCTTTGTACTACCAGTACTAACTTCAGTTAGTACGGTTAGTTATAACTTGAACAGTCCTTAGATATACACTAGCAGTTGGAACTGTTAGACTATTCTTATCAGCAGTACTAACCTTCAACACTTGTAATTCTTGATACTTAATCTTCAGGACATTTAATTCTCAACAAATACTTATAAATTCCTTTTATAATTATCATTATATTATTCAAAATATAATAATACCTCACTATCACCATTATCATATTAATTTTTCAATATCGATTTGATTAATATTAAGCCTTAATTAATTAAATGTTTAATTATTAAACCTTATTTAATATGCGATAATATAAATATATTACTTTCGTATTTAGCGACGACAAGCACTAAGCACGGAAGTTTTCGTCGCACGTATTTTCCCCGTACACTTTCACCATGAGCCATCACCAAAGAGTCTTGTACAATGAACCACTTTTGAAATGTACCTTACCGCACAGCAAGCAAGAAATACACAAGCACTTGACACACGTAAACCTTTCAAACGAGTTAAAACATTTAAAACACGAATGTTGCGCTAAGACTTACCATACTGATCTAGGTCGCGTGTCGGAGCGGTTGCACTGTGTTATTTGTTGACTAGTAGATTGCTATTATAAAGGTGAGTTTATAGCCCCATTTTTATACCGAATTGTTTTTATAAACCTTGGGGTGAGAAACATGCAAAACTGTTTTCATGGACCAAATTGAACTTTGTTTTTACACACTAGTATGCGGATAACCTAAGTATGTTTGAATCACATTGCACCCACTATCATCACCTGTCAATTTCTGCTGGGAAGCACGTATGATATAAATAGATCTATTGGGGGTGACTCCCCCGTTCGGTTGGCCCGACAGGTCAACGCGAACATATACCATGTCGGAATTTTGCCGAGTGTCTGGGGATTAACATTCGCGGGCACCCTTGTTTGCTATGCCGTTTGGCATATTATTTGTCTAGTTTCGGTTGGATGAGCTTAGTGTTAACATGCAGTTAGTGTGTGTTTGCTGAATTATTTGCTATGGTCCATATGTGCTTATTTACTTTAAACATATGAACTCACTAGCGTTAGCTGACTTTTAGCATGTTTTTCTCAGGTGTTTGAGAATGTATTTATTGAAGGCAGGTCATGGCATCAGTCATAATTACTAGAAGTGTTTTTACACATGCGTTAAACTCTGATTTGGGACAGTTATGTTAATGGGTCTTGATTTTTATTTAAACTGAACTTGATGTATGACATTTAATTTTGGTAATGTAAACCATTTTAAAATGGATCTACAAATCTGTTCTCTATATCTTTGTGTTTTGATTACCAATTTAGTAGCACCCAAACATGTATGCGTTCGCAAATCCAGATTTTGGAGGTGTTACAGTTATGTTAGTTTATTTTTTATATAATGTTTTGTAATCTTTATTATTTAGCGAATCTGATACATACATTTTCAGTTTTCTCTCTGATTTCTAAAGCTAGCACTTTGGTGGTTCTCTTTATTTTTATTTAGTCACGTTCTTGATTATTATTATTATTATTATTATTATTATTATTATTATTATTATTATTATTATTATTATTATTAACCATTATTTATTATTATTATTATTATTATTATTATTATTATTATTATTATTATTATTATTATTATTATTATTAATTATTATTATTATTATTATTAATCATTATTATTATTATTAACCATTATTATTATTATTATTATTATTATTATTATTATTAGGGATAATTACAAAAATAGATCAAACATCAAATGGTCTATCCCATACACCGGTTGCCCAAAAAATGGCGATTGTTGCCAAAAAAATACACTGAAAATTCTTCAGTTGCCCAAAAAATTGCCGGTTGCCCTGGGCAACAAAATTATTTTCAGATTTCGGGGTAGATAGGGAACCGCCCTTTTGTGTTTGGTCTATTTTTAGAATTATCCCTTATTATTATTATTAACCATAAGTTCTTGAAATTAGGTTCCAACGTCTAAAAAGGATGTTCCATTAGTGACGCCAGAAAGTGTCGCTATCTTTGTGATATCTTCACTTCATTGACCCTTTCAAATTGGATGGGTAAAGGACTATACATTTTGCCTTTTTGGTTTTAGAGACAATTTATATCAAGTGATATGTCACAAAACTTCAAATAAATGTTCCACCACAAATTTTCACGTCACTATAAGTAAATCTTTACGAATGGAGGGCCTTGTTTCTTCTTCACTTATTGAGTGAGCCCAACCCTTTGTTTCATCTTAATAGGAAGACCAACAAAAATCTCTCTCTCTTAAATAAGTGACTAATTTAAACATTCATTCAAGCCACTTAATTTAGTAAACACCTTTCTTAAGTGTACGATAAGTGCACACTTTTGTGACTGATTTTGCTTTATTACTTCAAGTGACCTTTTTTTTTTTTATTATAGTTGAACTAATGACACTTAGTTTGTTTCAGTAAAGGCAATTCTCTTGTATACAATGAACAAAAATCTCTCTCTCTTAAATAAGTGACTAATTTAGACATTTATTCAAGCCACTTAATTTAGTAAACACCCCTCTTAAATATACAATAAATGTGCACACTTTTGTGGCTGATTTGGTTTTACTACTTTAAGTGACCTTTTTTTTAAAAAAAAAAAAAAAAAAAAAAAAGAAAAAAAAATAAAAAATAAAAAAAAAATCGTATTTGATCTTTTTGAACTAATGACACTTAGTTTGTGTCACTAAAAGGCAATTCTCTTGTATCGTGTACTGCATTGCTAGTCACAAGCTTGTCCAAATTGTTTGGAATATAGCAAAGCCAGAGCTGAACCAAGTAGTTGACTGAGAATTGAGTCCCTCGAGCTCAACCTACTTCGCTTGAGATTGACAAGTTGGTTAGCTTGACTAAATTACCCGTAGGAGCCCCTATGCGAAACTTGTAATTTTACTTTTGTCCTACAACGAGGTTGGGAACCTGCGCGTTGCTGCGGGGTGTTTGTATATGTAAGGTAGTTGTAAAATAATATGTTAAATGGTTTCGCATTAGTATGCAAATGGTCGATGTTAGTTGAACTAATGCGTCGTTGGATTTTGTAATGTATCTTCCTTGATATTTAACTGTAGTTGCAATCTCGTATGAATGTTAGTATGTATAATTTATATGTAAAGACTTAAAATCCATCGAGGATAGAGACAGGTTTGCTAACAGAGTGTGATTATAAATTTTTGGGGCACAAAACCCTCTAATGTAAGTTGTATGAAAGTGTGCGAGTGTTGCGTATATAAGGTTTGTTTGCATAAGTTTGTTGTGTGGGTCTGATGTAAAGCCGTTGGTCATTACATTATATGATAGTAACATTTATTGAGGCTTTCGGAACAGTGGTATTGGAGCTACAATGCATTGTGAGGGAAGCTACAGTTGTACGAAAAGTACTACTCTCTCCGTCCCTAAATAAATGTCCACTATTAACTTTTTAAGTATTCTCTTTATAACTTTGACCTTAAATTATTTTATTTGTATTATGTAATACTTGATGCAAAATATATGAATAGATTGAGTTTTAAATGTATTTTCATTGATATAATTTTCATCAAGTATTACATAACACAAATAAATTAATTTAAGGTCAAAGTTGAGCAAAAAAGACTTTAAAAGTCAATAGTGGACATTTATTTAGGGACGGATGGAGTATTATATTTTATTCTGGCCATATAAGGCTAGACCACATAATAAAAAGAAAGTTCCAAACCATACATCTGTTTTATCATTTGTGTGAAAAAGGGTAAGCTGTTATAACTTTATATATCAACAGATTGTTATAAAAGAGTATAGTAACAACTTACGATATGAAGGATTGTAGAACATGACAACGAAAGAATAGTCATAGAAGCAATTTTGAAGATATTACATAACATAAAAATATTTTAACACACATAAGGTGTTTGTACTGGCCGAATGTTACATAAAAAATGAGGGCTACACCCAAATGTATCTGCCATAGAAAGCATATATGCACAGTTAAGGTGGGCGTGCAGCTACAATTTAGAGTGTAATTGGCATACCAAAGATTGGTTTTTCGTCGCTAACAACGTTAGGCAAAAGTTTGAATATGTACAAAAGATCGGTGTGTCTTGGTGCCATGAGTGGCTGCCCTTCAGCTAGAGTCGTTTTTTTTTAACATTTTCGGTTTTTGGTTGTTGTTTTGTTGACGGTTTTGGTGTTGCTGCATAGGTGAAAAAAAGGATGATAAATGGACGGGGATGGCCAATCTTCTTCCATCAATCAGTTGCTGAAATCCAGTTGAATCTGCAAATAGTTTGCAGAACAACATTAAAGAATATTAATGAGTGTCTTTGTGCAGATCTTATAATAGAACAATATGAGAGAATACAAATTTATTTCTCAAGGTTCCTCTACCTATGTATGGATTGGAAGTTGCTCCTACTCGGGTAGGACTCTCAGACGGCTATGACTGGACAATAGAGTGTAGCCAAAAGGAAAACTAACTCTTGTTATGTTCCCTTGTAATACGATAGGTAAAATGATATAAAAATGTCTTTGAACCAACACATTTAACCCAACAGCTCAAGTAACTCTCAAATGAAATTTCACAGTTGCTGATTAGACAGCATGAAAACAACAACTGTAAGACACACACAAAAAAAATTCGCGAGTACGCATGAATGAACATGTAAAAGCAATAAATCGGCAAATTAGATGTACCAGTACAAAACAAAAGAGTCCAGGAAGATCTTGATTTTTTTTATCGAACGCCTTAGGATTCTTGTTATCTCCTGTGCCATGTTTGAATGCTGAAAATATAGCATGCACCGGGATTAAAGTTGATTCTTTAATAGTCATTTACTGATTACGGCGGTAAGAATAGATTAAAAAAAGATGTCTTCACACGTCCTTACCGGGATGCAAAATTCTTAGGAATAATCGAATGCTTGCCAACCTACTTAATCTGTGTTACAAAAGAGGTGTTAATAATCATAGGTGGAAACTCGGAGCTCCGTCTCAAATCCCTTTTGTTATTTAAATGGTCTTTAAACAATGATCTGCACCAGACGTATTGATAGGCCGTTCAAATACCAAAAGGAATTCGAGGGGAAGGTCAGACCAACCATCTATGGCATACATCGTGCATAAAACAATTTGAGCGTCTATAAAAATGAACACCAATTAGATAATGAAAAGGGAGCATAGGTAAGTTTCTATAAAAATGCACACCAATTAGATTAGCAGTGCCAATAATCATAGGTGGAAACACTTACCTCCCTCTGAAATTCATTTTGTTATTTGTACGGTCTTTAAACAATGGTCTGCACCAGACGTATTGGTAGCCCGTTCAAATAGCAAAAGGAATTCGAGGGGAAGATAAGAGCAACCATCTAAGTTGGATGTTCTGTGTTTGTTATACTAAATTTGTTGTTGTTTGTACCACGACACACTTTGGTACTTTGAGCCTCCACTCGAAATCTCATTGCCATGTCAATGAAATATGTACAAAGGTTTGCGTCAAACCCATTTGAATGACAGTGACATAGAAATGGGTTTTTGAGGGGAAGCTCAAAGTACCAAGGTGTGCCAAAAAAAAAATTGTCGATTCTAGAAAAGTATGTGAGTATCAGAGCCCATCTATCAAACGATGTATATGGGTTCCATTGCTTATTTTGACTGAGTTCCCTAAAACCATTGGTGTGCTTGATAGACAAATGGTTTTAGAGAACTCGGTCAATTTAACCAATGGAGCTCAGCCACATCGTTAGATAGATGTGCCCTAATAATTGAGGTTTTCAAAGTGAAGTTCAATGTAACAAGCTGTGTAAGGCCACATTACTTTGTAAATGCTGGTTTTGGGTCATAAAAAAGAATGGAATTGAAAAAGCAACATAGTTGACACTTCTAAGGTCCCCTATAGTTCCTTTTGTCGTTTCAACTCCCTTTGTGCAAAGGCCTGCACCAGGCGAATTGCTAGATTGTTGAAATAACAAAAGGAACTGTATGGGAACTTAGAATGGGTAACTACGTTGAAATTCCAGACTCATTTATTAAGCTAAACCATGCATCCACTAAGTAATGTGGGCACCTAATACATACCTTGTTACTTTCAGCTTCTCTTTGAAACACCTTTATATAATCAACAACTATAATTTTTCGCTAAGTTTTACGCATATTAATACTTAAGTTTATGCTTACACAATCTTTAATTTTAAAATTTAAATTCACTAAAATTAAATTTCATACCTTTGAAAGGAGGACATACGAAGTATATATATGGAAGTGGACCAACAGCCGATCTTGATCTTAGTTGAAGCATAATGTATTGAGGTAGGTGAGTGCGCAAACCTGAGGGGTACAAAAATATTGACAAAGTATCAACGATGGATGCATAGAGCATGTGAATACAGTAATAGTTCGCTTCGGCCTCCGTACATCCATCGCTGATATTTCAACAATTTTTTATATTTAGTTTGTCTCCATAGTATGCAATGAGGCTATTGGATATAGAAAACCTGTTAGCAGGGAAAAAAATATATAAGTAGATTCATGGGCTACAATCGTTTAACCATGTAAATTTTACCAATACTTATCTTTTGTTTATTACAGAAGTGGTATCCAAAACCGGTCTTTACTGTAACCATCTGATCATTGTGGCAAGGCATGGGTTATGGTAAGCTACACTTACCAAAAGAGAAAATAATAACGGCTTGTTGGGAATTAAACCTAACAGTACAAACTGCAAGGCTTAAAGTTTCAACTGCTGAAGACTGATGAAGATTACACTGACAGTACTAAGTCAGTTTAAGTCAGTTAGTACTGCCAGCACAAGAAGTTAGTACTGCTTATAAGGTGAAGACAGACGCGTATAGATAATTATAGAATAGATATTGTGTATATCCTATTTAAATAGAATTATAGTTATCTTGTACAGGAATCCTTGGTATATAAAAGGATATCCTAGGTTAGGTTATACAGATCTCATATAATCTCTTTTGTTAAGATTCAAGGTTGTAAACCCTAGTACTGGCAAGAGTACTCGTATTATTGATCATAATAATATTGAATCGTTTTAGTTAATTAATTTTGTCTTCATTGTTCATACACCTACATACAAATACTTACTGTTCCATTCAACTCACAAACAATATCTTCTAAGTATAACTAAGTAGATTCCGCATACTTGGTTGTATCAACTCAAAGTATCACATACACATCATAAAGGATTAACACCCTAAGTGTAACACATCAAACGATCCTGGCAAGTGGTATCAGAGCCAGGCTTTGATACTTTGATTTAGAAGATCGAAGAATAAAAGTTTCTCAGAAGAAAATGGACATGGAGACGTCAACAACCAATCTTGCTGCAAAATTGCCTATCCTCAAGCCCAATGATTTCAATATGTGGAGATTGAGAATTGAACAATTCTTCCAAGTGCAGGACTATGCACTCTGAGAGATCATAGAAGAAGGGAATTCGTTCAAGCCTTCTACCACAACGACAACTGAAGAAGGAAAATTTGTGACAACAGTGCAGACAAAGCCTATTACTACTAAAGAGAAGGCACAACGCAATAATGATCTCAAAGCAAGAAGCTTGCTGCTATTGACCATACATAATGATCAATTATTGAATTTCAGCAAGTTCTAGTGTGCAAAGACACTCTTTGAAGGCATTGTTGCAAGATATGGTGGGAATGATGCCACCAAGAAAACACAGAAGACCCTTCTCAAGCAACAATTTGAGAACTTCTCAGCTACAAGCAATGAATCACTAGACCATATGTTCAACAGGCTATAGAAACTAGTGAGTCAGCTTGCTATTCTTGGAATTGAGATACCTCAGGAAGATCTCAACTCCAAATTTCTGAGGAGTCTACCATCAGAATGGGCTATGCATGTGGTTGTGTGGAAGAACAAGCCTGATATAGATTCCATGAGCTTAATGGACCTTTATAGCAATTTCAAAATAGTAGAGAATGATGTAAAGAGGTCTGCTGGAACAAGCTCAAGCCCTGGAAATTTGGCATTTGTGTCATCCTCAAGTACTTCAAGCCCAGTGGAAGAAGTGCAAGTTGCTGGAGTAGTTGGTACTGCTAGTTCTAATATTGGTACTGCTAGTACTTCAAGCAGTACTAATGGACTCCTAGATGAGAATACTTATTGTGCTTTCCTGACTACTCAGCACAATGGTACTATGTTGACTCATGAAGATCTTTAGGAGATAAATGAAGATCTTCAAGTACTTCAAGTCCAGTGGAAGAAGTGCAAGTTGCTGGAGCAGTTGGTACTACTAGTTCTAATATTGGTATTGCTAGTACTTCAAGCAGTACTAATGGACTCCTAGATAAGAATACTTATTGTGCTTTCCTGACTACTCAGCACAATGGTACTATGTTGACTCATGAAGATCTTCAGGAGATAAATGAAGATGATATTGAAGAGATGGACATCAAGTGGAAACTCTCTCTTCTCAGCATGAGGGCTAAGAGATTTTTGAAGAGAACTGGTAAGAAGATAGTCATAAATAGCAATGATGTTGCTGGTTATGACAAGTCCAAGATTGAGTGTTATAACTGCCACAAAATGGGTCATTTTTCAAGAGAATGTAGGAAGCCCAGACAGCAGGACTCAAGGAATAAGGGCTATGAAGGCAAGTCAACAGGATCAAGGGTTGTGGAGATTACAGATTCAAGCTCAAGGGAAATGATAGCCATTGATGGCTTAGGGTTTGACTGGAGCTACATTGCAGAGGAGGAAGCAACACCTACAAAGATGGCTTTCATGGCTTTCTCAGACTCTGAGGTACAAGTTTCTAAATGTTCTAAATCTTGTGTTGCTTTAAAAGAATTAGAAACACTTAGGAAACATTATGATGAACAGAGAATAGAGCTAAACAAGACCAATTTTAATTTTGAAAATCATAAAAGGGGTTTAGCTGTTCTAGAAGAGCAAATTGTTCGTTATAAAACCAATGAGTCTACTTTCTCTGAAACTGTGGCTGTACAAAAAAGAGATATATTTTTTAGAGATGCTGAAATTAGCAATTTAAAAGCTGAGGTTGATAGACTTAAACAGGCTAAGGAGAATATTCAATTGAGTGTAGACACATTAGAGTATACATCAAAAGGTGTTCAAAAGATAATTGAATGTCAAATTATCAATAAGGCTAAGTCAGGGCTAGGATATCACTCAGTTCCACCTCCTCACGGAGGAATACCTGCACCTCCAGGTATTGACCTTGAACATACAGATTTGGAAGAATTTCAACTACCTAAGATGGAATATCGCCCAAAACTAAAAGAAAATGAAGTAGTTGAAAAGCCTGTTGAAGTAAGTTTTGAGAGTGCAAGTGATAAATCACTCTCTGAGGACAAGGTGTCCTCTGATAGGTCATCAGGTAGAGACTCAGATGCTCCAACCATAGAGGATTGGACTTCTGATGATGATGAGAGTGATCAGGCTATGGTTAAGCCTGTTAGTGTTAAGGTTGAGGAACCAAAAGTTCCAAAAGTGGTTAGAACTGAGACTGTTAGGCCTAAAACCAATTCTAAACCTTTTAGACCAACAGTTAGGTATGCTGAAATGTATAGAACCACAAACAAGCCCAGAGGTAACCAAAGAAATTGGAACAACCTCAAGTCTCACCAACTAGGTGATGACTTTGTTTGTTATAGGAAAGCTTGTTTCACATGTGGTAGCTTTGACCATCTTGCAGCTTATTGCAACAATAGGGTAACTAGATATTCAAGTCCTAGGGTGAACTCAGTTAGACCTCACACTCACCCTACAAATGCTAGAATGATACCTAGAACGGTTCTTTTAAGGTCTGGACCAAGAGCAGTTCATACTGCTACACCAGAAATTCATACTGATAGACCATTTAGACCTGTTTACCCAAGACCAACAGTTCAAGGTGCAAAAACAACTTTTAAATCAGCACCAAAAACTGTTCAAAGACCATTTCAAAACAATGCAGTGATTAACAAACAAGTTTGGAAGCCTAAAGTTGCAATTGCAAACCCAGCAGTTCATACTGCTAGGCAAGCAGTTAATACTGGAAGTTTTAAAAACACTGCTAAGGGAAATATAGGTAATGGTATTAATGCATCTGCATCATGGGTTTGGAGACCACTTCAATCAAATGGTACTCCAACAGTACTAAAAAGGTTTAATTATATTGATGCTAGAGGAAAACCAAAGTCAGTGATGGCTTGGGTTCCACAAGGAAATTAATTTCTTGTTGATTAGCAATGTTAGTCATATGCTTATACTGTTATGAGGCAAGTGCCTTGCACTTTTTTTTCTTATTTTTGGACTAAAAATTGTAGGTTGATTGGAGTTTGTGAGCTGAATGCTGTATATTTTGGACTGAATGGTGAGATGATTTGGAGCTCAGTGTGTGATCTGTGCACACAAAAAATGGTTATTGGTTCACCATGTCTAACCCACATAAGAACCAACTAGTCCAGAGCAAACGGTTTCTGGTAAAGACTAATCAAATCCGTTTATGGTTGACAATTTACCAAAAATTGTATGGTTATCAACTCACCATATCTAATAGTGAAGAGTTGGCTAGTCCAAAGCAAACAGCTATTGGTAAAGACATATCAAATCCGTTGATAGCTGATAGTTTGCTAAAAACTATATGTGAGTTATAATGTTTCAAATTCATATAAGTTCATACTGTTCTTTGAAATTTTTTGATAATGGTTTGTACTGCTAGTGCAAAGTTTGTACTGCTGAACTAGCCGTTGTAACTGTTGTGTCAGTAATTAATTTTACTTAGAAACTAGCCGTTGGAAGTTTGTTGCGATTTTTACTGATTGAATTACGGTCTTTAAGGGATCCTCTTCTAGATATGTTAACTTTTAGAAACCCTAATACTCTCAATAATATCTCATCTCACTTTCATCTTCTACTTTTAACCTAAATTTTCACTATTCACCACAGTCAAATCAATTTTTACTGAGAATATTATGGCTAATTTGGATTTTATTAAGACGCACAACCAGGTTGCTTTTCTTGAGAAAACAGAGGAAGGGGATGGACCAAAATTCTATGAGATTGTGGATTTTCTCAACAACTCTCATATAAGGTATGCTTTAACAGTTTCCCCTACTCTTACTGTCTCACACATCACACAGTTTTGGCAAACTGCCATTGTAAAAATTAGTCAAGAAGGAGACATAGAAATTCACTCTAAAGTGAATGGCATATCTTTTGTTGTTACCGAATCTACACTTAGGAGACATCTTAAGTTACAAGATTCAGATGGTATCAATAATATGCTAAACACTGAAATTTGGCAAGAAATTGCCAGAATGGGGTATGATACATCCAATCAAAAGCTAACTTTTCAAAAGGGATGTTTCTCCCCATAATGGAGATTCTTGATACATACTCTCTTACATTCTTTAAGTCCTAAAAGAACATCATGGGAGCAATTCAGTAGCAATATTGCTATTTCTCTCATATGTTTGTCAACAAACAAGGTTTTTAATTTTTCAAAATTCATATTTGAGAGTATGGTTGCTAATGTAAAAAGTAAAACAAAATTTCTTATGTATCCAAGATTTATTCAATCCTTTCTGAATAAGAAAAAGAATTTACTTAAGCAACATAAAGAAACTTTTCCTACTCCTAGCCTGCAACAAAAGGTTTTTCAAAATATGGCTATGGCTAGTAGATTGTTTAATGGGGTAGAAATACCTCTTTTTCCTGAGATGCTACAAATTGATGAGGATGAAGGGTCAGTAAACCCAACTGAGCCCCAACACACATCCATTGTCATTCCTGAAATAACCCATACACCCCCAGTCACCACAACTTATAAAAGAAGAACCAGAAAGGAGACTATGATTGCTCAGTCTAGTCCTCCTACTCCAGCTTTTGAATCAGATTAGCCTATCTTTCAAGATAGTATGGATGGGGCTTACACTACCGCTAAGTAGGACAGTGTAAACATAGATAAGACCCCTACCATGGCAACACTTAATGTGCCAAGTCCTCAAATACTTGACACAGGTAGTGAAATCCCAAGCCAAATTGAACAAATGAGTTGTTTAGGAGTACATCCTAGTCTAACTAGGGTAGAAACTGGATCTATGCCCCTTGATTCACCTCTCCTAGCAGGTAACACAGCTAGAAGAGATGAGGGCGGCTATTCACTAAAGGAATTGATGGTCATCTGTATAAAATTTTCAAATAAGGTGGAATCTCTAGAGGAAGATCTCAAAAGCCACAAGACCAACTTTGCCAAAGTTTACACCCAGTTGACTCTCAGGGTGAAGAAGTTGGAAGCTCAACTTAAGAGGAAAAGTGTAATCCTATGTGAATCGACTCTATCACTACAACTAGTACAATATAAATCTTGACACTCAATAGAATAAAGTATAGATGAGATGAAGATGTGATGCGTATTTAACTTATAACCGAATGATTGTTATTCAAACCTTGAGAGAACAATACAAAGATAAAACACACACTACACTCTCACACCTACACAAGACTAAGAGGCACACTAATTTTGTGAGAGTTTCTGGTATTTATAGGAGATTTGTGTCGCCCTAGTTGTCTCAAACTTGGGCTTGGTGGGCTTTGTGTTGGACTTGGGCTTTTGTTTATTACTTGAGCATTTCTACTTAAAGACCAACACAAAGCCTTTACATACTTAACTATCTATACGACACACTATTTCTAAATATTAAAAATGACCATCACTTGACTAAAAATATAAATGCTAACAATCTCCCCCTAAGGGATGGTCATTTCAATGATGCTCCCGGTGATTGGTCTTTTGTCTTCAATGTCTTGATCTTAGTGTGTCGTTTTAGAATAGTCTTCATATTCATTCCTTCATGCAATCGTGATCTTCAAAGTATCATCTTTTGTGGATGTTCTTGCCTTGATCAAAATCTTCTTGTGGTGATGCGTCGTGTCCTCCAACATACTCATACATCTTGGATTGTATACTTATGCTGACAATATCCCCTTGCTAATAATCTCCCCATAATCTTTCATCATATGAACTTGTTCTTGACATCGTAATTAGCTTCTTGACTTTGTCTTTAACACTTGGTCTTTAACTTGATCCTTCTATCTTGAACTTTTACACTTGAGCTTTGTTGGGGATGTTCTTCATAAGTATGAGTATGCTGAGGCGAAGATGTTTGATGTATCTGATGATGGTTGATGGATGATTGTAGGTAGCTGCATAAAACCATTAATGATAAATCATCCAGCGCTTACAGGTTTAGATTTCGAGATTGTCAACAGCATATTGTGAAGACTTTCTCTAATCTTAACCCAGGCCGTTCTGAACCGGATACCCTCGAGAGGGCTTTCACAGACACACCAAATTGCACCCACGATTCAGTGAGTCGCTGGTGATCACCCCACGACTGTAGACCGTTTGAAGCACGTAACCATCATTGATGTAAATGGCAAGATCCTTGGATCTCATTAAGACTCTTGTACACCTTGTGTCCTTTTTATGGTGAACATAAGGGTATTCTTATGGAAGTGTTCCTAAGAGATTTTTGATGAATCTCATGGCTCTAGACTTCATTGTGCGTTTTAGTTTTAGTAGTCGGAGGCATGGAGCAGAGTGCCACCTTTTCAATATCAACACATCTCGGAATGAGAGGCCGATAGATTATGTAGTGATCTCCGTGAGAAATGAAACAAATATCTTTTAAGAGATATCTGAGTGGCTAGGAGGGGTTAGGCAACGCGTCACTGGGTCCATGACGTCTTGTCTTCAATATCAGTATCACCTTAGTGAATACCGATAGCAGATGTATTGACCCGGTTTCTACCCTAAGTTTTCATGGAGGGCTATTTCTTTTCACCCTTTCATTAAATTTTTCTTTTTAATTCTTCAACCCCTTCTTTCTCCTTTCTCATTTTACTCCTTTTTAAATCATTCCTAAGGACTTCTAATTCTAATCTATTGGAATTGTACTTGGGTAGATCCCTCCGGCTCTAGCGGATCATAGGACATAACCTAAGAATAATCACCTTATTACTCCATGATTATCCTAGATTATTGATCACTTTCCATTAAACCTTTTGAAAATCTCTTAGAGTGTTCATGAATAAACACATTTTAGTTAACACTTTGAGATTTTTACATTTTTGAAATACTCCCCTTTCACATGTGCTCATGCATTTTTAATTAAATTTGCACATGTTGGGTAGATTTCGCACATTTTGAATTGATCGATTTTCAATGAACATGACCTTCGCGAGACACGCTTACATCACTAGTTAGACTAGCTTGAAATTATTACCCGTCCCGGTCATATTCAATGATCATCTCTCGAATTGGTACATTCTACTCAGACAAGTCCTTTGCGAGACACGTTTACATCACTGGATAACCAACTTGAAATTATTACCTGTCCTGGACAAGTCTTTTTGATTACCGACATTTAGTTTCGTCAATTCGAGGGTTCATGCTGAGTCTTTTTGTAGAGCTCTTTTGAAATTCAATCCACTATTTTTAAACTTTTGATCACATTTTAATCACGTCTTCTCCCCCTTATATCTAATCTCCCCCTCAAAAATAGCACGTAGTGATATTTTTGATATTAAGTGATTAAAATGAGAGCTTTTTGGAGAGAAAGACGGATCATTTTATCATGATTTGATACATTTTGAGTTTTCTTTTTTTAAAACTCCCCCTTAAATAAAGCATATTCTTTAAACATTTGAGTTTAAAATCATTTAAGGGTATAGAGGGAGTTATCATTTTTGAAGAATCTTGAGC
The DNA here is from genome assembly GCA_021014915.2 of Artemisia tridentata subsp. tridentata. Classification (NCBI taxonomy): domain Eukaryota; kingdom Viridiplantae; phylum Streptophyta; class Magnoliopsida; order Asterales; family Asteraceae; genus Artemisia; species Artemisia tridentata. The sequence continues at coordinate 337,970,576 of CP139506.1, forward strand.
ACCGAATTTGGAGTAAGATTTTGAAAAATCTTTTTGAAAAATCTAGATCATGTGCTCAAGGATTCTTTGTGTTCTTTTGCCATTAACAAGAGTCCTGATCAGATATAATCAGAAGTCATCATTGTAGCACGGGTTTTGTATTGAAATATACAAAAGCCGTCATTTAAGTGCGGGTTTCGTACTGAAATATACGAAATCCATTATTTAAGAAATTTTTGAGAAACGACATGTTTTAGAAAAGTTTAAATGAACTCTCGCTCAAGCATCTGTACATGCCCGTATCATTGTTGAATGACATTTTTAGATACGTACAGAATATCGATTATACGAGAGACATGTCGTGAGAAGAATATTTTTAGTTTTTTCGATTTTATATTGTTTTTGTATTTTTGAAATTTTCTATTTTTATATTTTGTTTTTGTTGGTTTTTCAAATTTTGTATTTTGTTTTTCAAAAATATTTACATGCGAAGCTTTTTGAGATAATTCAAGAAGATTCGAGAATACTTTCTAACTCTTCGGGAGTTAGGCTTCGCATTCCAATTCGTCGAACTAAGTTATCAAACCGCTCTTTTGGGAGGGCTTTAGTAAGTAGATCGGCGAGTTGGCATTCAGTCTTAACGAAGAATAATTCAACAGTACCTTCTTCAACGTGTTCCTTTATGAAGTGATAGCGGAGTCTAATATGCTTGGTCTTCGAGTGTTGCACGAGATTGCACAAGATGGCTATGGCACTTTTTGAATCACAATACATAGGTATGCGGTTGAAAGAGTAGCCATAATCTGTGAGTTGTGTCCTCATCCATAGAACTTGGGCATAACACGCAGATAGAGACACATACTTGGCTTCTGCGGTTGATAACGCCGTACAGTCTTGTTTCCTTGATGACCAGCCTACTAGCTTTTCTCCCAGAAATTGTGCTCCCCCGGATGTACTTTTTGCGGTAACTTGGCATCCAGCATGGTCGACATCTGAAAAGGCTGTTAGTGTAAACTCCGAATCCTTCGGATACTAAAGTCCCATGTTAATGGTTTTTCGTAGGTACCGGAAGATCCGTTTAACCTCTTGGAGGTGAAGTTCGGTAGGCCTTACCGGAAACCGTGCTAATAAACAGACAACAAAATGTATATCGGGTCGACTAGCAGTTAAGTACATGAGAGACCCAATAATGCTCCGATATTTCTTCGGATCAATGGGTTTCCCATATAAGTCTGCGCCTATTTTGGGTGAAGTGACCATTGGAGTACCAACAGAGTCACAATTTTCCATTCCATGTTTTTTCAAAATCTCAATTGTATATTTAGCTTGATTTATGAAAATGCCACGATGGGATTTATGGATTTGAAGTCCAAGGAAGAATTTTAATTCGCCCATCATAGACATTTCAAATTTACTTTTCATGAGATTTACAAAATGCTTTGAATGTTCCGGATTAGTGGACTCAAAGATTATGTCGTCCACGTAAATCTGAACAATCAAAATATCATCTTTGAATTTTCTGGTAAACAAGGTCGGGTCAATTGTTCCTTTGGTGAAATGATTAAGAAGTAGGAAAGATGATAATTCGTCGTACCACGCCCTTGGGGCTTGTTTCAAAGCATAGATAGCTTTCTTTAGCTTGTAGACGTAGTCTGGATGATCTTTGTCAACGAATCCATCTGGCTGACTCACGTACACCTCTTCTTTCAGAGTTCCATTCAAGAAAGCCATCTTGATATCCATCTGATAGACCGTGATGTTTTTATGAGCTGCATAGGCTAAGAAAATCCTGAATGCCTCAAGCCTTGCTACTGGCGTGAATGACTCATCAAAATCTATTCCCTCTTCCTGTCTAAATCCCTTGGCCACTAGACGAGCTTTGTTGCGAATTACAGTCATCTCTTCATCATTTTTGTTCTTCCATAACCACTTAAGATCAATGAAAAGTTTGTCGATTGGTCTCGGCACTAAATCCCAAGTGTCATGTAATTTATATTGGAGAAGTTCTTCCTGCATCGCTTCAATCCATGCATTGTCTGCCATCGCTTCCTGAGTTGTCTTCTCGTCTGAACTGGCCGTTAAGGTTCTCCAATGATTTATTCTATTGGATGGTCTTTAGTCCACTGTAACGTTGAAGGGTACCTTGGATTTGACGAATGCGTGTTAGATGGTTCGTGTAATCTGGAAGATTCAACAGATTCCGTTGCAAACAAATTTTTGAATGGTTCTTCTACTAACACAACATCGTTCTATTGTTGTTCTTCTTGAATTGGTGTTGTTCGGTTTTGCTCATCAATTCTTGGTAAGACAATCTCAATTACTGGAGTTGTTGGAGTAGATGTTGATGATGTTGAGGGAGTTGGTGCGTCAACTTCGATTGTTGTGGATGCATCTTGTGGAGGTGGTGGTTGATGTTGTTGAGCGGATGCAGCGGAACATTGTTGTGATGCATTTGTCGAAGCTCCACCATAGTGCTCATCATACATATACTCGAAGAAAGTGTCTAGTTCTTGATTTGTTGGTTTGTCAGTGTTAGTTGACTGAGCTCCTTGGGGTACGAGTCCAGAACTAATATGTACAGAAGTTTGACTGTTTGGTGCGGGTCCTAATCCGATATGATTAGAAGCCATCGGGTTAAGCGCGGGTTCTAGAGCATGTCTCTCAGAAGCCATCTGTGAAATCTCGTCAAATTTCACATTCATCGTCTCCATAATCCATTTCGTTCTCTTGTTATACACCCTGAATGCCCTCAAGTTATCTGAATAACCAATGAAGATTCCAATATCACCCTTAGCTTTCAGTTTCCCCATATCTTCTCTGTCGTTCGTAGGATAGCACAAAGCGCCAAATACATGAAGGTAAGAGATGTCGGGTTTTCTGTTGTTCACTAGCTCATATGGGGTTTTATTGAATCTTGGATGGATTAGGGATCGGTTTTGAGTGAAACAAGCAGTGGAAACAGCATCAGCCCATAAGAATAACGGTGCACTGGAATAAATCAGCATTGTGCGAGCAGCTTCCACAAGAGTTCTATTTCTTCTTTCCACTACCCCGTTCTGCTGTGGAGTTCTAACAGCTGATGTCTGGTGAGTGATTCCAGTTTCTTCAAAATATGTTCTTAACTCCTGATTAGTGAATTCCATGTCATTGTCTGTTCTTAGTATCCTAACTGGAGCTTGAAGTAAGACTTGAATCCGATTCAGAAAGGTGATGATGATGCCTGGTGCTTCGTCTTTTGATCTCAAAAACCTTACCCATGTATATCTTGAATAATCATCGACAATCACAAGAATATATTTTTTCCCATTGATACTCTCAACTCTCATTGGGCCACATAAGTCCATGTGCAACAAATGTAACTTATCGACCGAACTTGGTATGGTTTTAGGTTTATATGTTGCCTGTTTGCTTTTGCCTTGCTCACAGGATGGACATAAGTGTTCTTTGGTGTATTTGAACTTTGGGAGACCGGTGACGATGTCGTCTTTGGCAAGCTTGGTTAAGGTGTCGAAGTTGAGATGGGATAAACGTCTGTGCCACAACCAGGACTTAGTTTTGTCAGCTCATGTCATGAGACAAATTGGTGATGAAGAGGCCATTTGGTTTATGTCGATAGCATGGAGATTGGTTCCACGATTTCCGGTTAAGAGATCATCTCCAATCAAATTCCTAACGAAGCAAGTGTTCCTTCTAAATGCAAGCTCTAAATCTGCATCACAAAACTGTCTGGCTGAAAATAGATTATGTCCCAACCCTTCGACATAGTAGACCCGAGTGATTAAAAAATTCTCGAACTGAAGATCTCCATAACCCAGAATAGCTGCTACATGATCATTTCCAAACCGAACTGTTCCCATGAACATCCATACAAATTTGATCAGCAGCTTCAGATTCCCGGTCATGTTTTTGGAGCAACCTGAGTCGACGATCCAAAGACAAATTTCAATGACCTGCGAAGAATAGATGGTTTTGCATATGGAAACCGTTTAACATTTGGTTCCTTGGGGTTAGAGGTAACAGATGAATCAAACTTAGAGAATGCTTCCATTTGATCTTTTGGAGCAACTTCAAATGTGTCATTCTTAAGTGTAAACTTTCTACCCGTTGGTTTTCATGTGCAAAACTTAAGATGATCCTTAGGCAATATGGTACTAGTGGTTGACCTAGCTAGTTTAATAAGTCATTTAACATATCTGGTCCTAGCACTAGTTCCTGAAGGCACATCTTTCTGTTTAGGCAGAGCATTCACATTCACATCAATAGAAACAATATCATCACAAACATTTTCAGACAAAGATTTCTTCTCATTAAAAAAACAGATTCATAACATGCACTTGAAATATTGTCCTTAACATTACATCCAGATGACATATGTTTCTTATTCGAAAGCGATAAAATGCTAGGGTGTTCTTCTACTTCTCCCGTTTTATTCTTACTTTCACTCTTAGATGTAGGCGAGACTCTATTCCTTGTATTGCTCTTAGGCTTTGGTCTGCTACTCCTAGAGGTACTTTCTACTCCTGTAGAAGGTATGGCACACGCATTATGATTTATCTTGTTGTCATTTGAATTTGTTTTAGCATTCCTAGTCTCTTTTGGATTTTCTTTCACACTTTTATCTATCACCCTATATGTTTGGGATGTAGAGGTAGACGCAGTAGTGGGACTAATCCTATAAAGGCCAGGTGCAATTACTTTTGGTGTTTCGACAACAACTTTCCCTTTATCAACACTTGTTGACTTTTCACATTCCCTAGGCAAGGGTATAGAAATAGACATTTTTGGTTTCGCAGCCATAGTTTCCTCACCCTTCCCTTTTTGACTTTCAAGCTGAGACTTCAAAAGATCAATTTGCTTTTGCATGTTTTGGTAAGAACGTTCGTACGATAATTTATCATACTTACATTCTTCCTTTTTCTGATCAAGTTGTTTAAAATATGTTACATTTTCTTTTTCAATCTTAGCAAGCGCATTTTCATATTTTTCAACAATTTCAGAAGTCTCAGCTTGAAGTCTTTCATCATCCTCTATAGAATATGTTTGATAAATAATGGACATAATTTCAGTCGATAGAGCTACTTAGAAGAGAGTGTCATTGTGTCTTTCCAAAACTTTTATGTGTTCAATGTTTTCATTAGCTTCTTTCACCAGGGATTTGTGGTCCTTGACAAAGTCGGCGGTTTCATTCAGAAAAGTTATTTCAACATTCAGAACTACCGCATTAATCGCAGATAGTGGAGGAATGATATCTTTTTCAAACATCTTTTTCTGTTTTTTAAGAAAACTTGAAAACTAATCATTGTAGTTACTATTTGTTTTGGATGCCACAGTCATTTGAAGCGTTTCAACTCTCCTTTTAAGATCATCCAAATATTGTCTAGCTTCACTTGTGTTACAAGTGTTCTTAGAGACTATTTGTTCGATGTTAGAAAGATGTTTCGAAACAACTTTTCTTTTTGCGACAGCCACTGGTCTTTTGAAAAACAATGGTGACTCTTTTTCCACAAGATGAACGCCAGAATCTGTATTAAGCTTGTTATAATCAATTGGTATAATTTATGGGTTCATTTGTCTCATTTTAACACGACTCTCTTCGGCAAGCTCAATCGTTTCATAGGAATCACGAATCTCGGGAGGATCATGGTTATCATTTAGCACACAACCATTATATAACACATTCTGATGTTGCTGAGCTTTCTTGAGATAATAAGGGTTTTCACAACCGATCGCCATTTTCTTCATTGTATGTAAAATTGGGTTTGGATCGTTAATTAACAAATTAATTGTTTGTGTTGAATGACCCGTTTTTACAAGCAATTCTTCCAACTTTTTAATGCTTTCTTGTTTGTCAATGATTTCATCAAGAAGATCATTTTCTCGTTTTGAAAACTTAGCATTCAATTCTTTCTTCTCTTTTTCAAGATCAGAACAAATTGATTTTTGTTTAGAAAGTTGGGTGGTTAATTCAGAAATTTCCTTGTTTAGGGATTTTATTTGCATGTTCAACTTAACATCGAGAGTGTTGTATTTGATTTGCACTCTCAAGCTCAGCAGTCAATTTTTCATTCGCGGCCTTAACATCGCGATTGATCTTTTTGACCTTTTCGATTTCAATACTACAGTTATTCAATAATGATTCAAATAAAGCACGTGTATCCTCATCATTCTCAGTATGCTGTGACCCGAAACCTCCATTAGGATCCAAATCTGGAGTAGCCAAATTAGTATTACTACAACTTGGGGAGTCCATATATGTATCATAAGTGAGAGTAGGAGTCGCAGGATGCTGTTCATTTTGAGGTGACATATCAAACATTTCATTATTGTGACATGTAGCATATGTTGGTACCTCAGAGATTCCATTGACATCATAAGCAGGGGGTGCTTCAGAATCCGTGTCATACTTTGCTTCCTGAAGGTTTGCCATGAAAATGCAGTTGGCATCGATATCCTCCAGGTCTTCCATGTCATCCATCAAAGCCATGAAATCATTCTCCTCTTCACTCAACTATAACCCGCCCGTTTCCTTCTGTGACAACAGCAATTCTTTCTGCAGATATGCTGGATCTTTCTTCTTTGGCCTTGTGAGACAGTTCCTTGCCATGTGACCAGTACTTTGACAGTTAAAGCATTTCAACACATTCCCTTGATTCATATTCCCAACATTCCTAGCTACTGAAGCAGCAACATTTCCAAACTGATTCCCCATATTCTGACCCCTTTGATTTCTAGCAACATGACCCATCTGATTCTGATTACCCATATACTGACCCCTCTGATTGCCTGCATACTGCCCTTGATTACCCATCTGAAATCCTGTAGCATATCCTTGCTGATTCCCATAAACTCCAACCATTTGTCCTTGATGATCCATATTGAAACTCGGCTATGCAATCTGCCTGTTGCGAGTGTTTGATGAGATTCTTTGATTGTTGTTGGTTAGTGTGGAATACCGTCCTTGGAAAGCTTTTGTCATTAGAGTAAATGCATATGACATAGCAGCCATAGCGTCTTCCTGGTCATTACCTTTGGGTTCTTGGAATGGTGGGTATTGTTGTTGTGGAATGACTTGTTGTTGTTGTGGGTAGAATGGTTGTTGTGGAACAAATTGTTGTTGCGGGAAGTTCTGAGTGGGAGTGGATGATGATGGTTGTCTATTCACTGTTGAAGGTGTTGGTGCTTGAGCAATCAATGCTAGATGATCATGTTGTTTGGAAAGATTTTCTTTCCTAACTTCATCTGCCTCTTTCTGGTTTTGTTTCAAAAAGTCATAGAGCTGATCATAGCTCACCTCATGAAGGTTCTTTGTTTGGTTAACGATTGTGACATACCGTCCCCATTCCTCTGGTAGGTTGTTGATGAACTTTATGTTTTGAACAATTTGCCTTGGAGCCAACTTGTTCCTGATGAGCTCATTCATGAGAGTACAAAACCTTGTGTAGTAAGATTCAATTGGTTCAGCCGGGGTGGATGTGAACTTCTCCCATTCAGTCAGAAGCTTGTTTTCAATGTCTTGTTGACCAATTTCCGTACCATGACAAAGCCTTCGAACTCGTTCCCACATATCATAATCAGTTTCACAACTGTCAACAGCACAAAATATTTCCTGTGGTAAACCGAGTTGAATTAAGTGCATGGCTAAGTCATCAGCTTCAATTTGTTTCCAATCATCTGCTATGTATTCCTCTTCCTTTTGATCACGAAAGGATGGTGGAACGGGAGGTACTGAATTTGGATTACCCGGTTCTTGAACCTGACGAGGCTTGAATGGTCCTTTTTGGATGGAGTTAATCAAGAGTTTACCTTGTCCATTAGGTTTGGTTTTCATGTATCGAAGCATACGGCTTGTCCATGGAAGATAACTACCTTTTTCTAGCATTGGAGGACGGTTTTCAGCACCAGCTGCATGGATATCTTGTTGAGTAGTCATTGTTGATGTTGTATGATAAAGTTGATTCAGTTGACTCAGGATCGTTGCAAAGAAATAGGTGTTGTGGTTGTTGAAGGTTGAACTTAGTTGTTGTTGTTAAGACTTGGTTCTTTCTTGATGATCGTTGAAGTTACAATTTAGATAAACGAAACAAATTAAATAAAGTTACTAAATTTGACTAGACTACAATTTAGACAAGATCAAAAGTTCACAAATTCGACAAGGTTATGTAAATTACAATTTAGATAAAATGACAATTTCTATAGAAATTTGAATTTAGACCAAAATTTATACAAATTATGGCAAAATTTCAATTTATATAGAATTTATCTAATTTATATAAATTTGTAATTTATATAAAAAATCTAACTAATTTACACAAATTAGTAGATATCCGTTTGTCGAAGTATTTTGCACACTTATACAAGTGAGAAAATACCGAGTTCACTTTCGTTGTTGTAGAAATTACGTTCGAATCAAATTTATAAAGTTTACTTAAGTTGTTGGACGTTTAAATCAATTGCGAGGGCTGAAGTTGCCAATTGCGAAAAGTACTTAAAACTGCCTCAATTGCGAAAGGGACTAGTTCTATCAATATGTAAAATTTCAACAAACTGCTGGAATTGCGAAAAGGGACCAAATCTGTCAATTGCGAAAGTTGGAGACCAATTGCGAAAAGCTGCCTGATAGAACCAATTGCGAAAACAGCTTTGAATTGCGAAAGAACTCAACCAATTGCGAAAGCTTTTGCACAATTTTGAAAGGGCACAACCAATTGCGAAAGCAATGAATTGCGAAAAACCCCAATCTATCGCAAATCTTATACATGATTTGGATATTTTCACAAGTCGAAGTAGAACCACTTTTATCACAATTCTTATACAAGAAAAGTGATAAAATCATGACGCAACTTTTTGAAGATTCGAACCTTGATATGTAGCACTTTTTCCAGATAAAAAACCACCAAATATCACGTTAAAACCCAAAAGCTCACAACTTTTTCACAAAGCTTCACGTTATCCTTAAAAAGCTATAAGCTTTATAGCTTTTTATCCAAAACTCACGTTACAATAAAAAGCTACAACCTTTTACTCTTAAACTCACGTTAAACCACAAAAGCTTGAAGCTTTATCCTTAAAGACCATGAAAAACTAAAAAATCTTGAAGCTTTCACCTTCCAACACACGTAATACGCAAATACACTACTAAAAGTACACGATTTATAAGAAAAATACGCAACTTTTAAGCTTATATTTGATAAAGAGGTGACACAACTAGACCTACAACTTTGTTTGGCGGATGATACCACTTGTAATCCTATGTGAATCGACTCTATCACTACAACTAGTAAAATATAAATAGTGACACTCAATAGAATAAAGTATAGATGAGATGAAGATGTGATGCGTATTTAACTTATAATCGAATGATTGTTATTCAAACCATGAGAGAACAATACAAATATAAAACATAGACTACACTCTCTCACCTACACAAGACTAAGAGGCACACTAATTTTGTGAGAGTGTGTGGTATTTATAGGAGATGTGTGTCGCCCTAGTTGTCTCAAACTTGGGCTTGGTGGGCTTTGTGTTGGACTTGGGCTTTTGTTTATTACTTGAGCATTTCTACTTGAAGTCCAACACAAAGCCTTTACATACTTAACTATCTATACGACATACTATTTCTAAATATTACAAATGACCATCACTTGACTAAAAATATAAATGATAACAAAAAGAGCTAAGGTAGTGATAGATGATGATTCTTCAGATGATGGTTCAGATAGTTCTGATGATGATTCTCCCAAATAGGGGAGGATAATGAGGAAATCTGGGAAATCAGATTCTCAAACTCAGGGGAGGAATGAAGAAGGTACTAGTGGAAAACGTACTGCTGAGATAGTTGAAGAAGCAGTACAAACTGCTGAAGTGCCAAAGGATGCAGTACAAACTGCTAAGGACAAAGGGAAAGGCATTTTGGTTGAACAAGAAGAACCTCAAAAAAGAAAGATTAAGCCCAAGACACAAGCTCAAATAGATTATGATGCAGAAGTGGCAAAGAAACTTCAAGAAAATGAACAAGCAAATGAACAAGCTCAAATTGCTACTGATGCAGAACTAGAAAAGAAAATGTCTGAGGATGATATTATTGACTTTATGGAAGCAAAAAGACTAGAAAAAGAAAAGATGGCTTCAGATGCTCAGATGGATCCAGAACAATTTGAAGAACAACTACAATATTTGATAGACAGTGATCAAATTGTGAAAGCTCAAGCAGTTCAACTTATTAAAGATCATAGTTTAAGTGAAGAAGAAAAGTCAGCAAAGCTTACAAGTTTTATTTTATCAAAGAATAAGGAAGTAGCTTGAGTGATCTTATGCAGAGAATCTAAGATAGACAAAAGAAAGGTTATAAGAAGAAGATGCCTTCTTATAAAGAGCAGATAAGCTTCATGAAAAGTTATTTGAAAAATCAAGCATTCTGGAAGCAGAGTTATTTTAAAGGGAGATCAGATGCTGAGATAGAACAAGCTTATTATGTAGCTTATGCAAGGTTAAACAAGCCAAGTGCAACAGATTTTGTGATTGATACTGGACTCAGTAAAGAAGAAAAGAGAAAAGCTGAATTGTTAGAGTCTGATACATCAAAGAGGCAAAGGACTGAAACTGAGAGATTAACAGATGAGCAAATCAAGAATATGATTGTAATAATTCCTGAATCCACAAATGTGAAACCACTACAAGCAAAACACCCTATTATAGATTGGGAAGTGTTTACAGAAGGAAGAATGAAAGGATGGAAAATCATAAGGGTTGGAGGAATAACAGAGAAGTATAAACTGTTTGAAGATTTACTCAAGGGATTTGATAGGGAAGATCTCAATCAGTTATGGAATTTAGTACAAGAAAGATTCAGAGTTGCAGATCCTATTGAAGACAAAGACAAAGAATTATGGGTACAGTTGAAGAGGATTTATGAACCAGATGGTGGAGAAGCAATATGGAGATTTCAAGCTCAGATCAATGATGTTTCTTGGAAGCTTTTTGACACATGTGGTGTTCATAGGGTTTCTACCAAAGATGGTTTAGAAATATACATGTTGGTTGAAAAAGACTACCCTCTTAGACCAGCTGTGTTGGTCACATTAGTGTATACAAAATTGGAAGTTGAAGCTGATTCAGAAATGGCTGATGAGCTAGTAAGGAAGATGATTCATCTTGCAGAACAGAGAAAAGCTCAGACTAAGAGATTGACATGGTAGTGTTTGGAAGAATCCCCCCCATCATCAGAAATAAAGTTTAATTCAAAGAAACTTGGTGATTTGGAGAGAAATCATAAGTTTAGGGGAGGATTGTTGGGAAATAAACCTAATAGTACAAACTGCAAGGCTTAAAGTTTCAACTGCTGAAGACTGATGAAGATTACACTGACAGTACTAAGTCAGTTAGTACTGCCAGCACAAGAAGTTAGTACTGCTTATAAGGTGAAGACAGACGCGTATAGATAATTATAGAATAGATATTGTGTATATCCTATTTAAATAGAATTATAGTTATCTTGTACAGGAATCCTTGGTCTATAAAAGGTATCCTAGGTTAGGTTATACAGATCTCAAATAATCTCTTTTGTTAAGATTCAAGGTTGTAAACCCTAGTACTAGCAAGAGTACTTGTATTATTGATCATAATAATATTGAATTATTTTGGTTAATCAATTTTGTCTTCATTGTTCATACACCTACATACAAATACTTACTGTTCCATTCACCTCACAAACAATATCTTCTAAGTATAACTAAGTAGATTCCGCATACTTGGTTGTAGCAACTCAAAGTATCACATACACATCATAAAGGATTAACACCCTAAGTGTAACACATCAAACGATCCTGACACGGCTTTTATCATTGACTGGTATATTCCTCACGCATTATATAGATATTTAGGAAAAATAAATAATTAAAGCTGATGTTGGGGCGTAAAACAGTAATCCGAGAAAACAGTGTATCGTTAAACATTGTATAAAACTATTTTTAGTCGCCTAAAAAAATGGTAGCTACTTATAAAGTTTAAGCACATGATCAATGTCAAACACAATTGTGTTTTATGATGCATATAGAAATGCAGTAATTAGGCTCAGATTTTATAACCAAATAGGGTAAAAAAGATGCAGGACTGGCCATGGCTGCAAAGAAACACGGTTGCATAAAGATGCCATCCGGTTGTTGCCGTGCCAAGTTACGGTTACAATCTTTGACTACCCAATTCATTAGTGTCAAGAAACAGGTTTCAATCATCATAGCCGTAGCGTAAGTAAACCAAGAAAAGATGTTTCTTACGAAAGTAAATGTGAAAAAACCTGGTAACGACCTAGGACAAATAAGTTTGGACGTGGCCACGACCATTTGATTGGTATACCAAATCAAAATACAGCTTTCAGTCTACAACATAAAACCTGGGAAGTCTGACGCCCTCCATAGAACCGATAGACATAAAGTTTAGAGGTGCAAAGAGACTAAATAAATGGCTGGACTATTGGTGATAGAAATAGCAAGAGAGGATGAATGACGGGCCAAAGATAATGCATGATGATAATATACATAATAAGGCTCTGCTGACCGATTATAAAAGTGGTACCCAAAAACGGTCTTGGCTGCAATCATCCGATCGCTATGCCAAGACTCAGGTTATGGCAAGCTACACTTGGCAAAATAGGTAATAGTAACGGCTTTCATCATTGCCTTTCATATTCATCATGCATTACATAGATACCCACCATAAAAAAAGGGAATAAAAAAAATGTTTTGCCTCCAACAGCAGTAGAACCAACACTGATAACTAAATTCAACAACAACCATTGACCAGATCAAAAGGCCCGCATCTGTAATAGTTAAAAAGTTCAGATTCCTAAGAACCTATAAAGATCAATAAACACTTTTTGGAGGTCGAGGTTGATCGAAATACATGATTGTTCTAGAGAGAGAAAGTAGAGAGAGAAAGGTGGAGAAACACACTTAGTATATTAGCTTAAGAAATGAAAATGATACAAAGCTTTCCTACACCCCTCATGGAGAGTCATGAGGGGTATTTATAGGCTCTTTTTGTTAGGAATATAAATATTCAGATGAAGGCTCGGTCACCCCGAGCATCTATTTAGCATCTACATAGCTCGTAGGCTTATTTATATTAGCTTAGCAATATTAGTATTAGCATTATTAGTTTAGTCGTATTTATATTTGTGGAGTGGGTCGGGGCTTTCCCTACTGTCAGCTCACTCCACAGCCCACTAGGGGCATAATATTAGTAAGTATAAATACCCCTTCCCACACTTGGGAAGGGTTGGAACTCTTGTAACCTTTCACACACTAATCTAGTATTTCTAGGTTTTCTCTCAACAAGGTTCCCTCTCTCTCTCTAGTCTCTCTCTCTAACTCATCAATGAAGATGTTCTTCCACTATCCAAGACCACCCGAATCCCACAATAATCAACATGTTTCAATCCTACAATTTGCATCAGAGCCAGGTTGTTAGCTATGTTGGTTTTTGTGGTTCGATTCACATGTATGAAGTTTTTTTAAAGCTGTTTGGAAGCTATATTTTTTTTTTGAAGATGCTGGAAAAGTGGTTAATTATAACGTGGCTGGTTGGATACTGTAGTTCTCATATTGCTTGGAAACTAGTTTAATTATTACGTGGGTGTGTTTGTTTGTATTTTTCTTTGGCTCAAATAATTTGTTTGTGGTGTTTCATTTTAAGATTGATGATTTTGGTTTAGTTTGGTTTCTTGGCTGTTCTTCCTTGCGGTTTGAAGAAAGAGAATACCCAGATCCGGTTTTTAGGGAAAGTACGATAGTGACAGCTTTGACTGGTCAAAGTTGCGGTTTGTCTATCTGTTCTTCAATGCGGTTTGTCTATCTGTTCATCGATGCGGTTTGTCAATCTGTTCATCGATGCAGTTTGTCTATCTGTTCATCGATGCGGTTTGTCTATCTATTTATCAATGCGGTTTGTCTATCTGTTCATCGATGCGGTTTGTCTATCAGTTCTTGGTTACGGCTACCAAACCAGTAAAGTCAAACCGAATCATAGAAGGAGAATGAAGATGAAGCAGACATCAATGACAACTAAACCTTAAATACCATCTCAGACCTCAGCCAAACAACAACATCGAAATATCATTAACCAAAATACTCTGACTAAAGAACCAAATGCAACAACAAAACAACATCATCCTATCGACCTCAGTCCTACAAGAACATCATCAGTTCAACTCAACCTATCCACAATCTTAACCCAAAACCTTTAACTACTCCAATAAACTTAACCGACACCTACATCTCATCACACATCCAAAGTAAAATCTCATGATGCTTCTAATCTATATCCGAAAGTCAAAAAGGGAAAAGACAATAACAATTATGTTATCATCTCTCCTTCTTTCGGTTGAAACTAAAATACGAAGACACAATCAAAACAAACAATATGAAAACGATAATAATTGTATTTTTTATCTCAGTTTTATATCTTTCGAGTGAATCAAAGGAAAAATCAAGACTTTTGAAAGTCTGTTAATCGAAAGAACGAAATTACCATCATAGATCATTTTCGAAGCATACACTTCAATAATATCCGAACATTTAAAGAGAAAAATTAAAACATTAATATGTTTTAATCTTCCTTATGATTCGGTTATAAAAATAAAATTAAGATCACAAGAACAAAAAGGCCTACCCGAGACCCTTTTTCAAAGATCTTGAAGCTGTGATATCTTGCATCTTTCGTGGGTTTAATGATTCGAACATATGTTCTTGAAGTTGTTTTTTTTGTTTGATTCTGTTCGCTAATGTGAAAGAATGAGATTCGGTAAAATTGGTTTGAAGATTGTGAGGGTGATGAGACCAGTTGTGACAAATTTGATGCGATGTGATCAGTGTGATATTGTGAAGTGATGATGGGTTATGTGATGCTTGTGTGTATTGCTGCTATCAAGAAGAGAAGGGGGTGGATTAGTGAATGGTTAGGGTTAGGATTTGTGTTAAGGGGAAGTTAAATACCCGTAACATTAGGGTAAATGGAGATTTGGATCGGGCTTTATATCATGACATGGGCCAAGGGATGTGTTATTCTAAATGGGTAACAGGCTTTCTTGTCTTTAATAAATGGGCTGTATAGATTGTTTTAAAATGGAGCGGGACTATTAAACAAATGGAGTGGATCTCTTGATTTTTTTTGTGTGGACTGTTAATGAAATACGAGCCATAGGACATTGTGATTAAACTTCACGAGGATTCACACGCCACGGCTAGTATTTGGGTTTATGAATGTCAACGTGAGATCAGAGTTGTGGATTTAGCAACATTGTTCTATTAGTGCCTACGACTTGAGTGAACCTGCAATTTAATCTTTGCTATTTGAGTTATAGTTGACAAATAAAAATTTGTTTAAATTGCGATTTGTCAAGTTGCGTTTTGACTTGTTGCGACTTGACTGATTGCAATCTGACCAGTTGCGATTTGACGTTGCGAGTTGACACTTGCGATTTGACTAATTGTGATTTGGTTGATTGCAATCTGACTTGTTGCAAGTTGACAACCTGTGACTTGACTTGTTGCGATCTGATCAAGTTGTGATTTGACTTCTTTGACTTGAATTTTAAAGATTAGTATTGCAATTCACTCTTAGTTGTTCTTATTGATTTCATGGTTTCTCTTGTAGGTTTTAGAAAATCCCGCGAAAGATTCGATTTCTCGGTTTAAATCTCAAGAGCTGTAAAATCCCGTGAAATTTATTTTGGACAAATAGGCTGGACTTGGATTTAGACTAAATAAAACTTACGGGGTGTGACCAATTTTTCGGGATAAGTTTGTGCTTCAAGATCGGCAGGAATTGAGAAATTATGGTAACTTGATTGGTTTGTTAATTCACGGGTTGGTGTACTTAGTGTCACAAACATCTCGGGGTGGATGGATGCACGATGTTTGATGACCCTTGCTCGAGCGTATTTAAGGTGATTAGACCTGGATGTTCAAGAAGTGGATATATACAATAAAGGATGGAAGGTTGGGTATATATCACTACCTATATTTAAAGGAGTTACGTTGTTGTGCTCAATATAGGTTCTAAATCACAATTTTCAATTTAAGGTGATTAGACTTGGATGTTCAAGAAGTGGATATATACAATAAAGGATGGAAGGTTGGGTATATATCACTACCTATATTTAAAGGAGTTACATTGTTGTGCTCAATATAAGTTCTAAATCACAAACTTAGTGCAAGTATAAGTCGCGAACTTGTCCTTTATCAAGCTTCATCAAGTGATTGTTGTTTCTCAAGCTTCTAATGGGATTGTAGTTCAAGATCTTCTCAAGAGGTGGTCAGACTTAAAGACAAGAGGTGGTTGTTCAGAGACGTGGTTTAACCTTTTACATTCTAAAGTTAAACATATTTCATC
This sequence comes from Artemisia tridentata subsp. tridentata, assembly GCA_021014915.2. Taxonomy (NCBI): domain Eukaryota; kingdom Viridiplantae; phylum Streptophyta; class Magnoliopsida; order Asterales; family Asteraceae; genus Artemisia; species Artemisia tridentata. Next base: position 337,986,941 of record CP139506.1, read on the forward strand.
AAGCGGTTTTGGCATATTATGAGCTTCAGGGAATTTATTAATCTGCTAAACTATTGATGAGGAGACAAGTAAGGGGTTACTTCAAGAGAGTCTCAATCACCATCTTCGTTGCAATAGTTTTATTTATCTCTCTCCATGTATTGTGCCTGACAAATTCACAACCATCACGGACTCTCAACTTTGGCAAAAAGGTCATTTCATGTCCTTTTTGAGGGGGAGAATTAGCGCATGTTTCTTCTCCTTTTGGCTAGTCAATAGCACAAGATGATCACGAAGTTCATTTGGTATTCATCATTTGAAATTGAAGCTGAATTTCACGAAGGCGTCTACTTATTTTATCTTGAAGTCGGGGTTGGTTGGATGCATGACCTTCAATGATAACTTGCTCGGGCTCAAAATTTAAGTTGAAAACTTGGGTTATCTAGTTACTAGCAGTCGGGGTAACTATCACTTAAGAGTTATTGGAGTACTCAGTGTCACACGTCAATGACGTTGTCGATAATCGCAAGAGGTGTTAATGTCTCATACTTTGGTTGGGTATTGAGCACTTAGAGATTTGCTTGGAGCATTAATTCTCTATACCGTTCTTCCAACATTATTGCAAGCTTAAGTAACAAATTTGGGGACTTCTACTTCAGTTTTCAGTATTGGTATATCGGGTTTCCTTCATCAAGTGGTCACTAATCCGTGTACAAGGTTGGTTAGTTGGACAAAGGTTTTAAAAGTTGTGATGTGATCTGTAATTCTCACAAGATACTCTTAACCCAAACTGATGTTCACCAAAACCAAATCAGTCATGCCACATTCAATCTGTTACTGTCTCACGGTTTCTTCTTGGTTTTGTAAAATCCCGCGAAAGAACTTATTTCTCGGTTTAAATCATAGATTTGTAAAATCCCGTGATGATGGGCTATGAGCTCTTGACCATGATCGGGTTAAAACCATTATCAAAGTTCAGCTATAACATCACAAATGGCTGGATTGAGGCATTTAATCGACAAGATGTGACTACGGGGTTAGTTCATTATTATTTATTTGAGGCTGAAGTGAAATTTCATGGGTGCGTGTACTTAGTATCTGAAGATATCGGGGAGGTTGGATGAAGATTCTTCGAGATCCTTGTTCGAGCTTTCAACATTTAGAATGACGAGGACTTGGATATCTAGTTATTTTTTCTTTCTCTCTATTGCAAAATAACTATCACTTTAAGGAGTCACGTTGTAGTGCTCAGTGTCACACGAATTTGTGGATATCCAAAAGGTGATGTACGTCTTATACTTAATGGTTGGTTGGTTGAAGAGTATAGAGTACTTAGGGATTCGATGTTACACGAAGTCTTTACACCGCTCTTTGTCACGCATTAGTACAAGTTTAAGTCACAAGTTCGGGTGATATTACTTCAGTATCAAGTTCATCATATTGGGTTTTTCTCCATCAGTGGTCACGACATCAAGCCGACAGAATGATAATGGGGTTGGTAACGAGTTAGATGAGAGAAGAAGTAAAGAGAGAGATATGACGTCTGAACACATCAGTTCAGGCCTCGTTCTTCATCGACTAATGACATCTGTACACATCAGTGCAGGCCTCGCTCTTCATCATAATGACGTCTGCATACCTCAGTTCAGGCCTCGTTCTTCAAAGAAAAGAAAAGTGTACGCTTGAGTGCACTTTATCTTCAAAAGAAGAGGAATCTTCTTATTTATGGCCATTCTCATCAACAAGATTCATGCTCTTTCCGTGCTTATTCAATCTTCAAGTGGATCGGCGCATATTGGAGTATTCTTTTATTCACATATTCAACCAAAAATTGCAGTTGACAGGCATATGCAATTTTTGAGGGGGGGAAAGGGTGAATAAACAACGTGTTAGTCTTCAAGAACCGTCAAGCGGAGCCACTTACCGTTGATGGTATTCATATTCACAAGTTCAATCATCAAAAATTGCAGTTGCCAGGCATATGCAATTTTTGAGGGGGGGAAAGGGTGAATATTAATCTACATGTTGGTTGATGATTGAGAAATGGTCATACGACTCCTGAATACGTCAGTTCAGGAGTCGTGCAAACCATGTTTCTCCAACACTACTTCTTCCGTCTATCAAGGTGTTGAAGAACATGGTCATGGAATGCTAATCTACATAGTCTCACGGGCTGGTTCAACCAGCAACAAAGGGTTTCTAGTCAATGCTTCATGTATACATCATTAGGCTACATGTACACATCATGATGATGATTCCGATTAATCGTAACCATCATAGGGGAGAGAAATGTGTACACCAAGGACGCACAACAGGTTCACGTGATCGGGCTTTATATTGCTTCCTAGTTGAAGTTATTCCGGTGTTGATAACCGCAGAGATGATCAGTGGTTCAACTTGTTACCTTGGTATTATCGTTTCGCTTTTACGTCATGGGCTGATTAATCGTAACCATCAGGGGAGAGAGAATGTGTACATCAAGGACGCACAACAGGTTCACGTGATCATGGCTTAATATCCAATTGGATACATACTATAGATGATCAGTGGTTCAACTTGTTACTTTGGTGTTATACTTAAGACTGAAGAAGGTCGAGTTGTCAGTCTACTCTTCATTCTCTGTTGGGTGTTATCATCTCATGTGTATGCTGCGGGCTGATGGGTTATATGTAAGGTTACTGGAAGGCATTTGGTGAGATGAAGATGATTGGTATTCTGTTCCTCCACATTGGGCAATCTTGAAGAAGGTCAAGTCTACAGTCTTCTCTACATTCAAAAATGTTGAGCCCTTTTCTTACAACTTGATATTTAACTTAATCCCATGACAGTTCTTGTTTGATGAGTTGTGAAGTTAAGTTAGGTTCAAGTTGTTCTGTAGTTTAAGGTTAGGTCCAACTTGATTTTAACCTAATCTCATGACAGTTCTTGTTTGATGAGTTGTGAGGTTAAGCTGAAATCAAGTTGTTACTGGGCTTAAATTTGTGGTTTAGCTTAACCTCATGACAGTTCTTGTTTGATGAGTTGTGGGGTTAAGCTAGATTTCAGTTGAGGCTCAACTTAAACTAACGAAAAGATTTACTCAAAGACGGGAGTGTTAGAAGACTAAAGACGGCATGCATTTGGTTATCAAAAGACTTCTTCATATTATGGGCGTTCATCCAAAGTCTTCCTCCTATTATGGGTGTTCATCAGAAAGGTTGTCAGATTGGGGGAGAGCACTAATTAGGGGAGAGTGAAAAGCCAGAATCAATCCCTGATTAAAAGTGCTCACATTGCTCTTCAGCAAGTCAAGTCATGAATGCGGAGAAGATTCAGGATGCTGAGGAGTAATGGTTTCTGGTTCGTATCCTTGTATATATATTTTGCTTCTTACATTCTTTTTCATATCTTATTCCATTTTGTAAATAGATATATAGAAATCTTGCTAATTGTAAATAGAGAAACGTAAAACCAGAAAATCCATAAAAATTGAAAAATAGAAAATACCAAAAATAGTTTCACCTAGGCATGTCTTCTGTTTATCGATAACATTTACGGACTTAGAAATGTCATTCAATAATGGCACGGGTCTTTAAATGAAGCTCGAGCAGAAGTTAAAATGGATGGTTAAAACATGTCTAAATGGCTTGCTATTACTTTAGATAGCAACCCGCGCTACAAACTGGGGAAAGCACGTCGCCAAAAAGATGGTTGTTCCTCCAACTGGGTGATGTTCACCTGGGCATGGATTACTTTATATCCATGTTTCTTCGATCTGATGTACGTTTCAGTGCATCATTTCTAGTAAAGGAAGAGAAATCTTCTTTGCATACAAATAGTTTTCATTCAATGATTCTTCTGAAAATTATTTGTGAGACACTTGGTGAATATGTGTTGTATGAAATTTGTTTAAACTTGGATTATGCATAAAATTTGTCACTCAATCAACGACTACAAATCTTTAACTAGAATACGAGTCATTGATTGAGGGGGAGAGTGAATTCAAAATTTATATCATCAAACGGATTTATTGGTTAAATCATACTTGTTAGAAATGGTTTTGTAGTTAATGGGGAATTAGTTGAAGAGGATCTTGCTAAAACTTTATATCAAATGGCCAAACGTGTTAGTTGCTAGAAAGTTTAGGACATTATGTGCAATTTGCTTATAGTTTCCTAGCTTTATGTATCTAGAAGGTTCATTTGTGTTACTTTGGAATCCTCGTATAATCCCCTAAACACCTTAAGACTCAAAACCTAAAAGAAGTTAGAAAAACCAGTTGTGTTTGATGTTTTTGAATACTCCAATGACATTTGTATGATCTAAATGAATGAGTTTCAAATGTTGTGTGACTCTTGGTAGTCGATTTCTGCTTAATTGTTGTTGATATTGTGCACATGTTCTCAGGATTCACTTAGGTATATTGCTATTATGTTAGAATCATGTTCCTAAGATCCTGAATTGAATATTGAAATCTGTGTGAATTGCCATGTTCATGATTGCGAATTGCTCTTCATGCTAGATAGTGGTTTGACGTACTTCCTGATTGTGGTTTGATTATAAGATGAACTTGGTATAATAATGTGGCAAGCTGCTGAAGGGTAGCTATTAAGGAATAGTGTATCTGTATGTATGTATATCTGTGTTGATATTCTTATGCAGATTCCATAGCCAAAATGAATGTGCCAGTTCCCATTCTAACCATTTGATCAGACGTTCAAACTCTATTGATTGGTTCGGAATTCACCACAGCAACAACGTCGGCAACAACAACAACAACACTTTCACCACCACCACCACCATTCATCTATTTTGGTCTCGCCAAGTGGGGATCAACTACATTTGCGAAAGATTTGTTGGTGGATGGATGATTGATGTTGACCACTGACTCACTCAGAAAAGCGGATGATTACATCGTCTGCGCAAAAGGTCAATATCACTTGTGTCATAAACAATATCTTGTGCATAAAAAACAGTGAATCTCCCTCTTAGATTAAGGGGGAGCATAGTATGTTCCATCATCAGACTACATTAAATCGGACACATTTTCTCCAACATTTTTTAACTCATTTAAATAAATTGGGATCACAAATCTCAAATGGTTTGAAATTTTGATCGGGGGAGAGAATGTGATTTAAATATGAAATCTGATAAAATGTGATTGATGCGTGGTTTTGTGACCTTACAACAGGTTTTACCTCTCGAGGGATCTCAAGAGGCTTACAACCCCACCAGGCAGTGTACCTGACCGATGTAGTATAGTGTAGTGGTAAGTACGGGGGATTGATCGTTCTCCACAGGGAATAGTGTCGTTAGGATTGAAAAACTACTTTAATAGGTCTAAGGGTGAGGGAAGATTCTTTTTGTATTTTTATGTTTTTATGAAAGCAAGTAAAATCTCGGGTTTGAATGAGTGGGCGGAATTAGTTGCTAGTCAACTAACCCAAATAACTACAAATGCAAATAAAATAAATAAATGAAAATGAAAAGAGTTGTGAAACTTATGTGGAGAGAAATGTGTTTACTTAAGATTTCCTTACTCCCTAACTATCTTTTACCGGTTGATTAGTGTGTATTAATTGCGTGGATGACGGGTGTATTCCTTAATACCAATCGTGGGGTGGCGTACGTACTTCCCCAACTCTACAAGCTCCTACTTCACTCCTATGTCGAGCCGGCTAGGAAGCTCCTAACATGGGATCACTAGAATTCGCTCATGCATTAAATACAACCATAAAAACCTAGTACGCATTGGTTCATGTTTCTTAAGACGTTCAAGCAAATTACCGAATAGGAAGTTAGCCAGTTTTCTTAAGCCTAACATCGATAAACAATCATCCAATACAATTAATAACACACTAACAACTAATAATCAATAGTTAGGTTTCATTAGATCTAAGCAAACACAAGATAAATCTAGCCTAGCATGTTAATTAAAAGACAAGAACAAGATATAATCAAACAACACATAGACATATTGATTGATTAAATGATAACTTATCTTCAATTAAACATGGGAGATCCAAGGGTATGAAAACCCTTAAAAATGGCAGAAATTCATCTTAGGGTTTCTCCTCACAAAGTTGCACACTAATAACAAAAAATTGCAAAACTATATATAGAACTTAAGGGCTGACGGCGTCACGTTATAGGACTTGACGCCGTCACCTCGCCGTGTCTAGGGTTCCCGGATGGCCTTCCTGACGCCGTCCCTCTTTAGTGCTCCAAAATCAGCTCTGGCCTATCAAGGCTTGACGCCGTTAGAAATTGGCTTGACGCCGTCCCTCTTTAACTTAAACCGTGATGGCCTTGATCACCTTAAAGGGTGACGCCGTCAGAAATCCATTGTAAAATTCTCTGGCTTATCATATGTATTTTTCATGTCCACCTCTTTTGCCAAGCCATGACGCCGTCAGGAACAATCCCTGACGCCGTCAAAGGTACTTTTCCAGCCGATTTTGATACTTTTTCGTTTTCTTCACTTTTATGCTCCAAAAACGTCCAAAATGCTTCCTTTTCCAGATTTCTTCTCCAAAGTACCTAAAATGACAAAAGGAACGATTTAGGGCAATATTTGATCAAATAAATACGATTTAGGGCTTAAATGACCCGCTAAAAGCGGTACACTTTTCGCTTCATCAAATACCCTTACACTTGAGATTTGCTTGTCCTCAAGCAAATGCGCTTTTATTCTAATCAAAATACAAGTTAGGGGTCATTTAATGCTAATATGAAAGTAATTACAACAAATAGTCGTTCCACTTTAATCATAATAAGCACGGAGATTACACACTAGCACCTCACAAGTATTGTTTAGATACTCACATCTCTCAGGTGTCATAAAAGTATATCTCATAAATGAAAATGAATAATATCTCTCACTACCTGTCATAGCAAATAGATTACCATAGGCTTGGGAAAGGATCAAAAACCTCCTCCACTAGGCGTAAGCACCTAAGATAAACTATCAAAGAGGGCTTTTAAATGGGTTATAACGTGAGGTGTAGGGATATGATAAACACGGTTTTGTTGGATAAGGGATATTTTACTGGTGGCGAGTTAAAGATCTTGATTAATTACATGTACAATATGGCGTTGCTAAGCCAAGACTCGACTCAACTTAAACTAATCACGAACTAATAAACATAGAACAAAACAAAACATAAATAAAAGATAGAGGCGGATGGTAGTCCGTATGCTTTTTCTTCACTTTTTTTTTTTTTTTTTTTTAGTCATACACTCTTGCCCTACCATCCAAAATAATACATCATAGGGGCGTTGCATCCCCCTTACACTTGAACTTTTACATAACTTTACAAATAACTATTCTAATGACTCGAATTAAGATAATCGAAACACTCGGAGTACTTTTTAAAATATTTAGCACATATGGGGGTAATAATGTTGTTCTTCCCCATTACTCCATTACACTAGTACTTTACCCATGAGTCCCAATCGTCCCAAAACAATATGTACAAGGATATGACTCGACTTAGCAACCATGTAATCAATTAGATAATTAACTTGGGTTTAAACAAATGTTGTCACAATAATGCACTAAAAAATGAGTGCATACAAGGTAGGCTAAGGCGATTTGGGTGTACATTTAAGTGGGGTGTAAACAAATTCTTCCTTTAAGTAAAATGCTTAAAGTTAGAAACGAAAAGATAGGCTCTGAGGGGTGTACTAGGGGTATCGTGTACTAAAAATGAGTACAACGCAAAGGGTGTGGGAGAATTACTTGACCAATGTAGCCAAAGTAATTATAACAAAAACACAGGTGTAAAACAATGGGTTAATCCTAATGCCTCTTATCATGTAGTAAATCTAACTACACGAATGTAGTCTCACTTGTGGCCTCGGAATGGTCCTAACGCAAGTTCTAGAATCTAAGTGCTACCGGTACACACATCATAGCATAAATGCTTTTCCTACCAATTCTAGGGGAGAACCTCACATATTTGGGGGTGGAAAATTTTTTAGTGGTACGGTTTTTGTGCTAGTCATATAACTCCTATCCATGAGACGCTCATTAAGATCAAAGTTTTACTCCTAAATGTTGTAAAAAATTTAAATTTGGCACTAAAATTGCCCTAACAAGTATTTATCTCAGTTATATTACACATCTACCATCAAACAAACAAAAAATCAAGCGTAATTGTATTCTCTAAAGTATCGTATTTTTACCCCCCCCCCCCCCCCCTTACACTTAAGATGAACATTGTCCCCAATGTTCAAATGACAAGATGTAAAAGTAAAAAGGTAAGAGAATGAAATCAAATACTCCCCTGATTCGCTCGGTGGATAAAAAGGTAACATGGTTAGATCTTCTTCCAAGAGAGTGTAGAAGCTCCAAAACTATTGCATCGCCAAAAGCTTGACTCCACATACATTTCCTTGTCCAAAATAACCTGTTAAACCTGAGAAAACAAACACGAAAACCTGCATAACATCGGTGGGATAAATTCTATATATAAGGATATAATGCTTGTGGAATGATAATTTTGCAGATTCCTGGAGATTATAAGTTAGAGATTTAATAAAAACTTTTTATGAAAACAAAACTTTCAAAAATTTCAGAAGATTAAAACCTGACGCCGTCAGGTTGTAAATCCTGACGCCGTCAGAAATGATCTGACAGAATTCTCATGTTAAGTTTCCGGAAAATTTCTGGAAAAACCTATACCTTACTTCCTGGAAATCCTGCAAAATATCATTATGACTCGATACAAGCATTTGACTCAAACAAATACTAATATGTATGTTAATTTAATATTATTACGATTCATGTTCATTTGTTCTTGTAATAAACCGATTTGGATTTCCCTTACACTTATCTTTTGCAAAATACCTTTATATGTAGTTAAGACGAAGTTAAAAACAAGATAAAGCATTTTCACAATTTAGTTTTGAACATGAATCAATAATAATAAAAATTAAACATACATACGGAAACAAATAAAATCAAACAAACAAATAAATAAACACACAAAGCAAATAAAGCTTGGGTTGCCTCCCAACAAGCGCTTTTCTTTATTAATGAGTCTTGTAGCTAGACTCAAAGTCACGTACATTACGTGACTCCATCATTAGTCACGGTTCCTAGGCCATTCTCCTTTGATTCTCTATCAGAATCACTTTCATAGTAAAGGTATTTCGGGTCCTCGAGATCAAAAGGATTGTTTTGGTATTTAGAACTAAGCGCCTTATCATGCTTAAAGAATCCACTCGACAAGTCAAAAGTGTCCTTACATCCCCTTCTCACATCATCATCACATAACACGAGTTGGGAACTTAACCCATCGAGCCCTCCATAATCAATCTCCTTGAATTCTCTCATCTTGTAAGGCGTTTGGTATGAGATTTCCCTAATCCCATCGGTGAAAGTCATGATCTCATTGAGCTCGTCCACAGCCAAGCTTGTGGCCTTGCAAAAAGGTGCCCCAAAAACAACTTGTGATAACCTGGGATCAATGTACTTTTCGATATTATTGACGATTGCGAAGCTCATAGTGAATGTCATATTTCCTACAAACACCTGTACATCATCATCTATGCCAATGTCATCCTTCCCTTTATGAATCATTCCCCATCTGCAAATGTTGTTATAATGAAACAAGGACATCACATTTTTGGGTAAGCATGTGTCAATGTAAACATTATAAAAATGCTTGTGACCAATCATGCAAGGTATTTTGAGATTATTCGGATCACGTCGCTTAATTCGGCCAGGCCTTCTACCGTGTAGCCCCCATGTGTTGCAAATTGCTGATGGTCGATACTCATACACTTCTTCACAGCCATCCCGAAAAATCACTTTCCTGACACCATCGGTAAATAATGCACTACGATCATCCTCATCGAGTATTACTCCCGTTGCTTTTATGAATGGTTTGCCTAGAACAAGGCTAGTTAAGGATGGGTTGATGATAGAGTTCATGTTATTAAATACAGTTAGCTCGATATGAAAGAGGAACTTTTCTATCACAATTGGAACCCTTCTTATTACCCCGATGATATTAGACCCTTCATATTTGACCTGTTCGGTGAAGGCTTCGTTATATAGAGAAAGGGATATTGCATTCATAGAAGAGTTGGGGTTTATGTAGGCATCTTTTATAAACTTTTTCCTAGTGGTGCAAGATATCTTAAAGACTCTGGGAGCGTCATCCTCTATTCTCTCTCCAAATCCCATAGGCAACTTTGCTGTGCCCCTCTCAAGTTCCTCCACCAGGGGGCGGTCTAGCAGTCCTGGGAGCCCATGAGGCATTTCGGATTTCTCTTCCGAGCCCTCCTCATCACTCACCTCTCTTTTACTCGAGTTCTTTGGTGAGTCCAGATAGTCGCTGGGCGCCTCGGGGTTCTTTTCATGAACTTCACCCTCCATTTCATTGTCCACGTTCTCGGTTGATTGTTGGTCCAGATTGGGTTTAGGAACAGGTATTGTTGTAATGGTGTTCACGAAGTGGAGTGGTTTCGAAGGGGTATGAGTATCTCCAGTTTCTTTTCCGTTTTGCGATATGTGTTTGAAGAGTTTACTAGGGTGCTTGATTTTTACAGGAGGGGGGGTTTGGTGAGTCACCGTGACAGATTTGATCTCATTAACTCGTGCCAACTCACAAGTTGACCTGCCAGCAATGCGATCATTGATAACCTTTAACAGGTTATCAACCTTGTTGTTCATATCGACTTGCTGTTGTCTGAATTGATTCTCAAGTTTGAAGAGCTGTGTTTCTTGAGAGAGAATGAATTTTTGCAGTGATTCCTCGCGATTTTGTTGTTTATGCGTATGCTGATGAGGATAATGGTCAGACCAGGTGAGTGGGGGAGAGTCATTGAATGATACGCTTCGAGTTTGGTTCCAACTAAAATTTGGCTTACTCTTCCATGCCTCGTACCTATCTTCGGAATTCTTGGGTCCATAATTAGTGGTGAGCCACTTATCTCCCGCCTTATCGATTCGCGAGGATGCAAATTCTTGGAAAGCCTGTTTGGGGAGTTCCATGCAATCATGAGTGTCGTGGGGACCACTACATAATTTACACGAAGAAGTGATTTTGTTCACTTAGCTTAAAGGTTTAGGAGCCTCGTAGGATTTCATAAGAAACTTGACTTGGTCTTCAAGTTCTATGATCCTACGGTCGGAAGTGCTTGAATTGTTCGAAGGCAAAGATATTGCCTTGACCGTTTTATTCAAATCACGGGGATCACTCCAACTTTCGTTGTCATAAAGAGCAAGATCTTCTAGGAGAGCCCATGATTGTTCCGCACTTAGATCACGTAGCTTACCACCAGCCGATTGGTCAATGGTTTGCCCGTGGAGAGATTGATATGGTCATAGAAGATTTGGACTTGGAGCCAAAGTTCTATGCCATGGTGAGGGACTTTTTGGAGTAAGGGGCTGTTTCTTTTTTTTCCTGTTTCTACTTAGGTCCTGTGTGGATATATGTGTACTGTTTCTAGTTAGGTCCTGTGTGGATATATGTTGTTTCTTTTTTATGCTTAATTGACCATCTTAATACGAGTTTTTTCCCGAACTAGTGTAGGTGGAAAAAATTTATAAAAATTCGAAAAATTTATGAAAATTCGAAAAAATTTATAAAAATTTTAAAAAAATTCGAAAATATTTAAAAATTAAAAAAATTTATAAAAATTCAAAAAATTCGAAAATTTTATAAAAAATTATAAAAATTCGAAAAAACTTATTAAAATTTTTAAAAAATTCAAAAAATTTATAAAAATTTATAATTTTTTTAAAATTCAAAAAATTTGTAAAAATTTATAATTTTTTAAAAATTCAAAAAAATTATAAAAATTCAAAAAATTTATAAAAAATTATAAAAATTTTTAAAAAATTCAAAAAATAATTTATAAAAAATTATTAATTTTTTTAAAAATTCAAAAAATTTGTAAAAATTTATAATTTTTTAAAAATTAAAAAAAAAATTATAAAAATTCGAAAAAAAATTTAATAAATTCAAATTTTTTATAAGTTTTTTTGAATTTTTATAAATTTTTATAAAATTTTCGAATTTTTTGAATTTTTATGAATTTTTTGAATTTTTATAAATTTTTTATAAAATTTTCGAATTTTTATAAATTTTTTTGAATTTTTATAAATTTTTTGAATTTTTATAAATTTTTTCAATTTTTATAAATTTTTTATAAAATTTTTGAATTTTTTGATTTTTTATCAATTTTTCGAATTTTTATAAATTTTTTTGAATTTTTATAAATTTTTTCAATTTTTATAAATTTTTTGTATTTTTAAATTTTTTTGAATTTTTTTAAAATTTTTATAAATTTTTTCGAATTTTTAAATATTTTTTGAATCTTTATAAATTTTTTCGAAGTTTTCTAAATTTTTCGAATTTATTTTTTCCACCTACACTAGTTCGGGAAAAAAATCGTATTAAGACGTCCTGAATAGAAACAGTATCAAATTTTGCCCCCTTCCACATTAAGGATTCTCTTTTGCAATAAGTTAAAAAGAAACACCAAAGTTTCCTGTTTCCAGCCAGTTTTGTTACCAAACAGGACATTAAGTTGAAAGTAAACGGCCCCTAAGTCCTTGAATCGAGTCCATGCCTCGTAGAGGGTTTCGCCTTGACGTTGTTGGAACATCAAGATATCATTCCTTAGCTTGGTAGTTTTCCTGGTGGGAAAAACTGTGCAAGGAAACGAGTGGTGAGATCATCCCAAGAGGTGATGGATCCTGCGGGTAGACGCTCTAGCAATTGACTAGCTTGGTCCCGCAGAGAGAATTGAAAGAGACGCAGTCGGGTCGTCTCTCGAGTGGCAACATCAAGGTCTATAGAATCAACGATTTTGAGAAAGTCCTTGAGATGTTGATTAGGATCTTCAGAACGAAGTCCATGGAATGCGCATCCGCTTTGCACCAACCGGATGGTGTCGGATCGCAAGGGTGTGACATTGGCTCCTTGAGTGAGCTCAATGGTGTTTCGATAGCCATGGTGGCTAGGACGGGAGTAGTCTCCTAAGGTACGGGCTCTAGGAGGTGGGTGTTGTTGTGGTGGTGGGTTGTTGGGATCAAGGATATTACCACCTTCCATGATGTCGGATGGTAATGGTTACGAACAAAGAAACGAAGAAAAAAGATAGACTAAAGAAAAACTTAGAAAAATAAAATAAAAATCTCACTAGAAAGGAATCTAGTGAGTAGACCTAATAAAATAAAAAATTCAACCTAAACAATAACTATTCCCCGGCAGCGGCGCCAAAAACTTGATGCGTGGTTTTGCGACCTTACAACAGGTTTTACCTCTCGAGGGATCTCAAGAGGCTTACAACCCCACCAGGCAGTGTACCTGACCGATGTAGTATAGTGTAGTGGTAAGTACGGGGGATTGATCGTTCTCCACAGGGAATAGTGTCGTTAGGATTGAAAAACTACTCTAATAGGTCTAAGGGTGAGGGAAGATTCTTTTTGTATTTTTATGTTTTTATGAAAGCAAGTAAAATCTCGGGTTTGAATGAGTGGGCGGAATTAGTTGCTAGTCAACTAACCCAAATAACTACAAATGCAAATAAAATAAATAAATGAAAATGAAAAGAGTTGTGAAACTTATGTGGAGAGAAATGTGTTTACTTAGATTTCCTTACTCCCTAACTATCTTTTACCGGTTGATTAGTGTGTATTAATTGCGTGGATGACGGGTGTATTCCTTAATACCAATCGTGGGGTGGCGTACGTACTTCCCCAACTCTACAAGCTCCTACTTCACTCCTATGTCGAGCCGGCTAGGAAGCTCCTAACATGGGATCACTAGAATTCGCTCATGCATTAAATACAACCATAAAAACCTAGTACGCATTGGTTCATGTTTCTTAAGACGTTCAAGCAAATTACCGAATAGGAAGTTAGCCAGTTTTCTTAAGCCTAACATCGATAAACAATCATCCAATACAATTAATAACACACTAACAACTAATAATCAATACTTAGGTTTCATTAGATCTAAGCAAACACAAGATAAATCTAGCCTAGCATGTTAATTAAAAGACAAGAACAAGATATAATCAAACAACACATAGACATATTGATTGATTAAATGATAACTTATCTTCAATTAAACATGGGAGATCCAAGGGTATGAAAACCCTTAAAAATGGCAGAAATTCGTCTTAGGGTTTCTCCTCACAAAGTTGCACACTAATAACAAAAAATTCCAAAACTATATATAGAACTTAAGGGCTGACGGCGTCACGTTATAGGACTTGACGCCGTCACCTCGCCGTGTCTAGGGTTCCCGGATGGCCTTCCTGACGCCGTCCCTCTTTAGTGCTCCAAAATCCGCTCTGGCCTATCAAGGCTTGACGCCGTCAGAAATTGGCTTGACGCCGTCCCTCTTTAACTTAAACCGTGATGGCCTTGATCACCTTAAAGGGTGACGCCGTCAGAAATCCATTGTAAAATTCTCTGGCTTATCATGTGTATTTTTCATGTCCACCTCTTTTGCCAAGCCATGACGCCGTCAGGAACAATCCCTGACGCCGTCAAAGGTACTTTTCCAGCTGATTTTGAGACTTTGTCGTTTTCTTCACTTTTATGCTCCAAAAACGTCCAAAATGCTTCTTTTTCCAGATTTCTTCTCCAAAGTACCTAAAATGACAAAAGGGACGATTTAGGGCAATATTTGATCAAATAAATACGATTTAGGGCTTAAATGACCCCCTAAAAGCGGTACACTTTTCGCTTCATCAGTGATGATTTGAACTTAAAAGTAAGCTCGCCCGTATGTGTTAAACCATTTTGTATATCTATGCACATATTGAGGGGGAGCAAAATGTTTTGGATGTGTAAGCAAGCTCTTCCGTAAGTACAAAACTCTTTTGTATATCGAGGCACATATTGAGGGGGAGCAAATGTTTTTTTAACAAAACATAAAGGATTGGGCATCTCATGCGAGTGTGGCTCAGACATAACAGATGAATTGACGAAACTTGAACTGTCATGAATCGAAAGGATGCGTCTTGGCCGGGTAATAATTTCAAGCTGGTCTAACCAGTGATGTAAGCGTGTCTCGAAAAAGACGTATCTGAGTAGAGTGTACCGTTTCGAGAAACTTTCTGTGGACTTGACCAGGCCGGGTAATAATTTCAAGCTGGTCTAACCAGTGATGTAAGCGTGTCTCGAATCGGTCATGTTCACTGAAAGTTGATCAATTCAAAAAGTGCGAGCTCTGCCTAACATGTGCAAATTTATAAAACAATCAACTGAGCACATGTTGAGGGGGAGCATTTGAAAAATATAAAACTCTCAAGTGTTTTCAAAAATGTGTTTCAGAATCATGAACACTTTGAGAGATTTTTCAAAGATTTGGTTTGGCAATTGTGGATGAATACCAAAGACCGACCATTTTAATTAATGCACGGAGGTATAAGGATGGTTAGGTTAGGCTCAAGTTCCCACGATCCCGCCAGAGCCGGAGGGATCTACCCAGGGACAATCCACTAGTTAGTGTAGAAGTCCTTAGGTATGATTAAAAAAGGAGAAAAAGTGATTAAGGGAAGAGTGCCGACTGAGATGGAGCTAGTACTGGAACAATCCCAACAAGGTGCTAGTTATGAAGTCTCGGTAAGCACTGAAGGGGTTGAAGAATGAAAAAGAATTGTAAAGATAAAGGGTGAAAAGAAAGAAGCCCTCCTTACAACTTAGGCAGAAACCGGGTCAATATATATGCTGTCAGAATCACGTAGTTGATTGCTGGCATTGAAGACAAAGTATCATGGACCCAATGATATGCTGCACAACCCTCCCTAGCCACTCAAGGTCCCTCAAAGGACTCTTGTTTCAATTGTCACGGAGTTCAATACATTTCTATCGTCTCTCTCACTCCGAGTTAGATAATATTGAAAAGGTGGCATTCCTCTCCAGCCTCCGCTCACTAAATCAAAACGCACTATAAAGTCTAGAGCCACGAGATGCAAAATAAGATCTCATTGGAACACATGCTTCTTCTACACTGGGTGTTCAACATTAAGGACACCAGTTGTAAACTTAAGAGTCCTACGCAGATCTTAGCAATCTTCCAGAACATTTATGAGGGAATTTACAAATGTAATTCTCAATGATTGAATGGAAATTCCTGCCAGGGTCAACATCAAGCTGCCCTGAAAGTAGGTCACTTCGGTAATTCTTTATGGATTACGCTTAGTGGTCACGGCGGTTTCTAACGGTCTACAGTCGTAGAGTGATCTCCAGCGACTAACCTAATCGTTGATGTGCTACGGTTCGATCTTAAAAAGCCCTCTGTGGGTTTTCGATTAGGAACGGTCTTGGTAAGGATTAGAGAGAGTTTTCACACTATGCTGTTAACAATCTCAAAGTCCGAACCATTAAGTATCGGACATTTTAATGCTAACTGTCGTATGCAGGAACTTCTGGCGGTTGTAGCTGTTGGATGCTGTAGCTGGTTGCAGTTGTAGCTGGTTGCAGACAAGATGCCAATCCACCACCACGTGCTCACACTACATCATCATTGTAACTCAACAAAGTCATGATCAACCTAAAAGACCTTTAACACGGCTTCTGCAAACTCTGATGATAAAGATCATGACACCAAATAGTGTGAGCATGTCGGCTCAAAGATTTACACATCACATGGAAACATACTCCTGAAAGATGACATGGAAACACATGTTGGATGATAAAGTCGAAGAATACTCAAAGATCATCCAAGACAATCAATCAGTCATCAAATGATTACTGCTGGATACACAATGCACAAAGATACAAGACTTTGAAGAATCGAAGACTACGAGCTATAAAGACAAGTTCAGAAGAAAGAATGCTAGAATTCAAATTATTATTTCCGGGGTGACCTCCCTTAGGGGGAGATTGTTAGGAATATAAATATTCAGATGAAGGCTCGGTCACCCCGAGCATCTATTTAGCATCTACATAGCTCGTAGGCTTATTTATATTAGCTTAGCAATATTAGTATTAGTATTATTAGTTTAGTCGTATTTATATTTGTGGAGTGGGTCGGGGCTTTCCCTACTGTCAGCTTACTCCACAGCCCACTAGGGGCATAATATTAGTAAGTATAAATACCCCTTCCCACACTTAGGAAGGGTTGGAACTCTTGTAACCTTTCACACACTAATCTAGTATTTCCAGGTTTTCTCTCAACAAGGTTCCCTCTCTCTCTCTCTAGTCTCTCTCTCTAACTCAACAATGAAGATGTTCTTCCACTATCCAAGACCACCTGAATCCCACAATAATCAACATGTTTCAATCCTACACTTTTCTACAAAAGTTTTCCACTTAAACAATAGTAGTCCCTGCGGGCTCTACTTTCTACGAATCTATTCCAATTCACTTAAGTGGCGATATCTTTATAAAAAAGTGAGTCTAACAATCTCCCTCCAAGATATCGTTACATGTGAATGGTTACAATGAGACCTATAAACAAAGTAAATTACAATAATAATAAACTTTTGTTGACGTTATTGAAGCGCAGAGTCTCTGTAGTCTAGATTCTGAGGCAGACTTCAAGTTCTCTCTTTCGACGATCTCGGCGTTCGATCTTAGGCACTGACGGCACTAATTCTTGTAGCTCTAAACTTCAACTGTAATGTTCTAGTTAGGTTATTACTCCCTCCTAACTAGTGAGCCTTTTCTTTTCTCTGCTCCCTTCTGAATTGACAACTCTCTTTCACGCAGCGGAGAAAGTAAACATTCAAAGTGTAGTACCATGGTTGTCGTTCGGGGAGCATCATAACAACATATCTCACAAAGTATTTCATCCAAGTTGGTAATAAGCCGTACTTCTCCCTCCCGATGGTTGCAAGTCATCGGAAGCATCACAATGTTGTGTACACGCCGTAGGTTACCTTTTACTTGTGCAATATTAAAGCCATAACAGTTCATCGAAGCATAGTTTTGTGAGAATATGTCAAAAAAATATGACTCTCTTGTTCTACAATCTCATCTCTTTACTTCAACCTATAAGCGACCTCTTCAAAATCCAACCAGCTAGTAAATGACCACTGAATGGAGACAACCCGATATGACCAACTTGAAAAAGAAGTAAACAACCTAACTTTTTTGACTTAATGCTTGTACTAACGCGCCTTGTAAACAATCTACATCTTTTTGTGACACTGAGTACTACAACGTAACTCCTTAAAGTGATAGCTATACTGTGAGCACTACAACATAACCCCTTACATCAGTTATAACTAGATAGTCCATTCTTAATCACGATGAATAAAATTCCCCAGACAAGTTATCTTGAGAGTAACACCATATCTCAAAGATAAATAAGTACCCGTGAAATGTCACTTCAAAATAAAATCAATAATACCGTACAAAAACTCCGTAGTCACAAAAAACTCCAATACTAGCTGTTTTCATTTGATTGTGATTCTTGATCAGGATCTTTTAAGCTATACGTGGGTTTTTTTAAGGTGTAGACCAATTATATCATTTGTGATTTTGGTGTGAAGGGTGAGTTTGTTATATGCCCTAATTCTTTAGATACCCCCTATTCAGCGGATCAGTTTGTATGTTAGATATTGTGTGAAACCTTAAGAAACACAGAAGAATGTCACTCCTTGATGCTCGGTAAATACCCTAGAAATTCGAAAACATAACTCCTTACTCGAAGTTCTTCTTGGCAAAATTCCTTACTCGGTTTTTTCCTTTTTCTGCTGAACTCGGAGCGTTACTCGAAGTTTGCTAACTCGAAGCCTTACTCGAAGTTTTGCAATCTTGAAGCCTTAGTCGAAGTTTTGGAAACTCGAAGACTTAGTCGAAGTTTTGGAAACTCGAAGGATTTGGCCCAAACTCGAAGTGAAACTCGAAGACAGTCTCCAAACTTGGAGGATTTTTCTGTCTTACTCGAAGGATCACGTATGAACAGTAACCGAGAGACAAAAACACACCACAAATCACATTTTTTTACCCCAAAACACCACGATTCGCCCCTGGTTAGCTCTGATGCCAATTGTAAAGATCAATAAACACTTTCTGGAGGTTGAGGTTGATCAAAACACGTGATTGTTCTAGAGAGAGAAAGTAGAGAGAGAAAGGTAGAGAAACACACTTAGTATATTAGCTTAAGAAATGAAAATGATACAAAGCTTTCCCACACCCCTCATGGAGAGTCATGAGAGGTATTTATAGGCTCTTTTCTACATAAGTTTTCCACTTAAACAATAGTAGTCCCTGCGGGCTCTACTTTCTACGAATCTAGTCCAATTCACTTAAGTGACGATATCTTTATAAAAAAGCGAGTCTAAAAAAACCTAACATAGAAGGACTGAAAATTTGTAACCAAATAAGGTGAAACAGATCTATGGCCGACCATCGATGCAGAGAAACATGGTTGCATAACGATGCCATCCGGTCCGTGGCCGGCCAAGTCGTAGGTAGTATTTTTTACCACCTGCTTCATTAGTCTTAGAAAGAAGGTGTTAATCATCACATGCGCACCCTAGCTCTTCCAACAAATGCGTTTTTCTAGGGAAATATATGTGAAAAAAAAAACTAGTAATCACTTACAATAAATAAGTCCGTTAAGGATCGAAAAAAAACGATATGGCTTCTATGACTGGAGCTGTAGGAAACTGTGTCGGGAAGATGTGGACCATTTGAACCTGAATCCCGTTACCTAGTAAGCTCATGATAGCCTCCTGTAATGAATATCATCATGATTCTTATGTCAGTCAAGCGATTGAAAATGCAATAAGCAGAGTGTGCAGCAAAATCAGTAACGTTCAATAAATGTTGGCGAAAATAATTTGTTTGAGTAACATACCACTGTACATAACTTCATTCGTTGTCTAATTTAGCTTATCTTTTTTTTCTCAACACGCTCCATTCAGACCGTCCTCTCTTGTTCAGCATCTATCTTTGTTCAAATGCGCATTGTTGATCATGAGAGGCTTTTATACAAGTGAACCTAAATATTATATAAAATTTGTGAAGGCAAGGTAGACATAGAAAGTACATATTTCCTTTTGAGACACTCACGTAAACAAGTGGCATCCCATTGCTAGCACATCAACTTGGGAATCAAGGGCTAATCTGGAAGAGAGTAGTAGCTCCTCTAACGAAATGTCGTCTGCCCTCTTTGAGGACCATTGACCATCTTCCGGAGTAGGCCTCGATCCCCAAGTTGATGCGCCGCCAGTGAAATGAACATCCATTATATGAGTATTGAGCTGTAAACGGTTTTCAAATACAGGTTTTGCACGCAGTTTGAGGTCTGATAAATTGGTACACAGTTCTAAACCTGTATCTGAAGCCTTTTGTTTCGGCATTCATCGTGCAGTACATAGATATGTGGCTGGGAAAAAAATGTTTTGGTTAGACCACCAATGTAAGCACTAATCATTTAAAAAAAATAACAACGACCATTGACACAGGTCAAGCTAGGGTAGGTGTCGTCTGTCTCAGATATAAAGGTAACAATCGAGGCCACCAAATACGGTTGCATAATGATGCCAACCAGTGCTTGACCCACCAAGATATGGATCTAATGTTTCACAACCCATGTCAGGAGCGTAAAAAAAAACCGCAAACAGCCCAATGAAGGCAAGTTTTATATTATATATAACAAACATTTTGTGGCCTATTTATGCCCTTTTTTTGTTCTACCAACCTGTCTTACTAGGAGGCCGAATAATAAATTGGTTTGGTATTATGTAACCTTCACTGCTGATCATAACTGGCAAGATTTGTTTCCGTTTGAGATCCAAGAAGTCAAACTCTGGGCCGTAAATCCAGAGGCAATTCGAGTTTTTCCGAACCAAGCATATGGGTTTTGCGGCAAAAGTAGCTGTCTGTGACGGACAGCACAGGTGTATGCCTATGGCTCAAAAGGTAAGTACCCGTAATGTATAATTATAACATAGATGCTAAGGAACATATCAGAAATCGGCCAAGTGGTACCCAAAACGACCGTTGGCTATAACCATGTGATTGATATGCCAATAACGGCGGATTGGCAAACTACACTTGCGGAAATAGGAAATACTAACAACCGTCATCATTGCCTTTCATATTCATCATGTAGTACATAGGTGTCCACATAAATAGAGCACTCTTTCGTTGAGAACAATAGTGCGAGCTATTAGGACCAGATCTTTTAACCCAACAGGGTGCAAAAGCTATATCTTCCGCAATGGCTGCAGAGAAACACGGTTGCATAATGATACCATCCGGTGTTTCGGCGGCCAAGCCACATCATCCAATTTTATCGACCCACTTAATTTTTGTCGGGAATTAAATGTGAATAAAACTGTTAAGCAATTACAAATTATTAATTCGGTAACGGGTGAAAAAATAAGATATGGCCACTATGACTGCAAGGCTACCAACTTGCATTGGCAACATATGTACCATGTCAACTTTAATGGCCCTACTGCGTAGACTCATCAATGAGTTTTTTATCATGTGTCTCGAACTGTTCATCGTCACTCTCATGACTTTCTTTCCTTTGACATACGAAACATGCATCTCCGTGGTTTAAACCCGAAGGGCATTCAACTCTATCCGACCCGATGCAGATCTCTCAGAAGGCGAGTATCCCTGATGCATGATTATGATATAGATAATAAGGCACAGTTCAGCAATTATGGAAGTGGTACCCAAAGGCAGCGTTGGGTGCAACCGTATTAACGGTATGGCAACCTACGGGCCATGGCAAGCCACACCTACCAAAAAAGACAATACAAACAACTATCATCATTGCCTGTGATATTCATCATGCATTACATAGACACCGACCGAAAGAAAAAATTCTTTTGCTCAAAGCAATAACATCAGTTATTAGGCTCAGATTTTCAAACCAAACAGGGTGCAAAAGCTCTAGACCCGGCCATGGCTGCAAAGAAACACGGTTGCATACTGATGCCATCTGGTGCTTGGCCCGCCAAGGCACGGATCCAATATTCACTTCGTCACTTCATCTATCTAAGAAAATAGGTCTTAATCATCATAGCCCTAGTCTAAAAAAAAAGGGGCCAAATAGCCCAACCAATGGAACCCATCACCTACACATTTTCGATCTCAAAGGAAAACAAACACTGTCAGTGAGGATGAACAGTCTGACCCACCAAAGAACCAATCAATTCTATCATAGTAACATTTATTGGGCTATTTAGCCATTTTTCTGTTGCAACTCGATCCAGCAAGGGTTCAGGTAATTACCAACGCAGAAACCTGATAGAATTTATCAACACTCTCGCATTTCTTAATGGGAAATGACAAAAGAGTTCTGAAGTTCATCATTGGTGCAAAGAAAGCCGTTTGCATAATAGCAACGATGGTATCATACCATTCGGTCCTACACATTGCAGGTTAACGTTCAAAAGTCCAGTGAACAGGACCATTTCAGATGGGTTGGCACAATGCACACCATCTGATGTTTCTAAACGGTAGAAACCATGAAGCTAATACAATATAGCAGTACTCTCATATTTTTTAATGGAAAATGGCTTCAGAGGTCCGAACTTCATCATGCCTGCAAAGATACTTGGTTACATAATAGCAAGTAAGCTATCATGCCATCCACTCCTTGCCCTCGCAAGATAATGTTCAGACCTCTAATGACGAACACCATTTGAGAGATCTAGGTCCACTACAACAACTGTAATAAAAAAAAATGTTTAATTAAATTAACAACAATCCTGAATCAGCCAACAACAGCAACAACACAACCAAAAACATAAAACGGAAAATCAACGAATAACCACACACAAACACTAATGTGACCAAAAAAGGTTGGCAACACTTGCAAGGGAAAAATACTACCAGGTATGACAACAATAATAGTCACAATTAAATGGATAAAAACGGTAAATCAGCCAATAACAACAACCAAAGACTAATTGCAGGTAAAATACTGGCAACACTTGCAACGGAAAAATAATACTCAACAATAATAGTGACAATTAAACACAGCAACATCCTATATCTCGCCATCCAATACGGCTCAAACCTCCAATCACCAATATCATTTCATCAAAAATGGCAACCTCCAACACAACAACACAAACATAAATGTGACACCAGAAAATCAACAATAACCATAATGAAGTGAACCAAATTGGCAGATCAACCAATAATCATCAATACTTTCAAGGCAAAAATAATACCAATTATGACAACAATAATATTGACAATCAAATGGAACACTAAGATAAACAAATCAACAACACCCACAATTAACTGCACCAAGTTCGCACATGAAGCAATAACTATAAGTACTTTCAGGGTAAAAACAATAGCAGTTAATGGAACACTGAGATAAACAAATCAACAACAAACGCAACAATAGGCTACACCTCACATCAGAAAATTAGAAATAACAACAACAAAACATAATAACCAGATGAAATTCACAGAATAACGGCGGGGGGGTTTCTTTTATCACAAAAGTAGGTAGTAAACCTAAATGAGATCTAAAAGTGTGGATATAAGTAAGTGAAACACTGTAGGCATAACAGATGGCATAAGAAAAACCACAACACCAATAAAATAATGATAAAACTGTTCATAGCACTGTAGCTCGTCTCACATATCACTGTAGCTGCCACAAAACTCATCTACTCAGATCGGAAAAACTCAAATGACCGTCGGGTAGAAGGATCAGTATTGCATGGTTCGGATCTCAAAGGAAAGGGAAGACTGTAATTCAGGATGAACAGTCCGGGGCACCAAGCACCAAACGAATCTATTACCCGAACACTCATTAGAGCGGGTGGCAAAAGAAAATGGGCTAAATAGCCCAATAAATGTTAGTATGATATAATATGATATAATAGTAGTCTTATAAGAAATATTTAAGCTTTATACAGATCAAATGCCTATTAGCCTTATCGGTTGTCAATACAAGATCATTGCAAAAGTTCTTGCTAATCGTCTTGCCCTTTTCATCAAATACAAGATCATCAAAGGCCGTCAAATAACCGATGGTCCTCTTATGGTCAATGAAATCTTGTGTTGGGCAAAAAGCATTGAACAAGACTTCTCTTCTTTAAAGTCGACTTTTAAAAGGCTTTTGACACCTTAAGTTGGCCTTTTTTATTGTCCATCATGATGCTAATGGACTTTACAATTAAATTGAGAAGTTGGATAGAGGCTTGTCTAAATTTGGCGTTTGCTTTAGTTTTCATCAGTGGCTCTCCTAATGCATAATTCAAGGTTGATAGGGGTCTTAGACAAGGAGATCACCTCTCCAACTTCATTTCATTATTGCGGTTGACGCTTTGAATGTAGTCCTTGTTGAAGTGAAAAACAAGAATTTTTTTTCATGGCATAGAGATTTGTAAAGATAAGGTGCACCTCTCCCACCTCCAATTTGCGGATGATGCTTTGATCATGGGTGAGTGGTCTCTAAACGATTCCAAAGATTTGTCTAGAATTCTAACTTGCTTTCAGCTTGCCTTGGGTCTCAAGGTAAACTTCAACAAAAGTAAACTTTATGTTCTTGGAGTTTCTACCATGTATCTCAACTCGATTGCATCTTCTATTGGTTGTCTACCTTCACGATTCCCTTGTACTTACTTGGGTCTACCCATTGGTGCAAATATGTCAAGATGTGTTAGTTGGAACCCAATAGTTGATTGTTTCCTCAACCACCTATCTAAAAGGAAATGCAAGACACTTTCAATTGGTGGTCGTTTAACAGTTCTTCGTTCTTGGTAGCATTGGTGTATACTATTTTACCACTTTCAAGGCTCCAAAAAAAGGTAATACAACAACTTGAATGTCTTAGAAGAAAGTTCTTTTGGGGTGCTAACTCTGTGGAAAAGAATTGCTTGGATCACTTGGGACGAAGTCACTTCCCCATCAAACACGGTGGTCTTGGCATTGACAAATTAAGTGTAAGTAACCATTCTTTGTTAGCTAAATGGTGGTGGAAGTTTTACACCCAACCTAATGCTCTTTGGGGAAATATTATTCAATCTATCCACGGGATTCATGGCCGTATTGACGACTCTCCCACTACCAAATACAAATCGGGTCCTTGGTTCCAAATTGTGAAGTTAAAATTAGACTTCCTTGGTAAATTGATAAATCTTCTTTCTTTGTTTAAAAGAAAGATTGGAAATGGACAATCTACTCATTTTTGGCTTGACAGTTGGTTGGGTGGTGACCCATTATGAGACTCTTTTCCTATATTATTATGACTTGATGGTAACCAAAATTGCCTTGTATATGAAAGAGCATCTACCGTCATCCCGTATGAGCCCGTTGCTAATATTCCACCTCAGCAGCCGGTTTACAATGTTATCACGGGTCAATCCCTTCCTTTTGGGCTTCATTTAATTAGTATTGGACGCGTATCATAAGGTCAAAAGAAGAGACTTTTGAAGTATTGAATTCATTAGCCTTCTCTCCAACCTCTACCTTTCTAGTTTGCCTGATTCTTGGGAATGTAGTTTTAGTAATTCAAGAACCTTTCTGGTTTATCCTATCCGTCGCCATATCCAACACGTCTCCCAGACCACACCCCCACTTTTATTCAAATGGAAAAAGCTTGTGCCCATAAAAGTTAATGTCACCTCATGGAGAATTTCCAATTAAAGAATGCCTACACTATGCAACCTAGATAATATTGGTATTGACCTGAACTCGATTAGATGCCCCATATGTGAGGATGTGATTGAAGCTAAAAATCACATCTTTGCCTCTTGTTTACTTAGCCGAGAAGGCATTGTTAGATGTGCCAAATTGGTGGAACATAACAAATGTAAGAGTCACGTCTCTTTAAAATGCTTTAAATTTAACAACCAAATCTAAGCTCAAGTTTTCACGCACCATATTCTTCGGCGTACTGATCCAAGCTACGTTATAGCACCTTTGTATATATTGAAACGGTTTCACTTTCGGCCTAAAAAGGCCCAACAAAGATCTTTTGAGTGATATGAAGCTCTCATCCTTCAATTAGATTAGCAAAAAATTTAAGGATAGCTCTTCTAGCTACTTTGTAATTTTTTTCCCGTAGCTTCTTGCTAAGGTTCTTTATGTTGGAAAATATGGTCAATATATAGGTTTGAATGACAATTGATGATCATCAAATATACTAATGGGGCTTTAGAGCAAGATTAACGTTTGGTTATATGTAACGACCAATTTAATTCTATGTTCATGGGCCATTAGTAGGATTGATTGTGATAGTTAATTGGACCATTTTCTTTCATCCTCCTCACCTATATATTGAGAGCTCTTCTCTCATTTCATTACACTAAAAACACATAACTCATTCCTCTCCTTTCGTTGTTGACCTCGATGTTGATTCGTTTTGTATCGATTCGTAATAGAGGGAAGTCACTGTTTTGGTTCGCCTTGATAACCCGTTTGTGCTAACGGAGTTATCCATTTTTGTTGTATCCTGGGAGATAGACGTTCACGATTCTCAAGCACCATGGAGAGGAAGAATCTGCCTTAAGGAAACTGTGAGCATCATAGGCCTCAACATTTTCCTTGTTTGTGGTTTTGAGTCTCTACGATCAAAAGATTTACGGTATGATTTTCTACGACTTATATTTTCTTGTTATTGTTAGCCTTGCTATTTTATGAAGATAACGTCTTACACATTAATTAGACTAGATATGTAATATAGTTGCACCCGTAGGGACTAATAATGTACACAGGGAAAACTAGTGATGTTATGAGCCTATAAATACCCCTCATGACTCTCCATGGGGAGTGTGGGAAAATAGTGTAGTTTCATTTCATTTATTCATTTTAATAAACACTTTTTCTTTCACCTTTCTCTCTCTACTTTCTCTCTCTAGAATCATGATATATTTCGATCAACCTCGACCTCTCGAAAGTGATTCTTGATGTTAACAAGTGGTATCAGAGATAACCGGGGGCGAATCGTGGTGTTTTATGGTTTAAAAAAATATGTTTTTTTGGTGTTTTTCCGGAAAAAGTGTGTATTTCTTAGAGTAAGGTTGAATTTCTCCGAGTTAGGATGAAGTTCTTCGAGTAAGGAGTTGAATTTCTCTGAGTTAGGATGAAGTTCTTCGAGTAAGGAAATCCTTCGAGTAAGGAAATCCTTAGAGTTAGGAAATTTCTTCCAGTAAGGAAATTTTTCCAACTTATTCGAGTAAGGAAATCCTTCGAGTAAGTTCTGAGCACACTTCCGAGTTAGGAAATCAGAACTTTCAGATTTTTAATTCTTCAGAGTAAGGGGCTATATACTTCCTTTGTCAAATTTTCTTCGAGTAAGGATTTAATTCTTCGAGTAAGAAATCCTTCAAGTAAAGAAATCCTTCGAGTTAGGAAATTTCTTCGAGTAAGGAAATTTTTCCAAGTATGGAGTGATGTTTCCGAATTTCTAGGGTATTTACCAAGCATCAAGGAGTGAAATTCTTCTAAATTTCTTAAGATTTTGCCCAATATATAACATTCAAAACCCTAGTTTTCGAACCCTAATTTACCGAATATCTTTCGGGGGTGCGCTGCCCCCCCTGAACCCCACTTCAAAAGAATTAGGGCATATAACAAACTCACCCATAACACCAAAAACACATATGATATTATTTGTCTAAACTTAATAGAACATGATTCTTTTCATCGTTTCATTATCTTAATACCAATTTATCCCACTTCAAAACAAACCGCGTATAGCTTAAAAGATCCTGATCAAGAATTACAAACAAATGACAATGGCTAGTATCGGATTTTTGTGACTATGGAGTTTTTGTACGATATTGCTTATTTGGGTTTAAAGTTCATTTCACGGGCATGTGTACTTACTTATCTCAAAGTTTAGAGTTTGGATGGATGCATGACTTTCAGAGATACTTGTTTGGGCATTCATTGGTAGTGATTAAGACTTGGACATCTATCTAAATGTGTGATCTATAAACGTATAAGTTAGTTCTTAATGCACATATTAGCTATCAATTTAAGGAGTTACGTTGTAGTACTCAGTGTCACATAGAGTTGTGGATAGTCCAAGAGGCGGATATTTCATATACTGTTTGATTGGTTTGGGTATATGGCACTACCTATGCTTTAAGGAGCTATGTTGTAGTGCTCAGTATAGGTTCTTAGTCACACTTTCGTACAAGATTAAGTTACATATCTAAGGGGTGTTTATTTCATTCTCAGATCGGTTATATTGGGTTGTCTCCATACAGTGGTCATTTACTAGCTGGTTGGATTTTGAATAGGTCGCTTATAGGTTGAAGAGAAGAGATGAGCTCGTAGAAACAGAGTGTCATAGATCGACATATTCTCACGAAAAATGTGCTTAAACAGGTTATGACCTTAATATTGCTTCCAGTACAAGTTGATTCTACGACATGTACACAACATTATGATGATTCCGATAACTCACAACCATCAGGAGGGAGAAGTACATGAAGGGATAAGTAGTGTTTTGTCTTCCATGATTTGGCTTATTGAGGGAACTGTGCTTAATCCAGAACCGAAGAGGTACCATTGATTGATTAATCTGGAACCTCAATAGGTATTCACAAACGTGTACATCAGGACTTATCACTACTACAAAAAATCTCATAAAGACCGGTTAGAATGGCTCATGGAGAGTGGTTTAGGAACCACTCTAGGCGGGGGGGTATTTCTATAACCAAAACATATAGAAACCGGTTCACAACCGGTTTCTAATATGAGCAACGAAACCTGGTTGCTAGTAATAACCGGTGTCTACATGCCTCTATTATTGAGTAAGGAAACCAGTTTTTATATAAGAACCGGTCTTGGTGAGAATTTCGTTTTAAAAAAAATTGATTTTTTAGTTTTTGCAAAAAAATATAAAATTAACAATTGATTATATAAAAGTTATTTCTATTACTAAACTCACTACCATTGTTAAATATAGAGTCAAATAGAAAATTCTATTAACTTTAATTAAGCCTGCGTAACATTAAGTAAATACAAACGAAGCACTGTTTCTATGTTTCAAGCACTTCACATCCTCCCTCTTAGGCATATGCAAATAATGACTTTTACCAATGGCTCCATCTACATACTGTTTCAGAGTTGGTTTATGTCCACTCAAAATTAGTTTAGTAACTATCTAGAAGTCTTGCAGATTACTTCACATAAAAGGTGGATACAAATGAGCGCCCAGGGTATAGCTAAGAAACGGCCACTGCACATACAATGCTATAAAAAATGATTGCACTTCTCTAATGCATACCACAACTTACACAGATACTTTACAGTTGTGAGACAAGAAAAAGATCCTATTAATTTCAGTTCAGTATAACACTATCAGATTAAAACGATCAAGTAACAAAAACTAATAAAATGACGCAATTTAAATAATATTTAAAAGATAAACTGTTATGAAATAAATAATAATTGCTAGCATGTTCATAGCTTCTTACGGAGAAGAACATGAACTCGTTACACACACAATGAAAGGAAAAAAGCAAAAAACTTGCCTTCCTGCTCTTCAAATGGTAAAAATCAATAAGATCATCAGGTTGTGCATATAAAATCTGAGCCTTGGCTTTTAATTCCTCCGTTTCCCGCAGATGTTTCTCCGCCAGCATTTGAACAAAACCCATGTCCTCGAGCATATTACCGGTGCACCATGTCCATGGTTGCTAATTGTCATGTTAAATAATTGTCCTGGTAATTGAGTAATTGTCCTGCTAATTCCTGTTAAACCATGTCCATGGCTGCTAATGGCTACTAATTGTCCTGTTAAATAAAAACGCATCATATTACCACAACATGATCACAGTGACTTGAAGTAAATCAAATAGCTTCAAATATTTGAAGCAACTATCTCTAACTTGCCACACAGATACAATTACCAAAGGCAAAAACATAGAATGCGGCAATGCGCATATAACAAGAACATAAGAGAAAGTTTTAAATCAATTGATCCTAACTGAATGACTTGAAAAAAATGAACATACCAACGTGACCAATGAAAACCACATTCAAGTGACGCTTCTTATTGCCGTCCGCAACCTCCTCAACAACTTCTGGAGCAGGAGCAGCTGCAGCTGTCACGTCTTCTTTCCCTGTAACCAATAAACATTACAAACACGTCAAAAGAAAAGAGGAAAGTTATATACATTTAAATTATGAATGCAAAATTTCGTTCACCTGTATTACCAAAACTAAAAGTCATTGTGGTGTACAAATTCATACTGACATCTCTTGGTACCAGCCATTAATCTATCAAACTGGTACCAGCCAATTAATCCTAAACTTTCAGCTAATCCTTGGTACCAGCCAACTAATCTATCAAACTGGTACCAGCCAATTCATACTGACATCTCTTGGTACCAGCCATTAATCTCTTGGTACCAGCCGTTAATCTATGAAACTGGTACAAATTCATAAGTCATTGTGGCGCTTAATCCTAAACTTTCAGCTAATTAATCTATCAAACTGGTACCAGCCATATGCCAGCTGTCTCGAATCGCTACCAAAATCTGCTACAACTAATTTCCCCACAAATCCCACACAACGCATCTCTCCATATTAACCAATTAAAAGGACAAATAATAAACCACTTCTAATGCACAACTTATTTCAATAAATTTCATCATAGATAACTCGCAACATATTATTTCAATTATTCAATAAATTTCATCATAGATAACTCGCAACTTATATATGTATAAACAAATACACAGGGACACGGATACGCATATATTATGAACCTTAAGTTTTGTTCGTAATTCTTTACTTCCCAAATCAGATAGAACACAACCTCCATCTAGACTTAATTTGTAGCAATAGTAATGCCACATTTAAACCAGATCTCAGAATAAGATATAAATATGGAACCGTGC
This sequence comes from Artemisia tridentata subsp. tridentata, assembly GCA_021014915.2. Lineage (NCBI taxonomy): Eukaryota > Viridiplantae > Streptophyta > Magnoliopsida > Asterales > Asteraceae > Artemisia > Artemisia tridentata. The sequence goes on from CP139506.1 coordinate 338,017,676, forward strand.
GTATTACACTTAATTACCTGATTGTTAACAACTGGGATGCCGTTTTCCAATATAATCTGTAGCCGCTGGGTATCAAAGTTAGTCAAAGCTACCGTCTTAATCTTACCTGCAAACCAGAACATAAAGTTATATCCAGTCATGAGAAGAATTTAGTGAGAATTGAAGACGATTGATTAAGATTAAACCTTCTTCTTTCAAGTCTGTAAGATGTTTAAGGGCATCGAGATAACCATTATTGGAGTAATCCCACCTGGTTCAAGAAAAAATAACGACTCGACAATATTCCATCTTACCACAGGGATACCTTAATTGCTACACACAGGCTTAAAAGTTGGCTTTATCTATAAAGTACAAATTTAGTAAATAAATGGTAAAACGATCTTATGATATCAAGTGTGAATATTAACCAACAATAACAAACTCAATCCCGCCAGATCGGGGTAAGGGTAAGTGCGAATATTAACCACGGGCGTTAAATATACAACCTTTTGATAGCTGTTCTTTACGAAAATGGAGCTCCTCTCACAACGCTGCAAGTTTCTCATGTTGCAGCACTTTCCAACTGAGTTGACCATCCGCCTTGCTCTGAAAATAACAAAGTTGGACAACAATAAGGTGAAAGAGCAGTATCTAAAAGAACAAATTTTCTATGGAAAACTTTTAAGCGAGAAATATAATAACCAAGAGAAGCGCTAAATGACCCCTAAACAGCTAAACCAAGGTTGAATGTTTCGGTTATCTTATCTTTAGAATAACTAACTTAGGCGACTGGAACAAAATCATAGCCACCGTCATCATCATCATCATTGCCTTCTAGTGACGCCGCAGGGGCATAGTCATAATCAGTTAAGACAATTACAGGGACTTCACTCAAAAAGTACATTTAAATATCCCTGTTAGCCAGGAAATTTAAGATATAAACTATACCTTATTGGAATAAATGTGTCTACCTAGCTTTGGTGAAAGGGATATATACAGCTCCATTGACACTATCAAGTGTCTCATAATCACAACAATACTCCTCAACAGTGTCAATTTAGCAATAGTGGTTATATCTAAATAACCTGTATATTTAATTATTTATATACACAAGTAGTGTATTAAATTAGAGATAACAACTACATCGAAACCCTAATTCATAATTTGATTAACAAATTTAAAATAAAATAAAATAAATAAATAAATAAATAAATAAATAATCCCAATTTTGGCTTAGGACCCGGAACCCTAATTTCGGATTCAAGAAGTATCTAAAAGATCATATGAAATAGAAGATAAAAAAAATTAAAGTACCTGAATTATAAAGAAATCGAATTGGAATGGCAATAATTAGATTGCGACCAACGACTATAGTGGAACCATAATTATTGCCATTCCGATTTGAAACCCTCTGTTGGTTTATGATTTGAAACCCTATAGTCGTTGAGACCATAATTTGAAACCCTCTGTTTGTTTATGGTTTTCAAATCGGAATGGCAATAATTAGATAGCGACCAACGACTATAGTGGAACCATAATTTGAAACCCTCTGTTGGTTTATAATTATTGCCATCTAAAAGATCATATGGGTGGTTTATGGTTTTTGTGTGTTGAGAGAAGAATGAAAGTGGGGTTTCAAATTAGTGAAAGTGATAAAAGAGGGAAAAACCCCGCTTAAAAATTTTGGTACACAGAAATGGGTTTTCTGAAATGACCATTCTTTCAATTTTAACATTTTAAATTCCTATGTAATTTTTCTTTAAAAGATTAGGTTTTCGGTAACCGGTCTCTATTTAAGGATTTCTATAAGGCAAATCTAAAATTTTTAAAAAAAAATTATAAAAAAAACAGATGTCTTTGCGTATCTATAGAGACCGGTCTTTTATTGCAGAACCGGTTTTTCTTCATTTTTATATTATAGAGACCGGTTATTGTACGACAACTGGTTTTTTACACTTTCCAAACCTGTTATTTTTTAGAATATGGACTGGTTATTATATAACCGGTTTCTATTAGGGGTGTTTATGAGACTTTTTGTAGTAGTGTATTTACCATGCAATCTATGTGAGTTATGTTGATATGTTGCTCCCCGAATGACAATCATTGTGCTACAGTCTAGTGTCTACTTTATCCTCTGCGTGTTCCGTTGTGTGATTTGAAGACTAAAGAGATTTTATGAAAGAAGGATGTCAGTTCAGGAGGGAGCAGATAAAAGAAAAAGACTCACTAGTTAGGAGGGAGTAATAACCTTACTAGACCATTATTACAGTTGAAGTTCAGAGCGACAAGGATCAGTGCCGTCAACGCCAAAGATCAAATGCTGAGATCGTCGGAAAAGAGAACTTCAAGTCATTGTCAGTATTTAGACTACAGAGACTCTGCACTTCAACAACGTCAACATTGTTTATTATTATTGTAATTTACTTTGTTTATGTATTTATAGGTCTCATTGTAACCATTTACGTGTGACGATATCTTGGAGGGAGATTGTTAGCCTTGCGATTTTTTGAAGATAATGTCTTACACGCGAATTTGACTAGATATGTAATACAGTTGCACCCGCAGGGACTAATAATGTACACGGAGCAAACTAGTGATGTTAGGAGCCTATAAATACTTCTCATGACTCTCCATGAGGTATGTGGGAAAATAGTGTAGCTTCATTTCATTTATTCATTTTAGTAAACACTTTTTCTTTCATCTTTTTCTCTCTACTTTCTCTCTCTATAATCATGATGTATTTCGATCAACCTCGACCTCCCGAAAACGATTCTTGATGTTAACAGTTATTGTTAACTTGTTTCTAATAGCAATACATGTAATATACAACACGTTATAAATTTCGCCCTTAAAAGAAAAAAACAATTTCGTGAGCTGCGATTTCTTGAAACAAAAGAATTTGCAATCAAAGTAAAAATCATCACATTAACATTTATATAAATCTCTAGCAATTGCTATAATCAGCCTGCTATGCCCTTGTTTGTATGTAGCATGATATCTTGGATAAACAATTTCAAATTAAGCTGTGATGATCCTCCCTCTTCTAATACATTTTCCGCCATTTCTTTGAAATATTTAGCCTTGACTCTTCTTGTTTCTGCTTCTGGGCCTTCACTCATTACTCTCGTCGCAGCATTGCAAACATCGTCTCGTTTCACTTGTATCCCAACTCCATCCTCATCCTCTAAATGCATCACTCTTTTAGCCCCAACTTCCACACCAGTACCCGCTACTTGAACAGCCAACCTCTCGTTATAAAACTGCTCTGCGAATTGTGGCCATGTGATCATTGGCAAACCAGCACAAATTCCTTCGATAGTTGAGTTCCAACCACAATGAGTCAAAAATGCACCAACGGCTGGGTGCGATAGGATCAGCACTTGTGGAGCCCATCCGCGGACTAAAACCCCTCTTCCTTTCACTCTATTTTCATACCCGTCTTCAACTAACCAATTTTCTATCTCTTCAGTTCGACTTCCACCTTTCACGACCAAAATAAATGGGATTTTTGAATCTTCTAAGCCTAGAGCGAGTTCTATGAACTGCAGTGGTGTTAGTCGTGTAAGGCTCCCTAAACAAGCATAGATCACACTAGATTTATGTTGTGAATCAAGCCACTTTATGCAGTAATGGTTATTGATAGACTCGTTGCTTCCACGTTGCGCTTTATCCAAATCGTTTTTGTTGGAATTTGAAAATGGTCCAATACACCAAACTCTACCTTGTTTTATCTTACGATATTCATCGATATATCTTTTTTCCAGCTCCTCGAAACTGTTTATAATTATTCCGTATGCTCCTAATTCGGTCGCTCTAACTTGTTCACGAATACTCTTCAATTCTTTTCCTCTTGCGCTGTTGCCCGAGTTGAATAGCCCGGGCAACTGGGATTTAGTCATTGTTATTTTATCGGGCAAACCCGGCAAGACAAATGGCTCTGATTCCGCCACATGTTCATGAACCTTTGAGACACATAAATTGTGTGTCGCTAACTGAGTGAAACAACTCATACCATCAAAAATAACCCAAGGAAGTTGAAACTTTTTAGCGACATCCGCTGTCCATGATAAATGTTTGTCAGAAATGATACAACTCGGTCTAGGTTTAAGTTCATTAAACACGTCTTCTAGCGGTTTTTGAAGCATAGCACATGCGTCGAAAAAGTTCTTTGACAAATTAAATGTCGGTAAATCATCGACACTTTCACATCCGTTAGGTAACCCGTTCTCTGTGGTAGGGAACCGGAGTTGAAGGATATGGACAGGAAGTCCGGATGCTATAGCACGGTCTAGGACCGAGCCATACCGTTCAGCGTTACGAGGCGTGATGACAATGGTGACTGTCACTGATTGTTGTGCTATGAGCTTGGCCATGTCAACCATTGGAATGAGGTGACCCGGGCACATTAAAGGTATGATAAGCATGTGAAGATTGGAAGCCATAAGTATGATATTTTGTAGGACTACGATATTGTTTTGAGTTGTGATGTGATAATGTTAATGGATACTTTTGAGAAAATTTGAGTGTCCTTATATCATGAAAGTTTGATGTGGTGTAACTTAAAAGCTTAACAAGTGGAAAAAGAAAAGAAGGTCAAGGCAAACTCTTACGGTAGTTATTATTCTATATATATATTAAAGCGTGAAGTCGGTGGAATCTTTTATCAAACGGCTACTAACTATTACATAATTGTTTAATTGTTGCATTATCCTAACTAGAAACAGCCATATATTAACTAACGACTCACTTTTATTGACTTGGTTCATACATGAGTCACGAAAATTGTTTAGCTAAAAAGACGTATAAGAATTCCCCAAGGTTCTCTTATTTATGTGACATTTTGTTTAGACTAACTCGTCGTTATTCAAAACTTAAAGCAAAACATTAGGTGGTTAATTGTTTCAAAATGTATTTTATGTGTCACTCTTTAAGTTATATGTAGCATCGTTTCAATTGGATTATTCAGTGACTAACTTTTTAAATTTTTGTCATTCTCTGTATAGATTGAAGTATTTTTGAATATCGAATGAAGCACTTTTGAGAATCGATTCACATAATTATCGAAATTCAAAACTTTATTTATTAAATAGTCTGATTGAAATAATGGTACATACAACTAAAAAAAGGGATGGGATATACTGACCCTCCCCCAAAATGTTAGCCGGACCATCCCCCTTTTTTTTTCTTTTTTTCTTTTTTTTTTTTGATTTTTTTTTTATTTTTATAATTTTGTTTATATCAAAAAGCTATAAACCTGAAAATGCGGAACAGAAAATATAAAGTTTAATAAGTCAAACGCTTAAAATTGTCAAAAATACGAAACAGAAACTGACAAAAACTGTGCTGTGCAGGAAAAAAATAAAGGACAAGTGGGGAGACAAATGGCCTGCCACCCTTGTCCCCACGTCCGGTTAACAATAATATGCATTTTCAGACCAACATTAAATAACCAGAAATGTTACTTTTAGTGACATAGTTTCATATTTTAGTCACGGAAATAATTTCTATTCGAAATAAATAACAATATCATTTATACCGACTTTCCCTTATCTTATCCTAATCTTTACCGAACTATAAAGAGACCGTCTGTCCGTGGGGTGTCGGTATGCTATTTGTATGATATATTGAAGAACCTTCCTAGAAGCAAAATAAATGACACGGTAATTTCGTAACCAAATTGTATTTTGCTATTAGAGGGTAACGCACGTATAATCTAGTTGCATATTCAGCTGAGACTTTTTATCCAACTAATCATTTATATTAGTCACAATAGACAATACATCTTAATTTTAATTATTTCTACATATAAATTATATATTATCTGATTTTAGTAGTACAATTTTGTTATTAAACTTTAATCTTGTAAATTTCTATTTTGGCATAACAAAGTCTATCCGGGTATGCATACATAGTTGTCTAATAAGATATTTTTATAATATTATGTAATTGTATAGTTAGAATACTTGTGCACAGGTGAGTTTTTACATCAAATTTTCATTACATATTAATATCGATTAATATATTGTATAGTTTTTTGTTGTAAGAATGATTTGATTTTGTTTAACTGACATGATGATGACGCTCATATTGTTTAAATTTAGCTATTAGCTTTTCAAAAACAAAGATTTTAATCAATCGGTATCAAAAATACCATCGAAATGCTATTTTTGAGGGGGAGAAATGTGATTAAAATGTGATCGTTTTGATATCTCAATGAGCTCGACTCAGAATTAACCAAAGAATTGATGAGAAAATAATGTGAAAACACGAAAAGACTTGTTCCTAGACGGGTAATAACTTCAAGTTAGTTATTAGAGATAATTGTCACCTAAAAGCTGACAATGGATCTCTTTAACTAGAGACGTAAGCGTGTCTAGCGTGGAACATGTCTGAGTAGGTTGATCATTCATTCATCTTGAAATCTGAAAGTGCCATTCTCAAAACGCTTTCTATAAACTTGTTCCCGGACGGGTAATAACTTCAAGTTAGTTATTAGAGCTAGTTGTCACCTAAAAGCTGACAATGAATCTCTTTAACTAGCGACGTAAGCGTGTCTCGCAAAGGACTTGTCTATTAGGAGCCGATCAATTCAAAAGTGCGAACTCTTCCCTCAATGTGCAAATTTATCTTAAAAACTTATGAGCACATGTGAAGGGGGAGTATTTCTGAAAAGTTCAAAACTCTCAAAGTGTTAAAAAAAAAGTGTTTTATATTCATAAACAATTTGAGAGATTTTCACAAAAGGTTTTATGGCAACACGATCGACGTTGAACCAACTCAGGATAATCATGGAGTAATAAGGTGATTAAGGTTAGGTTTTATGTCCTATGATCCGCCAGATTCGGAGGGATCTACCTAAGGACAATACCCATAGTTAGTATTAGAAGTCCTTAGGTATGATTAAAAAAAGGGGGGGGGGGGAGTAAAAGTGATGAAAGGAGAAAGAAGGGGTTGAAAAATTAAAAAGAAAAGTTGATGAAAAGGTGAAAATAAATAGCCATCCATAAAACTTATGGCAGAAACCGGGTCAATACATCTGCTATTGGTTGTCACAAGGATGACACCGATATTGAAAGCAAGACGTCATGGACCCAGTGACGCATCGTACAACCCCTCCAAGCTACTCAAGTTCTTCTCAAAAGGATCTTGTTTCATTTCTCACGGAGACTAACGCATAATCTATCAACCTCTCACTTCGAGAAGTGTTGGTATTGAAAAGGTGGCAGTCTGCTCCAACCCCCACTCACTAAAAAACCAAAACGCGCTGAATCGAGTCTAGAGCCACGAGATTCATCAAAAGATCTCTTAGGACACACTATTATATGTATACACTTGTGTTCGCCAAAAAGGACACAAGTTATATAAGAATCTTTTATGAGATCTTCGGATCTTGCCTCATATATCATGGTGGTTGTTACATATTTCAAACTGTCTACAGTCGTAGAGTGATACTGTGGTATACTTCAGCGACTTACCTGAATTGTTGGTATATTTCGGTATATATCTTCGTAAGCCTTCATGAGGGTATCCAATTCAGGAACAACCTTGTAAGGATTAGAGATGTGTTTTCACAGTATGCTGTTAATACTCTCGAAATCTAAACTTGTAAGTGCTGAAAATCCCGCAAAGGAGATTCCTTTCACGAATCGAGTCTTGAAGACGTGGGTCTTTATTTGGATTTTATCCATAGTATTGATAACTGTCCCTAATAGGATTCGGAAGGATGATGTGCCCGACCAAGGTGAATGGAATCAAGACATTCATCAGTAAAACAATCTTAGTGGTCTATTTTCTAAGAAAAGTCCACTGTGATCGATTGGTGATTATTACTAACTTTTACCATGTAGCTAATGATGATTATTCCTTTGAGGAGAGACCGTTACCATCAGCATGATCATCAACTCACTTCAAGTTCCACATGCTTATACCAACAACATTACGAAAGATGATGTTGTGTAAAAGTCAAGAAAAGTTCTCATTAAAGAATCAGCAAAGTTAAGAAGACAAAGATCAAAGTCAAAGAATGAGAACAACACAAGTATGAACCACAAAGTTTAACAAGAAGTATGAGCATGTTTGAAAAGACGTAAAGACACTAGTTATAAAGACGTTGATGAAAGGCAGGTGAATACCACAAATGATCACAAGAACAAGAATGAAGAACAAAGATCATAAAGCATGATTGGAATAAAGAATCTAGCAAAGCTATTACACAAAGACTCAAAGTTCAAGATAGCAAACATCAAAGAAGTTAAAAGATCATCCATTTCTATTATTGGACCTATAACCCACAGATAACATAAAAAGATCTCAATGATCACCCTTTAGGGGGAGATTATTGGAAATGCAAAAGTGATGATCATAAATGTATTCAAAAGGAGATCTCAGTGATCGTCCCTTAGGGGGAGATTGTTAGGAATCGCTTAAAGTGACGATCATGGAGATCTAATGAGTCTTGTAATATGGACGTGTAATAGCTCGCTAGAATCGTAAAAATATAGTCTACGTGTTAGTATAAGTGTGCCGTCTAGTTTAGTCTTAGTATTTACGTTAATGTCGAATTAGTGAGATAGGTAAACACGGCACACTTCCTTATGTCTAAATCATGTAAGACTATATAAACATGTAACCTCTCATTTAAGAGGTGTGGTTGGTCATTTAATGAAATAGATAAATTCTCTCTATCTTCTCTCTAGTTCTCCCTCTCTAAACATATTATCTTTCTTTTTCTAAACCTTCATATGTGTGAAATGATATAAGAGTGGGATCCTATAGCACTACATCACAAAATTTATTCGGTCTCTGAAAATAGTCATAAACTTCCTTAAAAAAGTTCAACTACTTTAGTTTTTTTCCTTCAAATTTTAATGTCAACACACAAATATATAAGAATATGATTAAGAGACCTAAACATGTGACTAATTTTATGCCTAAATGTATGTGGCACTGATTTATTGATTGAAAAATGATTGTTGTGCATAATAATTATGCCTACTTATGTACCTAATGATTTGATTGATTGATTTGAAAAAAAATAATTGGTCGAGATTTGGAAAGAGAAAATACAAGTGATTTATACATTAAACATGTATTTAGACATATATTTTAAGTCTAAATAATACTACTACTTTGATTGATTTGTAAATAAATGAATCTCTCTGCTGATGTTGCCACGTAGATTTACGGGGTATTTACCTTTTTCTTTATTCTTTCTTAATGAGATAAATGTGGACTCAAAACCTTTATAATCTCTTAATTAGGAACTCATTAATACTACACTCTCCTTAATAAATGGCTAATTAAAATTTTATATGTAATTATTTAATTTAATAAGCACCCTTTAGGCTAGGCACAGTCGATCGGTCATGGTGACCGATCGATCGATATTTTGATCGGTCGTGTCGAGCGTGGCAAAAAGGTCATGATCGGTGGTCGGTCGAGGAAATGGAGAGAAGGGTCGAAATTTCGACCAATTTTTGATACACATAAACAAACAAAACTTTGTACCTCCTGAATAGAACTTGGGATGAAATAACAAAAACGAGTAGAACTTGGTGACTTCACGTGTAAAAAAAATATGGGACATAAAGTGATTTGCTTCTTCATCCTGCTGTGATCTTGAAATATATGAGAAGCGACGAAGATGATGATAAGTTCCAGAAGTAAAGCTAACTTTAACTTCATATACTCTATACCTAAATATAAGCCCAATAACAAAAATAGTCTATGTGGTTTCTTTAAAAGCCCGTTAAGTAATACAGTAAAAGAGAATTATACTTCACTATAATTTTTTTTTTTTTTTTTTTTTTTTTTTAATTTGTATGTATAAAAGATGAAGCCTGTCTAAAAAACGTTTAGTTATAACACATTAAATTTGATGTTTAATTTATGTAATATTTTAGTTTTAATGAATTTTAAATTTTTTATTTAAAATATTTGAATTAAAAAATAATAATAATAAATTGGTCATCACTGTGACAACTTGGTTGTCGTCAGGTCGTTGGAGAGAGAAAGCTGATGTGGCAAGGTCGTGTCTGGTCACGACTGTTCCCAGCCTTATACATACAATTAAACATGCTAATTAATCGGGCAAATCGATGCTCAAATATATAAAATGACCCTAGAAAAGGAAGTAAACTCATTGTGAATTTCTTGGAATGCATCACTTTAACTAAAGTGACAACAACACCGGATGATGATATATATAAACACACTCACATTCAACCGTTACACAAACTCCACTTTCCCTTTCACAAAACAATAATGTTACAGACTTAACATACAAAAAACACCCATTATTATTATTATTATTATTATTATTATTATTATTATTATTATTATTATAAAACAATCACTTTATTAGAAACATATAAGATTTACAAGAAGTTAGTAGGGAGCCGAGATACTAATTGGGCTCTCACTCCTCTAGCTATAGAAAAGCTAATCCTACTAAAAATATGAGCAGCAGCACGTGCTCCAATGTCTTGGGTCATCGAAAACTTTCGAATACGCTTCAATAAAGTCACAGCGTCCTTTTCAAGTTCCCCAAAAGAAGAGAAAGAGAAGGGGAGGAACCCATATCCCATACCTGCGCACTTAGCCTCATACTTGACGCGTTTACGTTGTGCAGCCTCAATCACCACACGACCCGGCACAAAATCAACCATACCAGTTTGCGTCAAGGGCGATGATCCAGTCAAATCAACACATACATCAAGTTATTAGAAACTCATAGGATTTAAAAAAAGTTAGTAGAGAGCCAAGATACTAACTGGGCCCCCACTCCTCTAGCTATAGAAAAGCTAAAAAAAATAAAACCTATGAAGATAATACTCATTTTATTACTGGCAGCCACTGCACGCGCCGTCGTGGGCGGTGATTCTCCGGCGAGGGTTTTGACATTGGAAAGGGTTTTTGCGCCGAACAAGAGCTTGGAGGTGGTGAGAGCGCGGACCGTGTACGACACGCGCGGATGTTGCAAAGATTTTCCGGTGGCATTGTTGATTTTAATGTTGCCGGAACTTCTTATCCTTATTACGGCAGGTATTTTTTTATTTTATATAATAACCTTTAATTATCTTTGTTTAAATTTATTTATTTTGCATTATTTTTATACCCATTGTATTTAAGTTTGAAACTTTTTTTTTTTTTTTTTTTTTTTTTTTTTTTTTTTTTCAGTTTTTATATTTAAATATGTAATTTTATTAAAAACCCATAATTTTCCGGGTTTAATATGGTTTAAGTGAATTTATTTTGCATTAATTTCATGGCCATTTTATTAAAATTAGGAACTTTATTATTTTTCATAATTAAATATGTATTTTTGTGATATGCCCACAATTTATTATGGCTTAATATTGGTTGTATAAGTTTAAATGTTGTTATTTTCATACTCATTGTATTAAAGTTTGGAATTTTATTATTTTTCGTTATTAAATATGTGATTTTGTCGGTGACCATGTTCTTATGAATACGGTGGTCTTGTAAAGTCTGGAATATCTTTTTAAGGGTTACCTTAGAATATTATTTTATTAGGTGGTTAATGAGCGTACAATTGAGAAATAACATGAGTTGTTCGTGTATTTACAATATCATATATTCATTTACATATCACAATAACTCGTGTTGTCACTTTGATATTGTCACACCCCGCTAAAGCGGAAACACACACTACTACACAAAAGGTTAGATAGATCACTTCACATAGATCGGTTATGTTAAAAACTGATCTATGAAAGGAAAAGGAGGAGGAAATTTAATACATAGATCGTGTTTCAGCTTAATAACTGATCTACTAAAATTTGAAACTAGTTAGATTGGTTTTTTAATATTAACCGATCTATTAACTACTCACATATTTCAAAGTTCCCGTGATACGATCTAGCTGGAAACATGTTTTGTTTTAAATAGATCGTTTTTTTGATAAACAACCGATCTATTTATCTTCCTTCCAAACGGCCACTTAACAACCAGCAGACATTATATGCAGTAGGAATTATATGCCCCTTTTTTTCTCACTAACACATCATAACAACAAAAAAATACACAATAAATGCTCCAAAAAATCACATTGAATGTTCCAAACAAATCTCAAATTCAAGATCTATATTGTCTCAATTGAAAAGGTATATAAAGTTTTAACCATGCTTACTATTTATCTATTAGATTCCATAACATAAATTCATCTATGAGTAAATTTGTGTTTATTTGAAGCTTTGTTTGTTGATTTTGATGGTGTGTTTATGTAGGCTCCTTTGAAGAATTTTCTATGTGCCCCGTTGATACCTAGCTACTATTGACTAGTTGATGTAAGCTACTTAACTATACTTTTAAGCTAACCGCGTATTAATAGCATATTTTATGGTAACATTCAAGAATTTAGTATAAACTAAGTTAAAATCATAACCCTTTAGTTAAATACCCGTTCGAAATTAACCTAATAGAGGTTAGTTTCGGATTGTCCCCATTTGGGATTGCTTTTTGAATGTTGAAGCATATTCACAACATTCAAACACACAAATATGGTGGATTTAAGTGGCGGTTCAAGAAGATTTTAGAGAGAGAAAGTGAGATGGGAACTTAGTGAGAGAAAATGAAGAGACTTGTATTGAATGGTTGAGAAGTTCCAACCCTCTCCCTTGGTGGGAGAGGGGTATTTATAGTTACATAATAGATGCCCGGTGTGGGCTGTGGAGCAAGCTGACAGAGGGTAAAGACCCGACCCACTCCACGAATACTTAACTAACTAAACTAATACAAATAATATTAATATTACTGATATTCCTACGAGCTATTAAATGCTAATGAGTACTCGGGGTGACCGAGTCTTCATATGAATATTTATATTCCTAACAATCTCCCCCTAAGGGAGGTCACCCCGGAAATAATATTTCGAAATCTAGCATTCTTTCATATGATCTTGACTTCATAGCTCGTAGTCTTTGATTCTTCAACGTCATAAGTCTTTGTGCCTTTCAGCAGTGAACTTTTGATTATCATTCTTCAGTCTTGGATGATCTTTGGTGATTCTTTGATGTCTTCATCCAACATATATCTCCAAGTCATCTTTCAGCAGTATGTCTCCATGTGATGTGGTATTCTTTGACCCGACATGCTCACACTATTCTGGGTCATGATTTTCAGTATCAGAGTTTGCAGAAGCAGTGTTGAAGGTCTTTTAGTTTATCATGACTTCTTTGTATACAATGATGGTGTAGTGTGAGCATGTGGTAGTGGATTGGCATCTTCTCTGCAATCAGCTACAATCGCTAGGAATTCCTGCATACGACAGTTAGCAATAAAACGTCCGGCACTTATAGGTTTGGATTTCGAGATTGTTAACAGCGTAGTGTAAAAAATCTCTCTAATCCTTACCAAGGCCGTTCCTAATCGAAAACCCACAGAGGGCTTAAAAGATCTACCGTAGTAAATCAACGATTAGGTGAGTCGCTGGAGTTCGCTCCACGACTGTAGACCGTTTGAACCGCCGTGACCACTAAGCGTAATCCACAAGGAATTACCGAAGTGACCTGCTTTCAGGGCTGTTTGATGTCGACCCTGGCAGGAATTTCCATTCAATCACTGAGAATTACATTTGTAAATTCCCTCATAAATGTTCTGGCAGATTGCTAAGATTTGCGTAGGACTCATATGTTTACATCTGGTGTCCTTAATGTTGAACAACCAGTGTCGAAGTAACACGTGTTCCTATGAGATCTTATGATGCATCTCGTGGCTCTAGACTCGATAAGTGCATTTTTGGTAGTCGGAGACTGGAGCGGTGTCTCCTGTTTCAATATCAACATAACTCGTAATGAGCGGTCGATAGATTATGCAGGGTTCCCCGTGAGAAGGAAACAAGTCCTTTTAAGAGAACTTGAGTGGCTTAGAAGGTTTAGTGCAGTGCGTCACTGGGTCCATGACGTCTTGTCTTCAATACCGGTGTTACCTTAGTAACCACCAGTAGCATATGAATTGAACCCAGTTTCTGCCCTAAGGTTGAATAATTGGAGGGCTATTTCTTTTCACCCTTTCTCATTTCATTTCTTTTTAATTCTTCAACCCCTTCTTTCTCCTTTCTCATATTACTCCTTTTTTTCATGATCATACCTAAGGACTTTCTAATACTAACTATTCGGTATTGTCCCTGGGTAGATCCCTCCGGCTCTGGCGGATCATAGGACAATTTTCCTAACCTTAGCCACCTTATAACACCATGACTATCCTATGTTGCCGTAAACCAAAATCCTTGAAAAATCTCTCAAAGTGTTCATGATTATGAAACACATTTTGCTAATACTTTGAGAGTTTTATATTTTTCAAATTCTCCCCTTTAACATGTGCACATATATTTTAAATTAAAATTTGCACATGTTAGGTAGAGATTGCACTTTTTGAATTGATCCACTTTCAGTGAACATGGCCAATTCGAGACATACTTACATCACTAGTTAGACTAGCTAGAAATTATTACCCGGCCTGGTCACATCCACAGAAAGTTTCTCGAAACGGTACACTCTACTCAGATACGTCCTCTTCGAGACACTCTTACATCACTGGTTAGACCAGCTTGAAATTATTACCCGGCCAGGACGCATCCTTTCGATTAATGACAGTTTATGTTTCGTCAATTCATTGTTGAAGTCTGAGTCACGCTCACATGAGATGCCATATCCTTTTTGTCACCATAAATCATTTGCTCCCCCTCAATATGTGCATCGATTTACGAAAGAGTTTAGCACATATGGGAGAGCTTACATTTAGGTCCAAAACATCACATTTTTTATCAGATTTCATATTTAAATCACATTCTCTCCCCCGATCAAAAATTTCAAACCTTTTGAGATTTGTGATCCCAATTGATTTAAATATGTTTAGAAAATTAGGGAGAAAATGTGGTCAGGTTTTAATATACAATCTAATTATAGAGCATACTATGCTCCCCCTTAAACCATGAGAGAGTGTCACTGCTGATGTTGCACAATGCTTAAAAAGGTGTCAAAATTTTGAACAAATACTCTCCCCTCACTTAATGACCCGTTTTCTATTTAAAGAGCTGTTGTCATTCAATTGAGCGTTAAGTATTTGTGAAAATTTAAGTCCAGTTACCACCTTGTGAAACACCAAAACTCTCCTGAAGAATCATAGAAGATAAAGAGTTTGTGGTGCAAAGAAGACTTCTCTTCTTATACAAGAAATGATGCACTGAAACGTACATCAAATCGGGAATGCACAGATATGAAGTAATCTATGCCCGGGTGAACATCACCTAGTGGGAGGAACAACCATCTTTTTGGCGACGTGCTCTCCCCATTTTGAAACGCGGGTTGCTATCTAAAGTAATAGCAAGCCATTTAGGCATGTTTTGAAAAACTTTTTGAACTTCTGTTCGAACTTCATTTAAAGACCCGTGTCATTATTGAATGAAATTTCTAGGACCGTAAATGTTATCGATGCCAGAAGACATGCCTTAAAAAACTATTTTTGGTATTTTCAATTTTTTGATTTTTATTGATTTTCTTGGTTTTATATATATTTCTATTTACATTTTGGTTTTATATTTTTCTATTTACAATTTGGTATAAGATATTTACAAAGTATATTATTCAATTTAAGAAAATGTTGACATGAATACCAAGATAAGGATACGTTCAGTATGTTGTAGAAATCAGTAGTCAACATCTCTTAAACTTTTACCACCAAAGCTTTCGAGGCTCCTGAATAGTCATCTGAACTTGAGCCTTCTCAATTGTGAAGCTTTGATAGCTTCCCCCCAAACCAACAATCTTCTTTTGAGCAGATTCGAAGCTCTCTTTCAAGCTTACATAAGGTAAGTGTACAGCGGAAACCGTAGCAAACCACATCAAAAATTGCTGCTCCTTTTAAGAATAACCATCGTGATTCTCCGATCGGGGGATCCTCAAATAGATCAGCAGTGTATCATCTCACACTTGAATAATTCTTCTCACATTTCTTCCCGCTGAATTCTGAAATAATGCATACCAAGAGTATCCAGAGACCACTTCCCCCATGTAGTTGGAATGATACACCATAAGGAACGAGTTGAAACACTGATTTTCTCTGCGGTTATGACATTTGTCTTCCCGGAATAACCTCAACTCAGAAGAGGTATAAAGTTCATCACGTGTACTCGTTGTGCATTCAGATGTATGTCTCCTTCCCCCTTGCTGGTTTTGATACCTCAGAATCAGCAACACATTTTACGCACATATACTTGAAATCTTGTGAGAAGAACAAAATTAGCTCAAATGTATCAAGTGTGAATCAACCGCTACCGAAACACTTTTTGACTATCTTTACCAACCCTTAAGTAGGCCATCTGAATTGATAACTGGTGAAGCAAACCCGATATACCAAACTTGACACTGAAGTAGAATTCCCCGTTCTCATGACTTAAACTTGCACTAATGTTGGAAGAACGGTGTAGAGAATTAATGCTCTAAGCAAATCTCTAAGTACTCAATACCCAACCAAAGTATGAGACATTAACACCTCTTGCGATTATCCACAACGTCATCGGCGTGTGACACTGAGTACTACAACGTAACTCCTTTAAGTGATAGTTAACCAGGTCTTCAAACATTTACCCCGACTGCTGGTAACTAGATAAGCTAAGTCTTCAACTTAAATCTTAAGCACGAGCAAGTTATCATTGAAAGTCATGCATCCAACCAACCCCGACTTCAAGATATAATAAGATCACGCCTTTGAGAAAGTCAACTTCAACCTCAAATAAGTAATACCTGATCAATTCCGTAGTCACCATTAGATGCCGAACAAGTGAGTGAACAACCAATCAAATGTACGTCGATCCACTTGTTCACACTTCTCCCCCTCAAAAATTTCATATGAGAATGCCATTTTTGATTGAACAAGTGTATATGAGGTTGATCCACTGTTCACACTTCTCCCCCTCAAAAATTGCATTTGAAGTTGCCAATTTTGATCGAGTGAATAAACGTCCAATCTAATGAAAGTAGATCCACTTGATGACTGAACGAGCATGGAGCAAGTATGAAGCTTGTTGATGAGAATAGTCAGAAACAAGAAGATTTCTCTTCTTCCGAAGATAAAGCGCACTCAAGCGTACGCCTTTCTTTTCTTTGAGGAACGGGGCCTGAAGTGTTTTCAGCAGATGCCATAATGTTGACATTGAGGCCCGAGGCTTGAACTGAAGTGTTCAAATGTCGTTGTTGATGAAGAACGAGGCCTGAACTGATGTGAACAGACGTCATAGACATTGAAGAACGAGGCCTGAATTGATTTGAACAGACGTCATTGTCGTTTCTCCTCACATGTGGTGAGCAGCCTGAGTCCAAATGTCAAAGGACGATTCATACGACCTGCATTTGAAAACAGACGAAAGAAGAGAATTTGGAGTACCGGATCCCCAATTTAAGTTGGGTTCCAGTTGGTTAGTGCAAACAATCTCTAGAGTTGCTGAAACCATAGGTGCCTTGGTTTTAACAATAGGGGCAACACTGGTAGATGTAATGGACCTAGTTAAAGGGCATTGTGTATTTAAAGGGATAATTCTACCAGTTGGCTTCCATTCCTTAATAGGCACTACTCTAGGAATGGTAATCCTCGTTAAAGGGCAATGATCGCCTAGTGTGAATATTCGGCCCGTGGGCTTCCACTGAAAGCCCACATTGGTAAACATTTTCCCTGTAGGTTTCCAAGATTGCTTAATTTGTCTGGCTCTTCAAACTTTTTTAACTGGGGGTTTGTTGGACGACTTCAAAAATTTCTCAACACATTTGTCATGATTACCCGAAATTAGACAATCATTACATGTTTTGCAAAGTGAATTAGGATTTGAATTATGATTCCTTTTGTTCAAATCTGACTTTTTGTTCCTCATGTGGTCTTCTACTTTCTTCTTAGAAACACTTTTAGCTGGTGAAGTCCTAGAATTCTTTATATTTCTCCTAGGTTTTGACTCGCTAGCTTTAGTGTCACTGTTAACTCTTGTAGAAAGACTGATGGGAATATTAGTCTTTTTCACTTCCAGTTGTTGAACATGTTTTGATGTGTTGGGATCTGAAGTTTCCAAGGGTGCCTCACAGGTTACATGCTTATTCTTAGTTGTAGAGGATGATGCAACAAATCTATCTCTTTTGTTATCTATCTTAGGACCTGTGCCAATGACGTATTCTAAAAGTTCTTGAGATCGTTTAGTGAGGAAGCAGGCATCTACAACTGCACAATCAAGTGGTTTCCCTATCCTATCCTCTTCTACGATCTCACGCAAGGTATTAAGTCTATCCTTAAGGTGATTGAGATATACTTGGTGAACAGACCTATTGTTCCTAAGGGGAAGTGGAATAGGCACAACATCAATTGCATATTTTCTACAAGCAGAAACCTTTGAAACAGCATTATCACCAGTGATGATTGGCATTTTCCCTTTCACCTGAGTCTTTAGATTCTCGATTCATTTAACAAAGAAGTTATCTTTTCATTGTGACTGTTACTTGTAACTTTAATTGAATCATATAACTCTTTGAAATGCTGTTTGACTTTTGAATTTTCAGCTCTAAAACACTCATTTTCATGGTGTAACTTATTGATGGTGTCTTGATAGTGAACATTCTGAGAATCTAAAGACGATGGTTTATTGGTGCCATACACATCACTCTTGTTTGATTTTGATTGGGCAATTTGGGCCCTCAATTATCGAATCGTGTTAGTGTGAGCTTGAATTTTTTCATCGCGTTTGCTTAATTCAAAATATGTATCAAATTCAGGAGCATCCAAAGAAGTCTTGTCATTTGATAGTTTACATCTTTCTTCTAAGTGTTGTTATTTTAATTGCAAATTAAGATGATCAACCTTTAGTTTTGAAAAACGCTTGACCATGTTATCATGGTCATCATTTTTGAATTTTTTCTTGCAATTTCAAATTCTCCCCCTCAAGCTCAACAACACGATTCTGGGTAACATTCAATGCAATAGAATACTCATGAAATTGACAGGCAGTTAAAGCAGAATCAGTGGCAGTATAAAATATATCCTGTGCAATACATCTAGCCATCAAATTCTCATTGGTGATGAGAATGTTCTTTCTCTCGATCTCCCGGCTCTTAAGTTCTATCACATTTTGAGCTACCTCATTTTCCATATCTTTAAATATTACTTTCATTTCATTTACTTCAGTTTCAAGAGCGTTTTGCAATCCCTTAAACTGTTCCTTGAGTAATTTAAAGAATGGAATGACCTCAGTTAAGTAACACCTTTTTGCTTGTTCAAAACCCCTTTCCCCCTCAGTAATTCCGGTTGGTGTAATTATCTTCTTACATGTTTTATCAAAATCAGCAAATAGTTGACAAAGTACATATATGCTAATTAAGGTTTTACATTTAGTAGGAAGAGTCAAAGGGACCAAATGCCTAGGTGTATTGGGAGGATACACCGTCGCAGCTGCAATTTTCCTAAGGGATGGAGTTTTGGCTTCAAGCTCATCGGCCTTTCTCTTTTCCATATCTATAGACCAAAATATTTGTTCAGGCGTTAACTTCTTTTGAGGTGCAAACACAGTCAATCGATTCTCCACATAATAGTCATGGGGTTTGACTATTATTCGATTGGCTATGCATTTGTGATCCTTCATTTTCTCATTCATCCTTTCTCTTTTTCTCACATCTATTTCATCACTCTCTTCTAAAGATGAAACATCAGGTGGGGCATGACCATGCATAATCATCACATTGGCATCGTATAAGGCAGGTTGGACTACTTTAGCATTCTTAAGAATAGCTAACTTAGGTTCACCTACATTACTCTCACTATGCTTATCACACAGCTTTTTGTGCTTTTGAATCATTTGAGCAGTTTGTCTGGTCTGGTCTTGTGTGTACAACTTGTTTTCAAGTTTATTCTTTAACGTTTTAAGTCTGGAAAAATCACTTATGAGTTTAGATTCTTTTTCTTTGAAATCTTGCTTTAGTGTTTTCACACTCTCTTGCATTACTTGATTAAGCTGAACAGTTTGCTTAAGTTTCACTTGTAAAGAATGTAACTCTATTTTCAATTTTTCTTCCCTTAGATTACGTTCAGAAATAAGTGTACGCATCTGACCATCCATTTCTTGCTCACGTTTAGTCAGCTCAAACTTAGCACGTTGTTCATATATGGCCACTTGTTCTTTATAGATGTTAAGTTGGGTGGTTAATGGGTCTTCAGGAACAAATTCAGTGTTCTCATGCAGCACATAATCATCATTTAGAATAGAAGATGCACAACTAGGTACAACAGACGCTTCGTTGTGTTTCACATATTGTTCATATGGGATAACATCGCTATTTCCCATATTAGCAATATCTGACTCAACAACGTTTGTCTGTTGTACTTTGTCAGGACTCTTTTGTTCATGCAACACATTATCATCATTAATAACAGAAGATACCCCACTAGATTCAGCAGACGCTTCGTTGTTTTTCACATGTTGCACGTTGTTCATAGCAGTATCTGACTCAAAAAAGTTTGTCTGTGGCTGATGAAGGTCTTTCTCTTGTGAATTCGAGCACACAAAGTCCCTATTGGCACCAACATACTCAAATACGTTTATCTGTTGCACATCTTTGGGAATCTTTTGTTTGTCAACCATGTTATACAATCTGAGTATCTCAGATATAGCAGAATCTGAATTGGTAGACATGATGTAAACGTGCACGGGATTTTACAATTCTATAATTTAAACTGAGAAATAGATTCTTTCGCGGGATTTTACAAAAAATTAAGAATAAACCGTGATTTGATTACTTGAATGTGTTATGATGAAAGTTGATTTAGTTTGGTTGACGCAAGTTGTTACGGTGAAATTATGGTCTGAAAACTTAAAACCTCAATAACTTCATTTAGGAGCAATTTCAGGCTTCGAAAGTCCGATTGAATGAATAATTTTTTTCAACGTGTCCTTCTCCTCGGTCTCACGATCGTTTTGATAGGTAATTCGCTGAAAACGGAGTTACGGTTCAAAAGTTATGGCCATTTGAAGTTTTGACGTAAAAGGTCAACTTTTAGCAAAACCGCTAAAACCCTAGGCAAACCGCTAATATCTAACCGCTAAACCTGAAGACCAAACCGCTATATCTAAACCGCTAACACACAACAGACCGCAAATCAAACCGCTGAATCAGAAGACCAAACCACTAGTATTAAACCGCTGAATCAGAAGACCGAACCGCTAGTATTCAAACCGCTGAGAGCTAAACCGCTAAGACTCAAACCGCTGAAGACTAAACCGCTGAATCCTAAACCGCTACGATCTAAACCGCTATATGGTTAAACCGCTGAAAGTCTGAACCGCTAAGACCAGTCAAACCGCTATTACAAAACGACAAACCGCTAGCGACAGAAACTGACCAACCGCTACCGCAAGTGGACAAACCGTCCTTTTCAGTACGTTTTGTCCGTTTCCTAATTTAGTTAGAGTCCAAACCGCTGTTCACCAAACCGCTGCTTAGAATTCCCTGAATAATACAAACCGCTACCAATAATCCTTCACCGAATGTCAAACCGCTACGATGAAAATACTTCCGAAACCCAAACCTCTGCCAAGAAACTCTTCTAATCTTCCACAAACAGACACTAACCAAGTTGTATGTTATTAATGAAGATTTAAAACAGTTCAATGAACACAAAAGTAAAGATTTCCAACCGATTTAACCACAAACTAGAACAAAGAAGATATTTTTCTACCTTACTTAGTTCGAACCAAAAACCACCTATAACTCACACTACGAATTTGAATATGCTCTTACACGAACCTAACCATGGCTCTTGATACCAATTGAAGCATATTCACAACATTCAAACACACAAATTTGGTGGATTTAAGTGGCGGTTCAAGAAGATTTTAGAGAGAGAAAGTGAGATGGGAACTTAGTGAGAGAAAGTGAAGAGACTTGTATTGAATGGTTGAGAAGTTCCAACCCTCTCCCTTGGTGGGAGAGGGGTATTTATAGTTACATAATAGTTGCCCCGTGTGGGCTGTGGAGCGAGCTGACAGAGGGTAAAGACCCGACCCACTCCACGAATACTTAACTAACTAAACTAATACAAATAATATTAATATTACTGATATTCCTACGAGCTATTAAATGCTAATGAGTACTCGGGGTGACCGAGTCTTCAGATGAATATTTATATTCCTAACAAATGTTTTATCTCATTTAGGATGTGATTACGTATTATGAGATCGAGTATTATTTGAGAAAATCGACATCATTTTTCCTTACTCCTATGAGTTTACGTTTTATGCGCATACTTGAGGAGTTAAGGGGAAATGCTGCCGATTTTTCTTCAATAATACTCGACTCATAATACGCATTCACATATGAGACTAAATATTCGAAAAGTGGGTTAGAATTGACGGTTTACAACTATTTTAATATGTCATCATATCATTCATGCATCTTATTAAAAATATAAAATTGTATATTTCAGATGGATCGTAGGAAGTGGATGTACAATATAGAACGCGCTACCCCAAAGTACATCAAACGGTTGTCTGAGTTTATTAAAACTGCCGAGGATCATCAAGCAAAGATAGGAAAAGCCCGGATTTCATGTCCGTGTAAAGAATGTGCAAATTTTATTTTTCATGATGATATTGATATGATTAGAGACCATTTGTTTCAACAAGGGTTTACTGAGAACTACACATGGTGGAAAGATCATGGTGAACCACCACGTGATTGTAACGATGTTGTTTTAGAAAGTAATGTCAATAATAACGATGATATTTGTGGTAGTAGTAATCAAAATATCAATGACATGTTACATGATGCGGAGCATAATGATGAACTCGATATGGAGAAATTACAACAAATGTTTGTCTAATCAGAAAAACCATTGTATACCGGTTGTACGAATTTTACCAAACTATCAACCGTGTTGCAGTTGTTGACCTTAAAAGCAGAATATAGTTTGAGTGATGTCGGTTTCAATAAAATATTAGAGTTGTTAAATAAAATGTTACCTAAAGACAATGAGTTGCCCACTTCTACGTATCAAGCAAAAAAATTGATGTGTCCGTTGGGATTGGAAGTCACAAGAATCGATGCATGTCCGAAAGATTGTATATTGTATAGAAATAGGTATAAAGACCTACACAAATGTCCTGTACGTAAGGTTTCAAGGTATAAGGATACAAATCTGACGAAATTTGATGATGACGTGACAAAGAATGGTCCCGCTGCTAAAGTATTATGGTATTTACCCATCAAACCAAGACTTAAACAATTATTTTCAAATCCTAAGAATGCAAAATTGTTGAGGTGGCATGCAGAAGATCGCAAAATTGACGGAACAATGAGACATATGGCTGATTCCCCTCAATAGAAGCATATCGATAATCGTTATGAAGAATTTGGAGCTGAGATTAGGAATATACGGTTTGGGCTTAGTTCAGATGGAATTAATCCATTTGGAAATATGAGCAGTCATCACAGCACTTGGCCAGTTCTTTTATGCATATACAATCTTCCACCTTGGCACTTGGCCGGTTCTTTTATGCATATATAATCTTCCACCTTGGCTATACATGAAACGTAAATACATCATGATGTCATTGTTAATTCAGGGTCCAAAACAACCCGGAAATGATATTGATGTGTATTTGGAGCCGTTAATTGATGACATGGAAAAACTTTGGACTGAAGGCGTCAAAGTGTATGATGCGTACAAGAAAGAGAGTTTCACATTATTTGCCATGATTTTTTGTACCATAAGTGATTTTCCGGCGTACGGTAACTTGTCAGGATATGGAACGAAAGGGGAGAAGGCGTGTCCTGCTTGTGAAAATGACACTCACTCGCGGTGGTTGACTAACTATAAGAAAACTGTGTATATGGGACATCAAAGATCACTTCCAGACGAACACTGGTACCATATAAAAAGGAAATTGTTTGATGGTAAAGTAGAGCGTAAAAGGGTGGCGAGAGTATTGAATGGACGTGATACACTCTCTCGTGTTATGGATATAAAAACTGTTTTTGGAAAAAAGGATAAAGCTCCAACAAATAATAAGAATATTTGGAAGAAAAAGTCTATATTTTGGAAGTTACCGTATTGGGAGCATTTACAAGTCCGACATTGTCTTGATGTAATGCATATCGAGAAAAATGTTTATGAAAGTTTGATTGGCTTATTGTTAAACATCAAAGGAAAAACAAAAGACGGGGTTAATGTTCGAAAGGACATGGTAGAGATGGGGATTAGAGATGAGCTTGCTCCACAAGAGATTGGTAATAAAAGAACGTATTTGCCGGCCGCTTGTTATACCTTGTCGAAGGCTGAAAAAAATTAAATTTTGAAAATGCTTGCATGATGTTAAAGTTCCATCCGGTTATTCTGCTAACATTAAGAAGTTGGTGTCAATGAAAGATCTAAAGTTGATTGGTATGAAGTCCCATGATTGTCATGTTTTAATAACACAAATGATTCCAATCGCAATTCGTGGAATATTGCCAACTGGAGTCTGAAACACAATCACAAAGCTCTGTTTGTTTTTTAACATGATTCATTCGAAAGTTATTGACCCTCAAAAGCTGGATGAATGGCAACGTGATATTATTTTTACTCTTTGCCAACTAGAGATGTACTTTCCACCTTCCTTTTTTGATGTCATGGTTCATCTGGTATCTCATATTGTAGGAGAAATAAAGGCTTGTGGTCCCGTATTTCTACGTTACATGTATCCATTTGAGAGATATATGGGTTTCTTAAAAGGGTATGTAAGGAACCGATCTCGGCCGGAAGGAAGTATTGTTGAAGGGTATGTTTCGGAGGAGGTTGTTAGTTTTTGTACAAGTTATATCGATGGCATCCCAGATATCGGCGTTCCTGAATCTCGACACGAGGGTAGACTTGAAGGGAAATGGACGATTGGGCGCAACGATGTCACACCAAACCAGCATGATTTGGAGGAAGCACACTTTACAGTTTTGCAGAATATGACATCTATTGCACCTTATATACACGAGCACATGTCATTTTTTAAAAGCAACAATAGTCGTCAAGGCCTACAATGGTTAGAAATTGAGCACAAACAAACATTTTCAAACTGGTTGAGAGATACTGTAAAAACGAGATACCCAGGTGTTGAAGCTGAAGTAATGCAATTGGCGTACCGTCCGCGACGTGTTTTCCATTATCAAGGATACGAAATTAACGGATATACGTTTTACACCAAAGAACAAGATGAAAAGAGTACCGTTTAAAATAGTGGAGTGACGTTAGTTGCAACAACAATAGATAATTCCAGATTGTCGGTCGCCAAAGAGTCGTATTATGGTGTCATTGAAGAAATTTTGGGATTGGATTACAATACGTTCTTCGTGCCTCTCTTCAAGTGTAAATGGGTCGATAACTTAAGAGGTGTTAAAGTTGTCAAGGATGGTATCACATGTGTCAATCTTTCTACAAATAGATTTTTGTCCAATCCATTTATTCTAGCCAAACAAGCTACCCAAATATTCTATGTTGAGGACTCAAATGATAGGAGATGGAACATTGTCATGCATGGAAAATGGCGTATAATTGGTGTTGAGAATGTTGTGGATGAGGACGAGTATAATCAGTTTGACGAGCTACCTCCATTCTCTATTGGTATTCAATCTTTGGATGAAGTTTTAGATGATACCACTTACCTAAGATTCGACCACCAAGAAGGATTTATGGTTGAGGATTGACAAACTTCACACATCCCATAGGTAACACAACATTATTTGTAACATTAATTTATACAATTTATAATTTATTCAAATAATTTATTTATAAACATTATTTTTGTTTAAATTTGAAGGAACAACATGCAAACTTCAACAAAAGCCGAAGACATATGTGACTTTATTTAGTCATTTTGTATTAGTTATTTGATTTGTTCAGTTCAAAGTGTTGTAAAACTTTTGTCGCACGGATCATTATATTCATTTTCTTAATTTGATGTGATTTACATATATTGGTACATTTACTTCGACCAAATATGTGGTGAACCATGTATGTAGTCATTGTGAGGTCGTATTTGGTTAAATGTTGAGTGGTTTAAGAGTCGATTCTAGGATTTGTGGCTCATTCATTGGGTTAGACCTCAGACCCTGTGTTTTCTTTAGCGCCTTGAACAGTCCAGCTGCACCTTTTTCATGATTTTTTTTTACTATAAGTGATCTATTTAAGTCTATTTGATTTTAAATAAGCTTCGAATCTGATGCATATTGATAGGTAAAAGTTCAGATCATTGTGGATATATGTTTATATAATTTTTCTGGTTGCTTAATTGTACACGCTGTCAATCATGATATGTTGGGAAAGTAGCTTTGTTAGTGTTAGGTCTTGAGAATTGGGGCTGTTTGGTTTAGTTTATTTGCACGTTTAAAGTTTTGATATTCTACAAGTATGTACTATGCTGCCAAATTTCGTAAATGTTTTGGTTAGAATTGCATATCAAGTAATATATCAGATTAGTGAGGGGGTGTTTGTCTTAGATTCTTATATTATTTGATAGGCTTATGAATTCTTACACTCTTAGTTGATTATAGCAGATTAGTAAGAGGGTGTTTGTCTCTCAGCTTATTTGATAGCCTTAAAAAACGAATGATAAATAGCTCTTTTTCGGTTAAAGCTTTGTTAGCTAGGATAGTTTTTTTAGGCTGCTAGTTTCTTTTGTTTCACGCCTACTAGTTTCATTTTTGTTAATGTGTTTTATCAGGGCACTATATCTTCTCAAGGAAATCTCACCAAATCAAATTAACAAGACTGGTTTCTTGAACCCGGAAGTGATCACGACAGATACACACATGGACACGGACATTGGAGTTGCTATTTACTTGACAAAAGCATTAAATTGTGAGATTTCGGGTTATTATTTTTTTGTGGCACCATATCTACAAAGGTAAGATGATACCATCTTCATCTTTATATCGTTTTAAAGTTACTTGCTTTATACAATAACAAATTGTTTGCACATGTACAGTGGTCATTATGTTCTTCTCATTATTTGCCCAAAGTATGGAAAGGGATTCATTTTGGATTCTTATAAGTGGAAATAAAAGAGAACCAAGAAAGACTATTATCTCGTTAAACATCTGGAACGGTAATAATATTCTTAAGTTGATTTTGAATTCACTTATGTTTTTATAATATTTAATACAAATTGTTGCTTATTTTGTCTTTTTCTTAGCGTTGTTGGTCCTTTGAGTTGGGAGTTTCCTGCTGTAAATAAGCAAGAGGACACTTGGGAGTGTGGATTCTATGTCATGAAATGGGTGCTTGACTTTGTGCTGAAATATCAACATGACGACTTCCCGAATACAGTAAGTACTTGTTAAATATCTTTGAATATTATTTTTTACACCGAATGCTAATTTGTAATATAAAAATTTTATTTATTTATTATTGTACATATAGCTCCCTTGGGGTGAAGAGAGGTCTTTAAGTATGAGTGAGACAGATGCTGTTGTCAATGCATGGTTTTCATTGTGGCGTAATGGATGAGGTATGTTACTACCCAATCTAAATTATTTTTGTAAATAAAAATTGATACGCTTCTTGATGCCATGATTAAGTTTGTTTGTAACCATAATGATGTGATATTGATTACAGTAATTGTTAAGGGATTTGTAAGTCAGATTCTATTTGTTGTTGTGTTGACAGCGGGTAACAATGACAACAACTACGACAACCCCGTAAGGAAATGGTTCCAAATGTCATCAAGCGTTACTCTTTTGGCATCCGTGATTGCTTTTCTTATTTTGAGGTAGGAGTGAACTCTTTAGTCACAATAATATTCTACCTGTATATTTGCAACGGAGGAGCTTGGACTTTTGGATAGTAGTTAGTAGGACTTGTGAACTCTTATTTTGAGGGTGTTGTATTATGTTGCAATTGATGTTTTTCAGTTGAAGTTGTTTTGTAACTTAAATGTTGATCTTTATCTTAGTTATTTGTACTAGAATATTATTGTGTATGGTAATGAATTGCAATTCTAGAAAAACCTGCACTTTTGTATATGATTAAATTCTGGAAAAATCAATTTTCATGTACTATTTTTTTTTAAATCATAACTATTAACTAGATCGGTTTAAAACCGATCTAACTACATCTGAGCAAGCCACAAAACCAACATTAGATAAATCGTTTATTCATTATTAACTGATCTTTATGTAATCTTAAAAAGATTGGTTCTGAACCGATCTATATATGTATCTACTCATAAAGATCACCCTTAGAAAGAGTGGTTGATTACCGATCTATATGAGACTTTCTAACCGATCTAACTAGCTTTTTTTATAGTAGTGACAAGGTGCAACAGTGCGAGGCACAACGCAAAGATATAGGTAACACCATGATTTAAAGAAAAACATCATATATTACAATAAGTTTTACAACAAGTTTCAAAAGACAAATTATATTACATTTAAACACAAGATCCCAACCATAAAACATTAGTTTTTAAACATAATACAACATCTGAAAAAGTGTGCCCATGCAATTGCCTTCCTAAACGTCCACTTTACTGAAGATCACCTGAAAAGCATGTAAAAAACTGGTCAACTATCGAAATAGTTGGCGAGTTCACAGGTTTTCAAGAATGCAAACATTTCAGCAAAATGTTACCAAGGTAAAATAATATCCATCATACTTTCACGAGCTCATTCCATACTAGGATCGTAACAAATAAGTTTAAGAGAAAATGATATCAATCGGTTGTCAAAAATGCAAAAAGGTCCATTATGTATACAACGTGTTTATGCTTTGAGGCCACTACTTTAACTCGTTAAACCGTTAAAGTGGTAAGGCAATACTATGCATTCCCGTTATAGTGGGAAGGAAAGATTTTCCCGGCTTAACTTCGTTACAGTGGAGTGAACTCCCGTTACCGTTGGAAAAAGAGATTGGTCTACCTTAATAGCACTATTCATAATATGCAAGGCACAACTCCGTTATAGTGGAGTGAGTTCACGTTACTGTGGGAAGAAGGTAACAAGTAGTGTAATATGGGGCATAAAATACTAAAGAGACAAGGCATCTAACAAGTACACGTAATAATTTGAGAATGTAGTAAAGCATAAGTTCAATAAGTTCAATAAGTTTAATCAGTTCAATAAGTTTAAAAGTAGCAAAGCACAAGCTCAGTAAGTTAAATCAGTCCAATAAATTCTTAAGAGTATAAACAATTCAGTTTAAATATCGAGTCATGCTACCACCCCAAAACGAGTATAACGGGGTTGTTAAAACTCACCTTAACAAGTAAGGCGGGAGTACAAGTACAAGAGCGGGTACAACGATTACTCACTAAGAAACCCTCGAATGTAGACCTCCAAGACGCGACTTAAGGCAAGTAAAAATACTTATTAATATTCAAATGATATGTTCGAACAAAAGACGATAATTAGCCAGGTCACTTATCTAGACTCGTCAAAAGTTTTTCATTTTCATAAAAAAATGTACATGTTCGCTCAAAGTGTTTGAATACCCTATGGTATTGAAGATTCACCCGTGTAAACCTTTTCCAAAACACTTACTTTTGGTGTTGACTTGTTTGAAACATGAGATTTGCCTATTGATCGACTAAGAGCATCAAACTTTGCTTTTAAGGCATTGTACGACGTTTTCAAATCATTGTATTCTTTTTGAATCGTAAGTTGATCTTTTGATGCCAGTTTTTCATGTAATGAAACATTTTGATCTTCAAGATGTGCAAAATATTTTTCATATTTGTTCATTTTGATTGAAAAATTGGTTTTGGCATCATCAAAATCTTTGGCTTATTGTGCTAAGATCTTTTCTGATTCAACAACTTTCTTTTGAAGCGCACAATTTTCTTTTTCAAAAAGATGATTTGTTGCGATCTGAGAGTCAGATTTGTTTGAAATTTGATTCTGAACTATCGATCGTTTGATTGAATCAAACAAGTTTTTGTAAGTCTGTTTCAAATGCTCATTTTCTTTTTGTAATGACGCCACAGCTTGTTCCAACTCAATATTTTTTGTATCAAGTTCGTCAAAATCAAACTTGATTTTGGCATCATCACAATTTTCTTAAAAAATCTTTCTTTTCCTTTAAGCACTAATGTCAAAGGGTTTTCGGAAGACATTTTCACATTTTTCTCCTGCAGTTTGAGATGGAAAGAGATACTTTGTGCTTCGAGTTTTGTAAGATCTTTCTCAAACTGAGCAGTTTTTTTTTTTGAAAATTCTTCTTTGACATCAGCTGCTTCTTTTGAAAGCTCGGTGATTTTTTTTGAGACAAAGATTTTCAGATATCAAAGAAGATATTTGTTCAAAATTCACATTCTCATACTCATGGCTGACAGATATTGACTTGAATGACTCTATTTGAGTTGTGAAAAATTCTTTTTGAATATCTAGTATTAAGCTTTTTTCACCAAATTCGTTTTCAAGAGAATGAATGTACTTCAAATCTTCTCTCATTTCAGTGACAAGATACTTTTCAAAGTAATCAAAACTTAAGTTGATATCTTTCACACAAGGTTGAATCTCATCTTTTAAAATCTTACTAACTTCTATTTTTAGGCGTGAATCCGAGGAAAGAAGATTAGAGTAATCATTATTGGTGTATTGTTTCTTAACACAAATGACTTTTAACGTTTGCTCAATGTGATATTCAAGATTAAAAAACTGTTTCCTTGCTTTATTTTGCCATAACTTAGCATCGTATGTAGCAAGTTGAGCTTCTTTGAAATATCTTTTCACATTAGTTTCTTTTCTTTTCAAAGGTCCTTTCGGTATATCTGTCACTTTAGTACAACCATACTCAAAGCCGTGGTACGAGAATGTGGTTTTTCTTTGGTTTACTTACAAATGTTTTTCCTTTTCCCATTTTAAAATATCTTGAGACTCAAACAGAAGGTCAGTTGACAAATCTTTTCCCATATTTTTAGCGTTATACAAAATAGGTGTTAACTTTTGCACTTTGTTTAAAAAACAAGGTTTTTCATTTTCCAAATGAGCAATATTCTCAAAACCTAGTCCGGATGTTCGTTTATTAACGTCCTCATCTTTAGGAAGCATCATGTTAAGAGTCTGAGTAGTCTATCCCAAATTTCGAAGTTTGTTTTCAAGATCGTTTGTTCATTTCAAAAACTCTTGATTTTCATTTTCAAGTTTTGTTTTAACGATCTCTAAATTTGAAGTGGTTGTCTGAAGCTATGAATTTTCACTTTTTAAATCAGAGATCTGTTTGAAAAGCGCTTCAACCTTTCTGTTGTTAAGTACCATTTGTTCATCCAGTTTTTGAATGGAACGTTTTTCACGAAAAATAGCTTCTCTATAACCAACTTCAAGTTCTTCTTTTTGTTTTAAAGTGGTTTGACAGACTCTCCGTTCATTTCATACTTCCGAGCTTGAGATTTAAGGTTTGAGATTTCAATTTCAAGTTCAGCTTTTTCTTTTTGATACATTTTCAAAACGTTTTTCCATTTCCTGAAATCTCTCAAGCTCTTTGGTCAATAAGACATTCTCTTGCTTAGCTTTACGGTTGTCCTCTTTGCACTTATCAACTTCATGTTTGAAATTTTTGATTAAGGAAGCAAATAAGGCACGGTCTTGCTCATAAGTAGATCCATCCTGGGCAGGCTCACCTCCATTAGGATCCATATCTGGGGTTGTAGGAGTGATATTACTATCATCCTGTTCCACCACATATGTGTCGCTTACGGACTCAGGATGTGTCTTATCATGAGCAAACACATTATCGAATACAACAACATTATCATTATCTTTTGAATGTTGTACCGTAGCCAATATCTCTGTGTCAAATGAAGGTTTGATATTGTAACAACTGAGAAATTTCCAAGTCATTATTTTACTAATTTTATTTGCTTATTATGCTATTTTAAGTAAATTGGCTTTTGCCGGGAAAAGTAGCCCGCGTACGTCGTGACACGTACATTGAAATTTGTAATTTGAGTCATGCTACGCTCAGTCTACCCATTTATATAATTTATTCTCCTCCATATACTTGTTTTCATATGGAATAAATTAATTTTCCATTTCTACGTGAAGTTTGCACTTTTTACGTTTTACGCGTTTTCG
Organism: Artemisia tridentata subsp. tridentata; assembly: GCA_021014915.2. NCBI lineage: Eukaryota > Viridiplantae > Streptophyta > Magnoliopsida > Asterales > Asteraceae > Artemisia > Artemisia tridentata. Next base: position 338,049,736 of record CP139506.1, read on the forward strand.
GCTCATGTTTTAAGCTTTAACGACGTTATAACACTCCGGAAGGCTCGGGAAATTTATGAAACATCAATTTAGGTCATTTTAATTTAAATGTGATAGTTTTATGAAAATATTATCCTTGTGACATTTATTTTTACAAATTATGCATAAAACGTTACCAATTTAGCCCCGTTGGCCTTCAAACTCACTCCGTGACTTATAATACTTGTACAAAATGTATACTTATCATTTTTTTAAAAAAAATAAAATCCCTCCCCTCCTTTTGACTCCCAAAACCGGCCCATGTGCCAACTCCCCCATCAACCAATCAAAAATTGGACCAGAAACACAATTATATTCTTACTCTTCCCCACATGCATCCCTTCACTCATCCACATTTATTTTTCTCTCAAAGGCTTATCTCTCCCCTATCTTGAACGAAATATACAGCTCCACCACCATTCATATACATCTTTTTGAAGATTCTTGAAGGTATCTAAAGGTAGAAGACGATTCATATCTATCTTGCACCCGAAAAAGTCTCAAAAAGGGGTTTTAAAAACCCTACAAGTATTTTCTTATTAATTTCGTGTATGAACTCATATAAACTGAGTTTTTCATCATTTTTATATGTTAATAATATCAAGAATAGGAGTATGGGAGTTAGCTAGGTAGGATTTGTTGTTGGTGAAAGTTTTGGGGTAGTTTAGACTAGGTAAAAACATGATTTAATGGTCGATTTGATGTGTAAAAGTAATTTTGTAAGAAAAATAGATTTTCTTGAGTGACCTACAGAGATTTTTGGTGGTTTTCAAATATATATTCTCTGGTATAAATGAAGTATGGGTCTTGGCTAGGCCGATTTTTGGATGGTTCGAAAGATCGGGTAAACTACGACACTTAAGATCATGATTTTAGGCTAGATCGGGTTCGATCTTGAACATGCATGGACATTGCTCTTTATAAAAGATGCCCACTGATATTTTTGGATATATATGAGGTTAATATATGCATAAAAAGATTTTCATGATTCATCCTTGCATACTTTACACAAAAACCCATTTATTAGGCTTAAAGAAACAATTTGGATTGGTTATTGGACTGTCTCAGATTTTATGCACAAACATCCGGTCACCATTTTGTTCTCAGAAAGATTTAAGAAAAACTAAAAATATTGGGAGATAGCTACAGGTCTTAGAATCATTTCCCCAAAAACCTTACCTCTTAATTAGTCCCGATGATTTTTGGGGAAAATCCACACTAAAACTTTCCCAGAAGTTGTATGTCAGTGTTCTAAGTCCAAAAAGTCCTAGATTTCTTCATTTCCACTACCTGGTTCTTTTGAATGAAATATAGCCAAGACATAAACAAAACTTCTCCAATTGGATTCAAGTCCATATGACCTGTAGATAAAAATATACACTCTTTTTGCTAAGCTTATTTGGATGCTGAGTATAACTATTTAGAGACACAGGGGTAAATTGATAATTTCACCCATGTTTTGAAATTCTTAGTTATGTGAGGCCTTGATTTTAATATATTACAGAGTCATACCTTTCCAACCATATAAAGTTCATAATTTTATCCCTTACGGTTTAGAAATGGCGACCCGATTAGTGCGGTGATTTTATAAATTTTCCATCAGCTTTTGGAAATTAAGCCATATGTGTTATTCCAAACGTCTTTTCGACCCATGACTTACTATAAGACTTTTAACTAAATTACCTTATGATGTCACAAATACAAGTACTAAATTAAAACATAAGTGTAAGTGTTATACCTTAAATCCCCGAGCCTAAGTCGTGTTGTATTTTTATTTAGGTCATTTGTGATCTTTACGGGTTTTTCACGACGTGCACACTTCTCCAATTTCCGTTGCTACTTCATTATTGGTGAGTTCATAGCCCCAAGTTTTTACTTTAATTATTTTACAAACTCCGTGGGGGAGATACATGCTATAAATATTTCTGATCACAATGCTTTGAAATTGTATGCTATCTGGTTATTATGCTTGCCTAAGTTTCCCATAGCCTGAAAGTCCCTTCCTTATCGTGAACCGTTAATCACTTGCGAGTGAACGCGAATACAGTAAATAGATCTATTGGGTACGACAGCCCTCATGCCGAAATTTTCCAGTTTGGCTATCACGTGTATTGTATTCGTATTGTTGATTAGGTATGGCTATTACCTATGTCGAAGGGCAAATTTATATTCTGCTAGAATATCCCACCATAACGTTAATGTTCGGGGTCACGAGCTTAGTGCAATAATAACTTTCCTAGACTTTGCATTTGTTGCTTAGTCGCTTTTATAAATTATTTATTGTGATCAACTGCTTATGATTAAACTCTATGGATTCACTCAACTTTGTGTTGACGTTTTTAGCATGTTTTATCTCAGGTTTGAAGGCATGAAGGTCTTGGTTGGAGTCGCACGGATATATTTTGAAGACTCGACATATTTTCACATTTAAAGAGACTATATTTTAAAGATTTATGTTATGTTTTAAACATTTGCAATATTTTGAAAACATTGTGTTTTATGAAAACTGTTGGGACCTTTTACAAACTCTGAGGTTTTAATGTATCAAATGTGAAATACTTTTAAAACGTCTCTTTTAAAGGGTCGTTTTCTATGACTTGTACTTTGTGCTAGGAAGTAATACCCCAGTGATCTATCTTCCGCTGCAATAATTTTGGGGGTGTTACAGATTGGTATCAGAGCTACAGTTATAGAGAACTGGGTCGTTTTCAAAACCCAGACTATAACTAGTTTTCACTAAAAAGTCTCTCATTTTCGTATGCGATATTCGTGCGCGTATGCCACCAGACTGCCTATGTTGTTATACAAATGTCATCACTATTGGTATTATATAAAGTATGCTTATATGTACTATTATTTATATAAAGGTTAATTATATAAATGTTTGACTTATTTTGACCTCTTACGCTTATTTCGAGCATGAGCTCAAACCCTATTTTCCCCGGTTACATACCTACACTTACATTTTAATGGTCTCTTTTATTTTCTCAAACATCGTGAGTAATACCGTGGTTCGCTACAACTTTTTCATAAACTTTCATAACATCGTCTTATGCAAAACCCGTTGCAGTCCATCGATTTCCCTCGGTTGTTTTACTATCTGCCTTCGAAGACGAATTGGAACATTGGTCCCATACTTTTAGAACACCTGCATCGCCTCGTAAACCATCGCTTGAAGACACACCGGAGGATTAGAGCATGACATTTGCGTGCTGCCTTGGAACACCCTACTTTCGGAACACGACCTTTTAACGTCTTATTCTTTTTCACTCCTTGTGTTCTGAAGAATCACGCCGCTAGAAAAGTAACGCCGAAGCTTGACAACAATGTTTACCTTAACTTAATGCTATCTTTCAATTCCAAGAACAAAATTTGGAAACTTGTCGGCCGCCATTCTGACACCCACTTCACCAACTTATATACTAACGTCTAATAGTGAGACAAAGCCATTCGAGGACAAGACTATAGAGTGTGAACTCAAACCAGAAGATTACTCGCCTGAAGAAGAATCCATCAGAAAACGAGAAGGAGAACCATTACTACACCTACTCCTCCCACTCGACCAGAGTCTATTACCAGAGAGCCTATCCACCATGGCATCCCATCGTTGGTGACACACACATGCCGCATCATGAGAGATATTACACATCAGCAGAAACGAGCTGTAATGGCCAACCCACGGTCTCGTTGGAGCAGAGTAAAGCTCGAGGAGCCAAGTGGGGATCTTACTTAATCAACATTCGTGATATTTATTGACTTTACCATTTATTATTTGTTCTCATTTAACCTCAAACAACTTTCATGATACTCAATGCCTTTCTCATTTTTATGGTTGTTCTCATTTAACATGCGTACCTTCAACGTAATGCTTTTCTCATTTATTGTTGGTCCGCATTCATTCTCAGTTAGCATTTGCAATGCTTATTGTGTTTGTCATTTATGGCATTTCTCATTAACTGTTTACACTCAGCTAGCATTCGTGTTGCTTGTTGTATTTCGTATTTATTGTTCGTTCTCATTTCTTCTCCTCATTTAGCATTCGTGATGCACATTGTCTTTCTAAATTATTGATTTTCCTAGTTATTCTTATATAACATTTGTGATATTTATGGATTTCATCATTTACCGTTTGTTCTCTTCCATGACATTTATCGTCTTTCTCCTTTAATATTTTCCTTCACAGTTATTATCTATCTAATTTCTTTTCATGTAAAGTATTGTTACACTTATTGCTTTCCTAATTCTTGTCTATTTCACTTAACCTTTTTTAACAATCGTGTGTCTATTATCTTTCTCAGTTTTTGATTTTCCTTATTTATTCTCATTTGACACTCACAAAGAATATTTTCTGTCTCGTTTATTATTGAACCTCATTTAGAATTATGTCTTTCAGTATTGGTCTCTTTTGACTATTGGTTTGATTTGTTGGTTGTCTCGATTAATTGATTATTCGTGATAATATTCTATATCTCTTCGCTTTACTATCATTATGATTTATGGTCCTCCTGTTTGCATTAATTTGAGTCATTGATCTCTCTTTTACACACCCTTTCATTTGCTTCTTCATTCGTATGAATATCAAATTTTCTTCCGAGCACTCTATGCTCATACTAGTATGAATGATATGGACATCTTAATCCATTCATTATGGTTCTGATTCGTTGATCCATTCATTTGCTTCGATTGATAACAGTTTGTTTCTTTGTTCATACAGATATCTAATCTATCCCTTTTAAGCAGTCTTTGCTCTTCATCAAGATCTTTCATTGGTATTATTAATTACTTCTTGTAACTATCTTTTACCCCAAGGCATTGACATCTACCTCTTTCGACTGATAGTACGCTCTCGTAGTAATCCCGTCCGCATTAATCATTAGTACGCATCAGGGCGTGGGAACCACACTCCAGGACAACAAGCTGCAAGCAATACAAGATCGTCAGGAGAGTTACAGGAAAGTTCGCCACGAAAGCACGTGCTATGTTTCAGAAAACAAGAAAACCGAACTCGATGTATGTTGAACCCTACAAGAATTTGGAAAAAGCTGGATCGGTAGCTCATCGACTCGAACTACCCGCGAGAGCCCACTAGCGTGCACAACACATTTCACGATTCGAACTCGAAAAAGTGTCATTCGGTTGAAACCCACGTCATCCCACTAGAGGAGATTCAGCTTAACGACAAGGTTAACTCTAATAAGGAACCAGTTAAGATCATAAAACTACTTGACTAAACCGAACATTACATTATCGTTCCTCAATTATACATAGCCTAATTACCTATGTCTAATTCAGGAGGGATCATGTTATGCTGGGAGCAGTCACCGGTAAGTTTTATTAAGAACGAATTTTCACTTATATCCTCAAAACAATTTGTAAATCTTCTTAAGATTACACAACTAATCAAATTACATCGCTAATTATCTAAGAAACCATTCGCTACAAGTACCCTCATTTCTTTTTTCGACACACTGTCAGCCGATAAGATAAACTGAATCACGAGGACGTGATTCCTTTTTGACGGATGGATAATGTAACAACTGAGAAATTTCCATGTCATTATTTTACTAATTTTATTTGCTTATTATGCTATTTTAAGTAAATTGGCTTTTGCCGGGAAAGTAGCCCGCGTACGTCGTGACACGTACACTGAAATTTGTAATTTGAGTCAGGCTATGCTCAGTCTACCCATTTATATGATTTATTCTCCTCCATATACTTTTTTTCATATGGAATAAATTAATTTTCCATTTCTACGCGAAGTTTGCACTTTTTACGTTTTACGCGTTTTCGGCTAACATTTTAAGCTTTAACGACATTATAACACTCCGAAAGGCTCGGGAAATTTATGAAACATCAATTTAGGTCATTTTAAATTAAATGTGATAGTTTTATGAAAATATCATCCTTGTGACATTTATTTTTACAAACTATGCATAAAACGTTACCAATTTAGCCCCGTTGGCCTTCAAACTCACTCCGTGACTTATTATACTTGTACAAAATGTATACTTATCATGTTTTTCAAAAAAATAAAATCCCTCCCCTCATTTTGACTCCCAAAACCGGCCCATGTGCCACCTCCCCCATCAACAAATCAAAAATTGGACTAGAAACACAATTATATTCTTACTCTTCCCCATATGCATCCCTTCACTCCTCCACATTTATTTTTCTCTCAAAGGCTTATCTCTCCCCTCTCTTGAACAAAATATACAGCTCCACCACCATTCATATACATCTTTTTGAAGATTCTTGAAGGTATGTAAGGGTAGAAGACGATTCATATCTATCTTGCACCCGAAAAAGTCTCAAAAAAGGGTTTTAAGAACCCTACATGTATTTTCTTGTTAATTTCGTGTATGAACTCATATAAACTGAGTTTTTCATCATTTTTATATGTTAATAATATCATTAATAGTAGTATGGGAGTTAGCTATATAGGATTTGTTGTTGGTGAAAGTTTTGGGGTAGTTTAGACTAGGTAAGAACATGATTTAATGGTCAATTTGATGTGTAAAAGTAATTTTGTAAGAAAAATAGATTTTTTTGAGTGACCTACTGAGATTTTTGGTGGTTTTCAAATATATATTCTCTGGTATAAAAGAAGTATGGGTCTTGGCTAGGCCGATTTTTGGATGGTTCGAAAGATCGGGTAAACTACGGCACTTAAGATCATGATTTTAGGCTAGATCGGGTTCGATCTTGAACATGCATGGACATAGCTCTTTATAAAAGATGCCCACTGATATTTTTGGATATATATGAGGTTAACATATGCATAAAAAGATTTCCATGATTCATCCTTGCATACTTTACACAAAAACCCATTTATTAGGCTTAAAGAAACAATTTGGATTGGTTATTGGACTGTCTCAGATTTTATGCACAAACATCCGGTCACCATTTTGTTCTCAGAAAGATTTAAGAAAAACTAAAAATATTGGGAGATAGCTACAGGTCTTAGACTCATTTCCCTAAAAACCTTACATCTTAATTCGTCCCGATGATTTTTGAAGAAAATCCACACTAAAACTTGCCCAGAAGTTGTATATCAGTGTTCTAAGTCCAAAAAGTCCTAGATTTCTGCATTTCCACTACCTGGTCCTTTTGAATGAAATATAGCCAAGACATAAAAAAAACTTCTTCAGTTGGATTCAAGTCCATATGACCTGTAGATAAAAATATACACTCTTTTTGCTAAGCTTATTTGGATGCTGAGTATAACTATTTAGAGACAAAGGGGTAAATTGATAATTTCACCCATGTTTTGAAATTCTTAGTTATGTGAGGCCTTGATTTTAATATAGTACAGAGTCATACCTTTCCAACCATATAAAGTGCATAATTTTATCCCTTACGGTTTAGAAATGGCGACCCGATTAGTGCGGTGATTTTATAAATTTTCCATCAGCGTTTGGAAATTAAGCCATATGAGTTATTCCAAACATCTTTTCAACCCATGACTTATTATAAGACTTTTAACTAAATTACCTTATGATGTCACAAATACAAGTACTAAATTAAAACATAAGTGTAAGTGTTATACCTTAAATCCCCGAGCCTAAGTCGTGTTGTATTTTTATTTAGGTCACTTGTGATCTTTACGGGTTTTTCTCGACGTGCACACTTCTCCGATTTCCGTTGCTACTTCATTATTGGTGAGTTCATAGCCCCAAGTTTTTACTTTAATTGTTTTACAAACTCCGTGGGGGAGATACATGCTATAATATTTCTGATCACAATGCTTTGAAATTGTATGCTATCTGGTTATTATGCTTGCCTAAGTTTCCCATAGCCTGAAAGTCCCTTCCTTATCGTGAACCGTTAATCACTTGCGAGTGAACGCGAATACAGTAAATAGATCTATTGGGTACGACAGCCCTCATGCCGAAATTTTCCAGTTTGGCTATCACATGTATTGTATTCGTATTGTTGATTAGGTATGGCTATTACCTATGTCGAAGGGCAAATTTATATTCTGCTAGAATATCCCACCATAACGTTAATGTTCGGGGTCACGAGCTTAGTGCAATAATAACTTTCCTAGACTTTGCATTTGTTGCTTAGTCGCTTTTATAAATTATTTATTGTGATCAACTGCTTATGATTAAACTCTATGGATTCACTCAACTTTGTGTTGACGTTTTTAGCATGTTTTATCTCAGGTTTGAAGGCATGAAGGTCTTGGTTGGAGTCGCACGGATATATTTTGAAGACTCGGCATATTTTCACATTTAAAGAGACTATATTTTAAAGATTTATGTTATGTTTTAAACATTTGCAATCTTTTGAAATGATTGTGTTTTATGAAAACTGTTGGGACCTTTTATAAACTCTGAGGTTTTAATGTATCAAATGTGAAATACTTTTAAAACGTCTCTTTTAAAGGGTCGTTTTCTATGACTTGTACTTTGTGCTAGGAAGTAATACCCAGTGATCTATCTTCCGCTGTAATAATTTTGGGGGTGTTACAGATATGATCATCCTCAGTATCCCAAACAGCTTCATTCCAGTGTGTACCATCAGCATCCGAATCATACCTTAGACTGCTGCTTTCAACTTGTTGTTCTAAAGATGTTTCACTTCCTGTGAAAACCAAACTAGCATCTGATGCTTCACCCTCGTTGACTATTTCCTCTTTTGTTCATTCATCTTTGTATGTCTCTCTTTCAATCACCTCTGTTTCCTTTAACAGCATTTCCCTTGCAATTAGCTCTCTTTCTTTTAACTGCATATCTTTTTCAATCTGCTCTCTTTCCTATTTCTGCTTCTCAATTTTATTTAACTCAGCTTCCTCTACATCAAGTATCTTTTCGAGTTCAACCATGCTACTGATACATTTAGTTTTAAAAGTCTCATAGTTTACCCAGTATTTTTGGTAAAAAGCACCGATAAGCTCTGACTGATTCAATAACCAAGGGTTAAAGATACTTTGAAGCTATGTCTTGAGCACTTGAAGAGCTTCCTTGCTTTTCAAGTTGATTCAGGTTTTGGATGAGTTTTTCATTGAAATTATGAAATCGGACTCTGATGAAGTATTCAAATGCCTGACCGAACCTTGAATCATAGCCTGATGTATTTATGAACTTTTCAACCTGTGATTTGGAACACTTTAAATGCTTTCTTTGAATCTCTCTCTTTCATTCGCATTTCCTTTTCTTTTGAGTTACGCTGGGTGAAATGATTACGGATCTTGTAGACGATAAAGAAGTGATCGATGTTGAAGTACCGATCAAAAATAAAAATAATTACCTTATACTAGATAGGTCAAGCGGGTATCATATCCACGAGGAGTATGCGGTTATTGCTAAGTTTTACGAAGTAAATAATTAATAGATGGTTTGTTTGAGAAACTAATAATTAAAATACTAATTAACTTGAATGTAAATAAGCGATAAAAAAGTAAATAAGCAATTAAAAGTAAGGTTTGTAAACAGTTGGATGAAAAGCATTCCCTCCCGACTCCGGATATATTGACGTGACTAAGTTACGGATTATTACTAATGTTTGCTTCCAAACCACATAGATATAGTTTGTATTATTGGAAATGGAAAATTTTGGCCACAAGTTATGTTTACCACATGAATTGTCTTAATCCTTAAACTAGTTGGACTCAGCACGACTAGTTGACTAGCAATAACATGTGTTACGATAATCCCATCAAATTAGATAATTAATCAAATGAAATATTTTGGGTACAAGTTATGTTTACCACACGACCGTCTTAACCCCTACACTAATTGGGCTCGGAACGAATCATTGACTCGCAATAACATGTCTTACGATAATTCAATCGACTAATTATATTAAAACATTGAAATCAGACAAAAGATATGCATTAAAATCATATGAATCAATGTATGACAAACAGTGTAAAATCCGTAAACATAATCAAACCATATATCTTTCACCGGGAGAGATTACAAGAGGTTTAGCCTTCCATGGATGTTGTTGAAATCATCTTTGTCATTGATGGCATCTTCAAGATCTTGGACGGGTTAATGATTGGTGATTGATGGAGATGATGGAGGAGTTTTATGGTGGCTAGGGTTTTGGTGGAGTCGTGAATAAAGGATGTATATTTGATGAATATGTCGATCAATATATAGGGGTAGAAGTAGGGTTACCAAAGTTAATTCCTGGAAAACCTTATGGGCCGTGAGTTTATGTAGGAGAAGATTGGCATCTATGTGAAACATAGATGTTGATAATTGCCTGTATAGATGCCAAAACCATTCTTGTGTCGTGGCTTTTGGAAGATTGGCATCTATGTAAAACATAGATGTTAATGAATCCCTGGATAGATGCTTTTGTTTTGATAAGCATCTAGGTAGAACCTAGATGCCAACATCTCTTTTTCTTTCCTTCTCTATGATAATATTGTACCATTACTAAATGACATAGTATCGATACTATTCTTGTGCATCTTTTAAACCTCTAGTCTTCATAGGCTAAAAACCATATGTCCTTCGTTCTTCAATCTTTTCTAGTAAAATCACCATTTTAGCTCCTTTTTACGCATAATCTGCATAATCACAAAATGCCACAAAGTAGCTTATATAAAGGATAATAACAATGTAATATCAAATAATTAACATGTCGTGAGGTGTATGTAAAATGCACAGATCAAACCTCCCTAACTTGACTCTTATTCGTCTCGAGGAAGAAATCTACTATATCTTAGCATGTTAATTACATAGTTTTTAATCATACCATTGAAATTCCATCAAAAAGATCAAATTCAACCTAGTACACTAATAACCATCCTACATGACCAATAATCCAAAATTATTACCAATATTTTTGTCCTTCTTAAACACTTAACAAAACTGCTCCCATTGGTTCCATTTACTTTATGTTTCATATAATTAACCATGTGTTCAACATACTTAGAACACCCTTATAATCAATCTAAACATAGTTCCAAAATAAGAGGTGAGAATACCTTACACCTTGTATATACCGGAGTTTTTATACCATAGGAGAAAAAATTTTGAGAGCACATAAGCCATCATACATTAACTTATATATTTTCACTTTTTGCTCAGTTTTTGGACATGAATTTTACTTCATATTTCAAGCATTTTTGCTCATAACATACATAAGCTCCTTTTTTAGCCATCCGGAATCGTTTCTTATACAAGTCATCCCGAATGCTTTAAACACTTCTTTTAAGGTTGATATAAAGACCAATCATTCGGAAGAATGAATATCTATCCTATAGGAGCATACTAAGACACATCGGCACACGGGAACCGATTAATTTAGTCCATTTTAATTAAATGGGAACAGCTATGCTTCGTGCCTACTGGTATATCATATGATGGAGTTATATATCACATAGTCTAATTAATCAATGCACTAACTTAAACCAACCTTCCTAATTTTATTAAGAACAATACAAGGATTGGGTTATTTCACATAAAATTGTATCAGCTAAGTGCAATGCTATCCATCATAAGAATTGGTGTCTGACCCATGCTAACAATTAAAATATCACCTTGCGTGGGTGACGAATCAGATAGGCAAACCCAGCATATGACTACCACCAATAATTAGGACAGTTCTCCAACTTTTTTCTATGACCACCTTGCGCGGGTGACAAGCCGGATTGTGACAAACGGTAAATTTCCACCTATATTTTTAATAATAAACGTCTATTTATTATTACCTAACTATTAGATTAAACATTTATGTGTTTACATGACGATCACGGGAAGCAAACCCGCACTCTGTAGCGTACAGTAACTCACCAAAACTATTAAATTTTATCGGAAAAGGTGAAACTTTCACTTTTTAACATTTACAAAACGCCAACATAACAAAACGAGAGGTTATCTCGTTTTCTTGAAAAACGACACCACACGCGTACCGACAATAGATTAGTAAAAGTTAAACCCTATAATTTTATTCCGGAGTCAATAGATTCTATGCTGTGTCAGTCTGAAGGAAAACGACACTTGCACTACATCTTCCGTGTTCACGATAACCCGGAAAGCACTTATCAAATCAAAGTCTCAGCGAGACCCGGGATACACTTGAAACTACTAAGTTCAATCCTCACCTTTTATTATAATGGAACATTACACTTATTATCTTTACTTATCCCACTTCACTTTCATTAATACAAAGCAAAAAAAAAAAGAAAAAAAGAAAAAAAAAAAGATATATAGACAAAACCGAATCCCACACTCTCTCTCTTTCCTCACTTATCGGTTTTGCTTATTCTGAATCCTCTGAGCAGCAGCGACTAAGGAAAACATCACCTCTTTTGTTCCAATCTTAAAACCACATCAAACAAATAAGTGATGTATAATCAAAACAAGAACCAATTTGTCTCCACCTCTAATGCCACCTTCTGTCGAGTTCAAGTCAACGCAAACAACAAAGGGGATGACGAATTTGTTTCCTTTGATGGCTATGGAGCGTCTGGGAGGAGAGGAGAAGGCCTCAAAACTTTCTTTGATTCCTATTTTAAAGACCCCATCGATCTTAGTAAACCCACACGCCACCAAAAATTTCACAAGAAAAACTAAGTAAATTCGAAGTGCACAAGGGGAAGAAATTCGTTAGCAAGAGGGTGTGTGGATTTGCTGGGTTCGATTCGGGTTTCATCGATCTCATCCGAGTCTTCTTCGATCTCATCTCAACTTCCTAGTAGTTGAACTACTAGTTGTAAGAACCCTAAACTTTTCCTTTTTGATTCTTGTTTCCATTCAAATGAATATATTGTAATTATTGTGAATATTTTTCGAATCGTTATGCTTTTGTTGTTATTTTGTTATGAGATCTTCTTTTTTTTGGTTGTTGCTATGTCAAATCTGATGTTAATATTCGTGTTAGGGTGTGGTTAAATGAACCTCGAAAATGATTTTGAAACTAATATTGGCTCGAAACCTGGATGTTGTACTTATCGTATAAACTCTTGACAAATTGATACATCAGTTAGAATGGTTGTGATTAAGAGTTTAAGTAACCATATTGTGTTCTAAAAGATACACATAAAGTGTTTGTGAATTTGTCTAAAAGGGAAGTCTAATTTTGCTTCATTTTACAAATTATTGCGTGGTCATAAACCTTTGATCTTGAGCCTGCTTATCATTCGAATACATGCTTGGGTTGGGAAATAATGGTGTTGAAAACGAGTTGAGTGGTACTCAATTCGATGAGTAGCAACCCATTTGAACCTTGTGTATGTTGTTACTCGCATACTTAGTTCGTTCACCACCCCGAATGGGTGTTGTGGCCTTAATACCAAAAACCTTCCTCTCATTGTGTTGCGGTGTAAATCACCCCAAAAGGGGTGTTCATGTTACTTGCTTTATTAGACCTTTAGTACTAGCTTATGCTCGGGTTATGGTCATATTGTGGTTGAGTCGAGTAGTACTTGACTCAAAGACCACCTAGCCACACAAGGCCTAGCGTGGTCATGGCTTAAGCCATCGGTGACAGCCATAAATTTGGCTCAACCATAGCAGTCACAAACTCAAATATATGAAACGAGTTCTATAATCTTTTTCCTTCTCTTGGAGTCTTGGGTCTATTGTCGTTTGACTCACAATATAGTTAATCATGGACTTGCAATCCAGGCACATCTTTGGTTGGGCCACAGCCCACCAAACAGCCCAACATACAAAGCCTCCCTTTGTACACATTGTCTAACCCACACACCAACATCTATATAAGGGCTGTCATGTTTATTTAGCCCATTCGAATCTGTTGGATTGTATTTCAAAACACAAGACCGCTAAGGCCGAAGCCCATCAAATGGGCTGGGCTGTTACTGTCTTCGCACACTCTTCTTGTTTATTAACAGGCCGCAGCCCATTCCCCCTCCTCGACTCACGTTAATATAACTCGACATTTTATAAAAACTTGTAATTATTTAACCTAAGATGACAACATATAATGAAATAGCTAAACATCGCAATATTAAAATTTTGATTGTTAATATACATTTTAAGAAACGCTATAAACGTAACATACGATTTAAAAAGAGGTTTAACGACACAAATGATTTAAACACTTAAAAATATAAACATATGACATGAGATTATTCACTCGGAATGGTCTAAACTTTTAATATAGACACTTAGATATATTAGGGAACCGTAAACTAACTAATCATTTTATAACTTATGATTTGAAACGGGTATAACGAAGCTTATATAGGACAAGCAAACGAGATTATTATTTTGTTAAATATTATGTTCTCACAAAAATTATAGCATCTTATATATTAGTAAAACCTTTTTTTTTCCAACCACAATTATTCTTCGCATGTATATATAAACATAAATATATACACACGTTCGATCATTTAAATATCAACCGACCTATAAAATCGTTCACATCGACATGTTGTGATCCTTACTCTTCGTGCATATTCTTCCTATTGCTTTAACACAAGAGTCACCATTTCTATTCTTTTGTACATCTGTACACTCCGTTGAGCCAATATCTGGAAAATATTAAAAACATAGTTTTTAAACCTAACTGCTGCCACACCAGCAACACCAACATAAACTTTTGAAATAATTGAAATCCTTGAACTCGAATTATGAACTAAAACGTATCTTACTAATCTAGGTCGCGTGTCGGTGCCGCACTCTATTTGAACTACTTGTGATCTTACTACTACTTAACAAGGTGAGTTTATAGCCCCACTCTATTTAAACCGTTTTATAATTGGGGTGAGAAACATGCAAAACTTTTTATGGACCAAACTATTGATATGCTATTACGTGGATTAGCCTAAGCCCTGTTATGTCCCTTTATGCCCAACTCATGAACCGTCAATTCCTGTTGGGAAGCGCGAATGTTATAAATAGATCTATTGGGAGTAACGTCCCCGTTCGGATTGACCGGATAGGCAAACGAACGTATACCATGTCGAAACTACAAGTGTCTGGGATAAACACTTGCCGGGCCCCGATATTTAAACATGCTTCTAGAGCATGCCCACTGTTATAGCTTCGGTTGCATGAACTTAGTGCTAACGTAATAGACACTATTTTTATATGACATTGCATGGGTTGCTTTGTTCATATACCAAACTCATGGTCCAACCATTGATTTTTACTGCTTACTATTAAACCTATGAACTCACCAGCATAACGCTGACTTTTAGCATGTTTTTCTCAGGTATTTGAGATGGATCTTTAAGGCAAACCAAAAAGGCAAGGCAAGGGTCATAGCTTCAGACCTAATTTATTGTGGCTTTTATTAAGACTTGTTTTATGGGAACCACTTTATTATGGGCTTATTTCTTAAATCAAAACTTGCTGTAAACTTATCTAAATTTGAATGAATGTATTAAACGGAAAATGTTTTCCGTTCTTTATATCCTTGTGTTGTGATACTCAATTTAGTAGCACCCCAGGACCCGAATGCTTCCGCTATACCAGATTTGGGGGTGTTACAAATTGGCATCAGAGCCTAGGTTATAGAGAACTAGGTACATATAAATCCTAAACTATAACCACTTTTGATAAAAACAAGTCCCTATGACCGCCACTTGCCTGCCTGCCTTACTTGTTATTTAATTTTTGATTACTTGCCTTAACTATATGATTCGTTAATTGCGATCGACTACTTATGTGTATACTTATATATTTTTAAAACGTACGCTAAATTTCGAAACACTCACACACTTATACCATTTTGTCACAGACCATGTCTTCCCAGAACGCCTCTCCAACTTTACCAGGCTCAGATGACCCATATATGCAGGTGCTTCATGCTTTCAACGCACCAGAGCCCGACCTAGCTGAGCCTGCACCTACACCTTCATCACTTTTACCCACTTCAGACCATACTCTTACTCAGCCCATCACTGCTACTGCTGACACCACTACTCATCCTATCCGACGTACTCCTCGCATGAGAGTCCTAGGGAGTCAGCACTCAGAGTCACTATCTTTACCACTGAGGAGAGCTCGAGATGGTTCCAGGAGTACCTCTCCACCACATCAGAGGCTCAGGAGAGCCAGTGATTCATACTCAGATGAAGAAGAAGAGGAAGAGTCAGAAGAGGATCCCGAGGAGGATCCAGAGGAGGAGCCATTACCGGATTCCACACCTGAGCAGACTTTACCCCCAGAGCCGCGACATGGAAAGGCGGTTATGGAGGAGATTATGGGCACTTATGTGATTGGACAGAGCTCTAGACAAGCTCAGATTATGGGAGAGGACAGGGATGTGCCTCTCGGACTAGGGTTGAGAGCCGCTGGATTGAGGGCTAGGGATGAAGCCCCGGATACTCATGAGATTGATGGGATAGTATGGACAGACATTGAGTGTGTTCCGCCTCAGATTGATAGCCCCACCTATGAGCCTTCTTCACCATCGTTCGTGCCACCATCTCCATTGATGCAGGACTCCCCTCCACATGCTATTTCACCTGTGCCGGAGGAGGAGGATGTGGATGATGCCACTAGGATTTTACTACAGATTGAGGCACATGGGAGCTTACTGGATATTCACTCCGATCAGCTAGAGAGACTCGGACGCAGAGACGATCAGGTTGGGAGAGAGCTTGCTGAGGCTCGACGCAGGATAGGAGACATCAGGGGTGACCAGGCTAGGGCTTGGGATGCTGAGTGGGCACACTGGCATCGTATTCATGAGTTAGAGGCAGTTATGGCCAGGGTTTCGAGAGCTGAGCAGGAGGACCGCAGGGAGGTGTTATTCTTGAGGAGACGTGAGGTTCAGCTGGTGGACAGGGTGGAGAGATTGGAGGCTGTTATAGATCGGATGTCACGAGAGCTAGCACAGCTACGCATTGGGCGCGAGCAGCCTTAGTTTTCTGGTAGTAGTCGAGATGTAGCCTACTAAACTGTGTAGTTAACAGTTAGTAGTATTAGTAGTTCTTTTTTTCTATTGTATTCGAAAACTATGTTATCCTCCATGTATTCAAACTTGTAATTTTGTGAACTTAATGAAATCTATGACAAGTTTGACTTATTAATTCATTGTGTCAGTTTCTTTTCGTGATTTATCTTACCAGTATATTTCATTGTGTTGATTATACCCTTGTACGATGACAAATCTCTCAAAGATCTCAACTTTCTTATTATTTCTCTAATGCAGCGAAATGCCACCAAAAAGAGCTACACGTGCTAATCCAAACGTAACTGAGGCTACTACGGCTATTCCACCTGTTAATCAAGCCATGCTCGACCAATTGGTAGAACGAAGAGTGGCAGCAGCACTGGCTGCAGCTAACCACTCCACAACTGACGGTGGGAACTCTAGACCCACTAACAGCCAGGCTTGAGGCTGCACCTACCAGGACTTCAGAAAGATAATGACTGGAGGGTTTGCTGGTACTGAAGGAGTAGTCGTACTAGTTCGTTGGATTGAGAAATTGGAAACAGTGTTCCGAATCAGTGGTTGTGCAGAAGATGACAAAGTTAAGTACGCATCGTTCACTTTTCAAGATGCCGCCTTGACTTGGTGGAACAACTACTCCAAGTCCGCTGGTTACGACACTGCATATGCCATGTCGTGGGAAAATTTCAAACAAATGGTTCTCAAGAAGTACTGTCCTCGCAACGAAGTGAAAAAGTTGGAGGTGGAGTTTTGGAATCTGAAAGTGCAGGGTACCAACATAGCTGCATACAACCAACGCTTCCAAGAACTTGCTTTACTTTGTCCCTATATGGTCCAAACGGAAGCCCGCCTACTCGAAAGGTACATCGGCGGATTACCCTCGTTCATCAAAGGGAATGTTACCACTTATAAGGCTGCTGATCTCCACGAAACCATGGAGGTGGCTAACAAATTGATGGACCAAGTGATTGAAGATTTGGCTGAAATGGTGGTGACCAACAAGAGAAAATGGGATGACCACTCTCGAAACAATAACAACAACCACCACCCAAACAAGAGACAAGAAGCAGCAAAAGCTTACGCTGTAGGGTCGACTGAGAAGAAAGGACATGCGGCCGGGCCAACTGAGAAGAAGGGTTATGCTGGAAAACACCCACTGTGCAATCGCTGTAAGCTTCATCACGTCGGACCATGCACAGTGAAGTGCCGCAACTGTCAGAAGATTGGTCATATGACCAGAGACTGCAGATCTGGAACTCTTGCTACCGCACAAGGCCAAAACCCGAAGGCTAACGTGACATGTTTTGGATGCGGAAAGAAAGGGCACTACAAAAATGAGTGCCGTGAACCAAGGAATCAAGCTGCTGGGGGAAATCAAGCGGTTGTTGGACAACAAGGGAATCGTGGCAATGATGGAGGAGCTCGTGGGAGGGTCTACGTTGTGGGCAAGATGGAAGCCCAAGAGGACCCAAACGTTGTGACGGGTACGTTCCTTTTAAATAACCGTTACGCATCCATATTATTTGATACGGGGGCAGATAGGAGTTTTGTGTCAACTGCATTTAGTTCCTTAATTGATATTGCCCCGACCACCCTAGACAACGTATTCAATGTGGAATTAGCTAATGGGAACGTAGAAAGAGTAGACACGATCATAAGGGGGTGTACCTTAAATCTGTTAAACCACCCATTCAACATCGACCTCTTGCCAGTAGAATTGGGTAGTTTCGACATCATTATCGGTATGGACTGGTTGTCGAAGTATCACGCCACCATTATTTGCGACGAGAAGATCGTTCGAGTGCCTTACGGAGATGAAGTTTTAATCATAGAAGGCGACAGAAGAGACCGAAGGAACGCATCCAGACTAAATGTCATCTCTTGCACAAAAGCCCAGAAATACCTTGAGAAAGGATGTCTTCTCTTCCTAGCGCAAGTAACTGAGCAGGAAGAAAAAGAGAAGGAGGAAAAACGTCTGGAGGACGTTCCAATCGTAAGAGATTTTCCAGAAGTCTTCCCCGAAGACTTACCTGGACTCCCGCCAACCCGACAAGTCGAGTTCCGAATTGACTTAATGCCCGGTGCTGCACCCGTAGCACGCGCACCTTACCGGTTAGCTCCGACAGAACTACAAGAACTGTCAAAACAATTGTCGGAACTCTCGGAGAAAGGATTCATCAGACCAAGTTCTTCACCCTGGGGAGCCCCAGTCCTATTCGTCAAAAAGAAGGATGGATCTTTCAGGATGTGCATCGACTACAGAGAGTTGAACAAACTAACAATCAAAAACCGTTACCCACTCCCGCGAATCGATGATCTATTTGACCAACTCCAAGGTTCAAGCGTTTACTCCAAAATCGACTTGAGGTCCGGATATCACCAGCTCAGGGTTCGGGAAGAGGATATCCCAAAAACGGCATTCAGAACTCGTTACGGTCACTACGAGTTCCAAGTTATGCCATTTGGCTTAACTAACGCACCGGCTGTATTCATGGATCTTATGAATCGAGTGTGCAAGCCGTACCTGGATAAATTCGTAATCGTCTTTATTGACGACATCTTGATATACTCCAAAAGCGAGAAGGAGCACGGAGAACATCTCAAGCTAATCCTAGAACTATTAAAGAAGGAAGAACTGTATGCTAAGTTTTCCAAGTGCGAATTTTGGATACCGACTGTACAATTTCTAGGACATGTAATCGATAGCCAAGGTATTCATGTAGATCCCGCGAAAATCGAGTCGATAAAGGATTGGGCGACACCCTCGACACCCACTGAAATACGCCAATTCTTAGGACTTGCGGGGTACTATAGGAGGTTCATCGAAGGGTTCTCAAAAATAGCCAAGCCGTTAACCAAGTTGACTCAAAAGAATATCAAATTTGAATGGGGAGATAAAGCGGAAGAAGCCTTCCAACTTCTTAAGACTAAACTGTGTAGCGCACCTATCTTGGCACTACCAGAAGGCAGTGAAGATTTTGTGGTCTATTGCGATGCTTCACACAAAGGGTTAGGAGCTGTTTTAATGCAAAGAGAGAAGGTGATAGCATACGCCTCTCGTCAATTAAAAACCCACGAAAAGAACTACACTACACACGACTTGGAACTAGGCTCAGTAGTGTTTGCACTCCGAATCTGGAGACATTACCTCTATGGGACTAAGTGTATAGTCTACACTGACCACAAAAGTTTGCAGCATATTCTTGACCAGAAAGAACTCAATATGAGACAACGCCGTTGGTTAGAATTGCTCAGCGATTACGATTGCGAAATTCGATACCACCCGGGCAAGGCAAACGTAGTAGCCGATGCCCTTAGTCGAAAAGAACGACCTAAACCTCTGAGAGTACGATCATTGGGCATGACGATAACCTCACCACTTCCAGCAAAAATTCTTGAAGCCCAGGCCGAGGCACTCAAGGAAGAAAACATACGTAATGAGAGAGTAAAAGGGATGCCCGAAAGTGAAAACGGATTCACCAGAAGAGCTGATGGAACGTTGTGTTTCAAGAACAGGAGCTGGATCCCAATATGTGGAGGGATACGTGACCTCATAATGCATGAGTCACATAAATCCAAATATTCCATCCACCCCGGAGCAGACAAAATGTACCTTGATCTGAAGAAGCTCTACTGGTGGCCTAACATGAAAGCTGATATCGCAACATATGTCAGTCAATGCTTAACATGCTCCAAGGTCAAAGCTGAGCATCAGCGACCATCAGGCTTACTGACTCAACCCGAGATCCCTGAATGGAAATGGGAACGAATAACCATGGACTTCATAACGAAACTACCAAGAACACCTAGCGGTTACGACACAATTTGGGTAATTGTGGATCGCCTCACCAAATCCGCTCACTTCCTACCGATCAGGGAAAAGGAAAGCATGGATAAGCTAGCACGATTGTACGTGAAAGAAATAGTAGCACGTCATGGAGTCCCAATTTCTATCATCTCCGACCGAGACAGTCGATTCACGTCAAATTTCTGGAGATCATTGCAAAGTGCTTTGTGTTCCGATCTTCATATGAGTACTGCATATCATCCGCAAACCGATGGTCAAAGTGAAAGAACCATCCAAACACTAGAAGATATGCTAAGAGCGTGTGTGATAGACTTTGGAAATAGTTGGGATCGACACCTACCCCTAGCCGAATTCTCTTACAATAACAGCTATCACACAAGCATCAAAGCTGCACCCTACGAAGCACTCTATGGTCGAAAGTGCAGATCCCCTATATGTTGGGCTGAAGTTGGAGAAAGCCAAATCACTGGTCCTGAACTAGTGCAAGAAACCACTGAAAAGATTGTACAAATCAAGAGTCGTTTACAAGCGGCTCGAGATCGACAGAAAAGCTATGCTGACAAAAGACGAAGACCACTTGAGTTCCAAGTTGGTGACCACGTCATGTTAAAGGTCTCGCCATGGAAAGGCGTAATTCGTTTCAGGAAACGTGGGAAACTAAACCCCCGCTACATTGGACCTTTCAAAATCATCGCCAAAATCGAACCGGTAGCTTACCAACTTGAGCTACCGTCCGAACTCAGCTCTGTACATAATGTGTTTCACGTGAGCAATCTCAAGAAATGTCTTTCGGACGAAACTCTTGCTATTCCTTTGGAAGAAATTCAGGTCGACGAGAGACTGAATTTCATTGAAGAACCAGCTGAAATAATGGATCGAGAAGTCAAACGGCTCAAACAAAGCCGCATCCCTATTGTAAAAGTTCGCTGGAACTCCCGAAGGGGACCTGAATACACGTGGGAGCGCGAGGACGAAATCAAGCGCAAATACCCACACCTCTTCACAAATTCATCAAACAATTCTAAGTGAAAACCGAGGACGGTTTTCGTTCTAAGGCAGGGAGGATGTGACAAACGGTAAATTTCCACCTATATTTTTAATAATAAATGTCTATTTATTATTACCTAACTATTAGATTAAACATTTATGTGTTTACATGACGATCACGGGAAGCAAACCCGCACTCTGTAGCGTACAGTAACTCACCAAAACTATTAAATTTTATCGGAAAAGGTGAAACTTTCACTTTTTAACATTTACAAAACGCCAACATAACAAAACGAGAGGTTATCTCGTTTTCTTGAAAAACGACACCACACGCGTACCGACAATAGATTAGTAAAAGTTAAACCCTATAATTTTATTCCGGAGTCAATAGATTCTATGCTGTGTCAGTCTGAAGGAAAACGACACCTGCACTACATCTTCCGTGTTCACGATAACCCGGAAAGCACTTATCAAATCAAAGTCTCAGCGAGACCCGGGATACACTTGAAACTACTAAGTTCAATCCTCACCTTTTATTATAATGGAACATTACACTTATTATCTTTACTTATCCCACTTCACTTTCATTAATACAAAGCAAAAAAAAAAAAAAAAAAAAGAAAAAAAAAAGATATATAGACAAAACCGAATCCCACACTCTCTCTCTTTCCTCACTTATCGGTTTTGCTTATTCTGAATCCTCTGAGCAGCAGCGACTAAGGAAAACATCACCTCTTTTGTTCCAATCTTAAAACCACATCAAACAAATAAGTGATGTATAATCAAAACAAGAACCAATTTGTCTCCACCTCTACTGCCACCTTCTGTCGAGTTCAAGTCAACGCAAACAACAAAGGGGATGACGAATTTGTTTCCTTTGATGGCTATGGAGCGTCTGGGAGGAGAGGAGAAGGCCTCAAAACTTTCTTTGATTCCTATTTTAAAGACCCCATTGATCTTAGTAAACCCACACGCCACCAAAAATTTCACAAGAAAAACTAAGTAAATTCGAAGTGCACAAGGGGAAGAAATTCGTTAGCAAGAGGGTGTGTGGATTTGCTGGGTTCGATTCGGGTTTCATCGATCTCATCCGAGTCTTCTTCGATCTCATCTCAACTTCCTAGTAGTTGAACTACTAGTTGTAAGAACCCTAAACTTTTCCTTTTTGATTCTTGTTTCCATTCAAATGAATATATTGTAATTATTGTGAATATTTTTCGAATCGTTATGCTTTTGTTGTTATTTTGTTATGAGATCTTCTTTTTTTTGGTTGTTGCTATGTCAAATCTGATGTTAATATTCGTGTTAGGGTGTGGTTAAATGAACCTCGAAAATGATTTTGAAACTAATATTGGCTCGAAACCTGGATGTTGTACTTATCGTATAAACTCTTGACAAATTGATACATCAGTTAGAATGGTTGTGATTAAGAGTTTAAGTAACCATATTGTGTTCTAAAAGATACACATAAAGTGTTTGTGAATTTGTCTAAAAGGGAAGTCTAATTTTGCTTCATTTTACAAATTATTGCGTGGTCATAAACCTTTGATCTTGAGCCTGCTTATCATTCGAATACATGCTTGGGTTGGGAAATAATGGTGTTGAAAACGAGTTGAGTGGTACTCAATTCGATGAGTAGCAACCCATTTGAACCTTGTGTATGTTGTTACTCGCATACTTAGTTCGTTCACCACCCCGAATGGGTGTTGTGGCCTTAATACCAAAAACCTTCCTCTCATTGTGTTGCGGTGTAAATCACCCCAAAAGGGGTGTTCATGTTACTTGCTTTATTAGACCTTTAGTACTAGCTTATGCTCGGGTTATGGTCATATTGTGGTTGAGTCGAGTAGTACTTGACTCAAAGACCACCTAGCCACACAAGGCCTAGCGTGGTCATGGCTTAAGCCATCGGTGACAGCCATAAATTTGGCTCAACCATAGCAGTCACAAACTCAAATATATGAAACGAGTTCTATAATCTTTTTCCTTCTCTTGGAGTCTTGGGTCTATTGTCGTTTGACTCACAATATAGTTAATCATGGACTTGCAATCCAGGCACATCTTTGGTTGGGCCACAGCCCACCAAACAGCCCAACATACAAAGCCTCCCTTTGTACACATTGTCTAACCCACACACCAACATCTATATAAGGGCTGTCATGTTTATTTAGCCCATTCGAATCTGTTGGATTGTATTTCAAAACACAAGACCGCTAAGGCCGAAGCCCATCAAATGGGCTGGGCTGTTACTGTCTTCGCACACTCTTCTTGTTTATTAACAGGCCGCAGCCCATTCCCCCTCCTCGACTCACGTTAATATAACTCGACATTTTATAAAAACTTGTGATTATTTAACCTAAGATGACAACATATAATGAAATAGCTAAACATCGCAATATTAAAATTTTGATTGTTAATATACATTTTAAGAAACGCTATAAACGTAACATACGATTTAAAAAGAGGTTTAACGACACAAATGATTTAAACACTTAAAAATATAAACATATGACATGAGATTATTCACTCGGAATGGTCTAAACTTTTAATATAGACACTTAGATATATTAGGGAACCGTAAACTAACTAATCATTTTATAACTTACGATTTGAAACGGGTATAACGAAGCTTATATAGGACAAGCAAACGAGATTATTATTTTGTTAAATATTATGTTCTCACAAAAATTATAGCATCTTATATATTAGTAAAACCTTTTTTTTTCCAACCACAATTATTCTTCGCATGTATATATAAACATAAATATATACACACGTTCGATCATTTAAATATCAACCGACCTATAAAATCGTTCACATCGACATGTTGTGATCCTTACTCTTCGTGCATATTCTTCCTATTGCTTTAACACAAGAGTCACCATTTCTATTCTTTTGTACATCTGTACACTCCGTTGAGCCAATATCTGGAAAATATTAAAAACATAGTTTTTAAAACCTAACTGCTGCCACACCAGCAACACCAACATAAACTTTTGAAATAATTGAAATCCTTGAACTCGAATTATGAACTAAAACGTATCTTACTAATCTAGGTCGCGTGTCGGTGCCGCACTCTATTTGAACTACTTGTGATCTTACTACTACTTAACAAGGTGAGTTTATAGCCCCACTCTATTTAAACCATTTTATAATTGGGGTGAGAAACATGCAAAACTTTTTATGGACCAAACTATTGATATGCTATTACGTGGATTAGCCTAAGCCCTGTTATGTCCCTTTATGCCCAACTCATGAACCGTCAATTCCTGCCGGGAAGCGCGAATGTTATAAATAGATCTATTGGGAGTAACGTCCCCGTTCGGATTGACCGGATAGGCAAACGAACGTATACCATGTCGAAACTACAAGTGTCTGGGATAAACACTTGCCGGGCCCCGATATTTAAACATGCTTCTAGAGCATGCCCACTGTTATAGCTTCGGTTGCATGAACTTAGTGCTAACGTAATAGACACTATTTTTATATGACATTGCATGGGTTGCTTTGTTCATATACCAAACTCATGGTCCAACCATTGATTTTTACTGCTTACTATTAAACCTATGAACTCACCAGCATAACGCTGACTTTTAGCATGTTTTTCTCAGGTATTTGAGATTGATCTTTAAGGCAAACCAAAAAGGCAAGGCAAGGGTCATAGCTTCAGACCTAATTTATTGTGGCTTTTATTAAGACTTGTTTTATGGGAACCACTTTATTATGGGCTTATTTCTTAAATCAAAACTTGCTGTAAACTTATCTAAATTTGAATGAATGTATTAAACGGAAAATGTTTTCCGTTCTTTATATCCTTGTGTTGTGATACTCAATTTAGTAGCACCCCAGGACCCGAATGCTTCCGCTATACCAGATTTGCGGGTGTGACAAGCCGGATAAGATCAATTTAAGTGTCCTAACCAAACTATTACATTATTATACTTCATATTATATTATTTTAACTTTTTTCCCGTTCTAAGCAGAAGTAAGTAGGGAAATTCAATTGGGTATGGTTTGATCATCTACTAAAAATATGCAAAACACATGAACTAACTAAATGCATACATTATGAAAAATTCAAATCAATTAATTCAACCAAAAACAATAATAAACAGGAAGCGGGTTCACCTGATTAAGCAATTGTAGTTGAATCTTTATCTCGTGACATAGTATGATCCAAATGTTTATCTCCAAAGTCCGCAGAACTTAACAAATACGTGTAGAAAAGGCTTCTCATGTCCAAATTAGCACAAAACTTTTTTAAAAATGCGACCGAAAAAGTTTTAAAATTTTCAAAATTTCGCATTTTTAACCACAATTTCCCATTAAAAAAAAAAATTATGATACCCCCTCCCCAACTTTAAGCAATGCATTGTCCCCAATGCAAACTCCAAGTTGAAATTTGATTAAAAATTAATGATTTGAAAAATAAAAAGAAAATGAAAATAAAAATAAATTTTCTAAATCTCACTTTCATAGGAATCACGGTTGCATTTAGCGTATGCAACAAACCTTTAAACCCCTCGGTAGCCCGAGTGGACGAGTTGTAGTCTCTAGTTGACTAACCCGTTGGTTTAGTCTATCTACCTCAGCGAGTAACTTCTCCAAAACTTCAGGTTCTTTTAGATTAGTTATCGATGACATGTGAGAAACTTGAGAGAATGTTGTAGGTAGATTAGCAAAATCTGAAAATCCAGAAGGAACACAAGAAACAGAAAGGTTTTGTGAAGACTCGGATAGCAATGCACTGAATGAGGTAGGTAAGTCATGTTCCAGACCGAGGTCCATACGGTCTATATCTAACGATTGAAACTGGGTACCCACGCAATCCTTTGTGAAAACTTCTCTTTCTTCTAGACAAGGTGCTAATGGTTCTTGAACTTCATCTCTTTGAACATGTTCTTCAGTGTTGCTATGATTTTTATCCCACTCTTGAAGTTCTTCTTGTGTGTGCTCTTTTAAGTACTGTCTATCCATAGAAGAGATGATGTAACCTTTGTGTCTTCCACCAAATGCAAGATCTAAGTAATTTACTCTTGAGAGAAGACGACGTGAGTCTTTCATTTTCATATGTTCCATTGTTCGTGGAATAACCTTCGCGAGTGTCAGTAACTGAGAAATCAAATAAACATGAGGAATGAATTTTCTTTCTTTGAGTTCGTATGCATTCCAAATGTTCATGATGACTAAATGAGCATATGTGATTGCAGACTTTCCGGTGATTATACTATATAGAATAGGAATCTCATAATGTTGAACTTTCCCTTGTTCACTTCTCCTTGGGACAACATTAGCTTGACAAATAAGCCATAGGACCTTGGCTTGAGGCGTAAGATTTCTACATAAACTCGTGTGTTTCTCTATTGAAAAGACAACCTTTGCTTTTTCTTTCCATAACAGGGTTTTGTTCTTTTTTCCACCATCGGCCAATGCCTCTTCATCTGGATAATCATAACTAATGTGAGGATTCCCAAGAAGACCCGTATCAACTTTACATATCTTTCTGATGGTCTTCAAATCCATCACAACCTCCTTTCCGTTCACTTTTCCAGTTAACTTGGTGTTTTGTGGTGTTGTACCTGTTCATTTGAGAGTCGACATCCATTCTTTCACCACTTCTGGATACACCTTATCCACTTCGAAATCTAATATTCCACCCCAACCGATTCTAGTGAAGCATTCGAGGATCCCATATCCTTAAAACTCAGCCTTCATGATAGCCTTTTCAGTTATCCACGGATCCTCGTTTACTTTCTCCAAGTAAAGTTTTTCTCTATATGATGCATCTTCATGTAATGAAAGTGTAGGATGTTCCCACGGAAGCTTATCAGTGTGGCTACTTTCATGCTCAGGTGATGACTCTTGTGACGACTCAGACGATGAACCCGATGATTTAGGTGACTCATATTGGACGTTTGATGAGCTCACCTTGGCTCTTTTTGGATTAGGTCCTCTCGTCCTCGTTATCTACACTCTTGTGATAAAATTCGTAAAGAGTATAGCTGCAACAATCCAACACCATTGTAAAAACTCAAGACCGTAATAGATGTTGAATTTTTTTCTGCATGGATGCCATAAAAGAAACTTTATAAACGCCAACCTTTGTTCTTCCAATTTATAGGACACACTTTGTAAATCAAAAATTCCAATTCCGTTAGCTTTTTTTTCGCATAGGGGCTTACTCTCTTCCCCAACTTTGATCGTTACATTAATTTAAATGTAATGTTCAAAGTTGGCGTAAACGACCGTTTACTAAAATATAACAAAAGAAAAATATACACGCAAAATATAAAAAAGACAACGGGTTGCCTCCCGTGTAGCGCTAATTTTAGCGTCATCAGTCCGACGGTACCTCATTGGAGTTAATTGCAAGATTTAGATGGTTCCAAGTGAACCACCTCGACAGTTTTCACATTACCGTTCTCCAACATGATGTATGGTTTGAGTCGATGTCTATTAACCTTGAAAGGTTCACCACTGTCCATGTTTTTTATTTCCACCGCTCCATGTGGAAAATCTTGTGTCACAACGTATGGACCCAACCACTTGCTCTTGAGCTTACCTGGAAAAAGCTTAAGATGAGAATTAAACAACCAAACCTTTTGACCAACCATGAAAGATTTCCTGGAAATATGTCGATCATGAAAGGATTTGGTTTTGTCCTTATATATTCTTGAGCTTTCAAATGCATCACGCCGTATTTCGTCAAGTTATGATATTTGAAGCTTCCTTGCAATTCCAGCTTCATCCAAATCCATGTTCACCTGTTTAATAGCCCATTCTGCACGATGCTCATGTTCAACAGGTAAGTGACAGGCTTTACCATAAACAATTTTATAAGGTGACATGCTAATAGGGGTTTTAAATACCGTTCGATAAGCCCAAAGCGCATCATCTAGTCTGTTAATACAAATATCGTCCTAAAAACGTTATTTATATTTTACGATCTTTGCTATATTTTGTTAATGATAATTATAAAGTTTATCTGTAGCAAAGCATAAATATAAGTTAAAGTCTTTTACATAGATAGTAATAAGCTTTTAAAACTCATAACATCATAACATGATCACTAGGATATACATATTATATTCATATATACATTTACATAATTTACATTTTAATTCTTAAAAAGGAAATATGTACATGACATCATTGCATACATCATATTGATATCTTTAGGATATCTTGAAGATTTTGAGAATATCATGGAAAGATCTTCAAGCAAAGAATTGGATATGGTAATATTTTAGATACATTTGGAAAGATATTTGGAGATTTGCTGTCAGGGAACTGCCGGAACCAAATCACATAAAGGACGGAACCCTCGATTTGGTTCCGCCCAATCTGTGGCCTGTTTTATCATTTTACCTATAAATAGCAGGCCACTCATTCTTGTTTTCTCATCACTCACAAGCATAAATATTAGCATACATTCTTTCATTCATTACTAACCCATTCATATTACATATTTCATTCTTAGTGATCTTTCTTTTGTAGCAAAGAGATCAAAGCATCACAAGCTTCAACATACCGTTGCAAGACTTGTTAGAGTAGTTACTGTGTGATTTTGTTGTATTTCACACATCATTGTTGTACCAAACATTCATACACCTCTATTGTGATCGGTTAGTATTTTAGTCCTTAAAATACGTAGAGTGTCGGGAGTGGTTGTGCCCTTGTAAAAGAACTCGGTATTTAGCTTTGTACCGGAAAAAGTGTAAGCGACGTTAGGTTGGTTCTACCTCGAACTAGAACTCGGCATTTAGCTTTGTACCAGAAAAAGTGTAAGCGACGTGTATAAAGGTTTTCTCCATCGAGAAGGGAGCTTGTTTCTTAGTGAAGAAAAACTCTCGAGTTAGAGGCACGGGGAGTGGAGTAGGGCAAGGAAGATAGTCCTTGTAGAACGAACTACTATAAACATCCGTGTTGTGGTTTGATTGTTTCTTTCTCTACCTACTTGTTATATATTGTTTATTGTGTGCATAACTTGAAATCACGTTAAGTATTCAAAGCAAAATAATTTTAAAATGGTAAAACTATTCAACCCCCCTTCTAGTTTTTCACAATTGGTATCAAAGCTACGTTACTCAAGATCTTTAAAATATATTGTATTTTAAAACTTGAAACGATCCATGGATTTTGAAAATTTCAAAGAAGGGCAATCTATGCAAAGACCACCACTATTTGAACCAAATAGTTTTATATATTGGAAAAACCGCTTTGAAACTTATGTGAAATCAAAGGATATAGATCTATGGTACATTATTGTAGAAGGTGACCATAAACCCATAATTAAAGATATATCAATTGGTCGGGATGAGGATATTTCTCTTACTCGTCACAGTGATGAGCAAAAGAAATTAATTGCCAATAATAATGAAGCTTATATTATGCTTTATAATGCTTTACCTAGGAAAGAATATGAAAGAATCTTTAAGTGTAAAACTGCTAAAGATATTTGGCAATCCTTAATTATCACTCATCAAGGGAACTCACAAGTCAAGGATAACAAAATTGATCTTCTTGTTCAACAATATGAACAATTTGTTATCCCTGAAGATGAGACCATTGATAGTGCTTTTGCTAAGTTTAATACTATCATTACTTCTCTTAAAGCACTTGACGAATCTTTTTGTAGTAAGAACTTTGTCAGGAAATTTCTTAGAGCACTTCATCCGAAGTGGAGAGCAAAGGTGACGACCATTGAAGAATCCAAGGATCTTTTAAGTATGTCACTTGACGAGCTTATAGGAAATCTCAAAGGTCATGAGATGGTGATGGAAAAAGATTAAGAGATTGTCAAGGGCAAAAAGGAAAAGATCAAGTCCATTGCCTTAAAAGCTAGGGTAGATTCAAGTGATGATGAAGAATCTAGTTTAGGTAGCGAATATGAAGAGTATGCCATAGCTGTAAGAGATTTCAAGAAGTTCTTTAGGAGATGAGAGAAGTTCGTAAGACAACCTCGAGACGAAAAGAAATCCTTCCGAAAAGACCGTGATGATAAGAAAGGAAAAGTAGATAGGAAGTGTTTTTTTAGGTGCGGGGATACTAGTCATCTAATAGGAGAATGTCCAAAGCCACCCAAGAACAAGAATCAAAGAGCCTTTGTTAGTGGTCCTTAGAGTGACAGTGAAGATTATGACGAAGAGCCTAAGAATGACGAAGTTGCTCTTATGGCTCATGACTCTAACAAGGTATGCTTGAAAGTCAGGTTAGAACCGGACGAGTGGATAAAAGATAGCGGGTGTTCAAGGCACATGATGAGAAACAAAAGCCTTTTCTCAACCTACTAAGTGTACGACAGAGGTAATGTTACGTTTGGTAGCAAGCTTAAAAGTAAATTCATCGAAAAAGGTACTATCTCTCATGACTCTCTCTCTATTGATGATGTTGCTCATGTTGATAACTTAGGTTTTAACTTACTTAGTATTAGTCAACTATGCCGTAAAAAGTATGACGTCCTTTTCAGTGAAAATGAAAGTAAGATACTTAAAAATGGTATAACCGTAGGAAAAAAGTGTTTTGAAGAATAACGTATACGTTATGAAATTAGACAAAACATCAAAAGACAAACTTTGTCTCACCTCCTTAGACGACAACTCAACTCTGTGGCATAGTCGCTTAGGCCACGCCAATATGAGACTCATCCAATCCCTATCATCTAAGGAACTAGTTAGGAACCTACCCAAGTTGAAATACGACCAACACTTTTGTGATGCTTGCAAAATTGGGAAACAAGTTCATAATAGCCATAAGGCTAAAAACATGGTGTCCACATCTAGGTGTTTAGAACTATTGCACATGGATTTGTTTGGTCCATCCACTATACAAAGTTATGGAGGAAACTTCTACACTTTGGTCATAGTAGATGATTATTCTAGGTATACTTGGACTAAGTTTTTGGAAACTAAAAATGAAGCATTTGATAAATTTGAAATTCTAAGTAAGAAAATTCAAAATCAAATAGGAAATAGCATTGTGTCAATTAGAACCGACCATGGTCATAAATTTGATAGTGAAACTCAATTTGGAGCTTTTTGTGATGCTAATGGCATAACACATAACTTTTCAGCTCCGCGTACTCCTCAATCAAACGGTGTAGTAGAACGTAAAAACATAACACTTCAAGAAATGAGTAGAACAATGCTAAATGAACAAAACATTCCACAAAAGTCTTGGTGTAATGCCATTGACACTTCTACATATATCTTAAATAGAGTCCTAATAAGACAATTTTTGAATAAAACACCATATGAACTTCATAGAGGCAAAAAGCCTACTTTAGGATATTTTAGAGTTTTTGGAAGCAAATGCTTCATTTTAAACACTAAGGATTATCTCACCAAGTTTGACCCAAAGTCTTATGAAGGTGTGTTCCATGGATACTCACAAAATAGTAAAGCCTACGTCGTCTTAAATAAAGAAACCTTAAGAGTCGAGGAATCGTTGAACGTAACATTTGACGAAAGTCCACCTCCCTATAAGACATCACCTTTGGTAGATGATGACTTAGTTGAAAGTCAAATGGCTGAAAACCAAGAAAATTTAGATAATGAAAAAGAAGAAGAACCTTTAAATAGAGAAATAGTCAATGTCAAAGTGTAACACCCCGTGCCTGCTTAGACCAAAAATTAAACTTTTTGCGCGGAAACGCTTGACTTTTTACAGACATCCTATTACTCTTTTGACCATTTCTAAAAATCAATAAACATTCAGACCTTGAGACTATTTTTAAATGAAACAAGACTCAATTACCTTCAAAACGATGGGTGGCGCGACCCGTAACAACTTATGGATTAAAAGATATGATTTTTCGAACATTGACAAAAATCTACCAAAACAACCTGTGTACCATACGCCCTTATGCCCAAGGTCCGGAAGGGCGTATGATCTGGTACTCAGAATGGGTGAAAAATGCATTTTTGGCAGAAGGCCTTATGCTCAGCCCATGAGGGCGTATGATCTGGTACTCAGAAACTGAGAATATGCAATTTTAGGTAGAAGGCCTTATGCTCAGCCCATAAGGGCGTATGATCTGAACTCAGAAACACATAAAACCACTTTTAATTGAAGAAGGCCTTATTGCCCAGAAGTGGAAGGCCTTATGCTCCATTCTTAGATTTTTACCAAAACCACAACTTTTAGTAACTTACTCTAATTTCTGGAAAGACGACTTCCAAGACTCGAAACTTAATGAAACTTTCCAGAATTCATTAACACATCATAAACATCATTTCCATTCAATAACATTACCCAATTGACACTTCGGAATGGTACTTTACAAGATGACGGGTTTTGCACCAAAACCCATTTTGACCCATTTACACTACAAACCATCTTTACCAATTCATTTACCCACCAAACTTGGCAAACATCATACACATATCATACACATATTAGCATATAAGCATCATGGTCACTTACTTGTTTCCATACCATCATCACATTCAATATACCACATAAACTTTCATCCATTACTCAATCTAAGTACTAAACCTTATCACAATCATAACACATATATGGATAACATACGTATAACACATGTTTTAGTAAAAGTTACTTACCTTAGCTTGGAAAGCTAAGTCTAATAAGAATAATAGCATCATCTTCATCGTTATCACTATCCTCCATCATCATCATCATCATCATCCTCATTCTTACTTCCTAAACCATAACCATAACATCAAGACTCATTAACACAATACATCATGAACAAGGGTTATAAAAACCCATCAAACCTACTCATCTTCCTTTCTAAATCATCATATGTGTTGATGCAAATAATGTTCTAAAAACGTTATTTATATCTTTCGATTACTTCACGTTTTGAGGATGACAAAATGTAAACTCACGTTACGTTAAAATTAACGTTAACAAGTTTTTAATCGGAAGATCCCGTTTCTACGCAAATCACTCTTGAACAAAGTTACAACTTGAACTAGTGATCAAAGAAGTGAATTCATGTTTTGAAAATTCACATTTTAAATGGGACAAAACATTTTTTCAAAAATACACATAACAAATTATTTTTGAAATATTAAGAAATGTTTTAATGGAAAAATAAGTTTGAAAATCACAACAGCTATATTCCCCCCA
Source organism: Artemisia tridentata subsp. tridentata (assembly GCA_021014915.2). Lineage (NCBI taxonomy): Eukaryota > Viridiplantae > Streptophyta > Magnoliopsida > Asterales > Asteraceae > Artemisia > Artemisia tridentata. The sequence continues at coordinate 338,083,478 of CP139506.1, forward strand.
AAATCAGCTCCAACCTTCCCCAAATAAGTTTTCACCAGAAAAGACAAAATTTGGAGCGTCCTAGTCTACCACGGCTCCACGGTACCGTTAAATTTAACGGAGCCGTGGGTCATTTAGTGGAGCCGTCCGTACCATTTTGAATTGTAACGTTCAGATTTTCTTTGCCTATAAATACCCACCTCTTTCACAGTTTTAGGCACCCTTCACACACAGAAAAATCCCTTAGTTAAATCCTCTCACACCTTTCACTTCTTAGGGTCAATTAGATTAGTTTTTCTTTGTTTCAAGAGTGATCCAATCATCCTTCAAGTGATCCTCTTCATACCTCTTCACTAGCAAGAGAAGAACACAAGTATCCAAGTTGATACAAGGTGTTGTCATCCCTCTTCATTAGCAAGAGAATAACTCAAGTAATCAAGAAGATACTAGAGTTGTAGTTGATAGGTTTTTGTAACACTTGTTACAACCTTGTTGTATCTTAGCATACATCAAGTATATTTCCTTTTTGTGAGTGAGAGTGAAGATCAAGTGTGATCTATAGAAATAGTGAACATCTCTTGAAGCCATTGGGCTTGTGTGATTGATCAAGAAGATCAAGGGTCATTAGGATAGTGTTAGTTGAGTAGAGTGAAGTGAGTGTTGATCATTGTGATCGTGTTGAGATCTTGGTGATCTCTTGAAGCCATTGGGCTTGTGTGTTTGGTCACGTGGACCTTGGTAGATTGGTGCTAGCTAAGATTAGCACTCGACATCTAGCTTAGTGTCGGAAATAGGATAAGCGACGTGTACGGTTTTCTCCACCTTAAGGGAGGTTGTTGACATAGTGCTTGAAACTCTCGAGTGTGGTACTCGGGGAGTGGAGTAGGGCGAAGAAGAGCTTCGTAGCCGAACCACTATAAATCCTCTGTCTCGGTTTGATCTTTCCAACTCTACTCTTTACTTTTATTTGTTATTATTACTTAGCTTAGTGTGTAGTTCATATTGGTGTTGATTGATTACACATAGAGTTCGAATCAAAGTTTCCAATAACCAACTTTTAAAACAATATTTTTAAAAGAAGTTTTTAAACCGGTAAACTATTCAACCCCCCTTCTAGTTTCCCACAATATGATCATATGATGATTTCCCACTTTAATCACAACTCTTAACCTTATTAATCATCAAATAGAATACTTACTTGTGGAGGATCATTGCTAGGAAGGACCATAAACATGGGTCTTCATCTTCTTCTTCCTAAAACCATCAAGATTCACTTTCCCTCCTTTTTCTTCTCTAAAAACCGGCACCCAACATATCCTTGAAAGATGTGGAGAATACTAGAATATCCTGGATATTATTATCTAGGCACAAGTTTGGGTTATGGCAAGAATAGCCCCTCAAGTCTCCTTGCTTCTATTTTGGCCACACTACATATTATAACTCTTTAATACTAGGCAACATTAGTCCCTTAAGTTATGCATCATAACTTCCAAAACTATATTTCACCTTCGTTAACTATTAGATTGACCATCGGGTTTGACCGCTACGCAACATTCGTTAATTGGCCAATCACGTAAAGTCCTTAATCTATTTTCATCTAGGGTGGGGTCCAAGTACCCAGAAAACGGGTCTAACAATTCTATCCCCCTTATTTAGATTTCGTCCCCGAAATCTCTCGTCTATTACTATCCAAAACCAATTCACAGCATATACATGCCCTTATTCTCATGCTCTCCAAGCCATTTCCTTGCAACGATCTAAATGATCTCGCAAGTTCTAAACTTACTATACATAGTCATTACTCATAATCCAATAAAAACACACTTCTCATCACAAACTTATCTAAAATTTCCCGCAATTGACGACTAGTCATATGAAAAATTTACTATTTTGAATTTATATAAGTCAAACTTTGGAACTATTTTCACATTACTCACCAATGCACTAACATGACTTAAAGTCATATACCGGTCAATTTCGCATTCTACATAGTACCAACTCGTATCTACGTCAAAAACCGGTAACTTACTTCAATTTTTATATTAAGTACCATCTAAATGGCACTTTTAAAATCATTTCTTCGCATTAATTAAGCAATCTTCTTGTTAAATTTTTGGGAATGCTACCCATTATCTTATAAACTTAAAGCACAAACTTATTCTAGGCGTCTATCTTAAGGTTCACACATGACCTTAAAGCCACTATAAGTTTTTATTCACATCTAATCTCATTTCTTATGACGTCTAACTTGTTTTAGTTTTCTCTTTCTCATCTCTCTACCCGTACTTATGTCATATCGGCTACACATAAGCCCACTCATTTATAATTCTTTATTTACATAAAAAGGCGTCCCAATCTATGTAAGTAATGAATTATAAACTTATGGTTCGGCGATTTACAATTTCTTCATTTAAACGAAAAGGCGTCCCAATCCATTTAAATAAGGAGATAATAAATCATCCTACTTACGTACTTCTGACACAACAATCATACTTGCTTTACTTTCCATCTTTTCTAGCCTTGGATCCAATCTCACTAACTTTTCATCCATGCCATAAAGGCAAGCTAAACAACCATGCCATAAAGGCAAGCTAACAACCATGCCTTAAAGGCAAGCTAACATCCATGCCGTAAAGGCAAGCTGACATCTATGCCATGAGGGCAAGCTAACCTCCATGCCGTAAAGGCAATCTAGGCCATCACGAAGGATGCCAAAACACATGCCATAAAGGCAAGCTGATACATGCCATAAAGGCAAGCTGATACATGCCATAAAGGCAAGCTGGGCTATCCCGAAGGATACCAAAACACATGCCATAAAGGCAAGCTGACACATGCCATAAAGGCAAGCTGGGCTATCCCGAAGGATACCAAAACACATGCCATAAAGGCAAGCTGACACATGCCATAAAGGCAAGCTGGGCTATCCCGAAGGATACCAAAACACATGCCATAAAGGCAAGCTGGCACATGCCATAAAGGCAAGCTGGGCTATCCCGAAGGATACCAAAACACATGCCATAAAGGCAAGCTAGGCTATCCCGAAGTATACCAAAACTAGAGCATTGGATCCAAGCTATATTTACATTATCATCTCAACTCATTTTATCTTTTCTCATTGCCTTAAGCAATCTCAACATCTTCTACTAAGTTTCTATCATCTCAACAAGTTTCTATATGATACTTGTCGATTTATCATATTTGCATTTTCACAATGCAACTTATCATTCATCCGTCAACCCTAAGTTGACTTACACATTCACAATGTGCCATCTTTATTTTAGACAAGTTCTATATAATGCTTGTCCAACAATTTATACATTTTCTATGTGTTCTTACAATGCACTTTTACTATTACCCGTCAACCCATTGTTGACCATATTCTTAACTTATACTATCACTTCATTTAATCTACTCAACTTTTACGCATATAAACCTTATATAGGTTTATTCTATAACACTCTCATTAATCTCATCCTACACATTTCAATATATTAACATGATTATATTCATGTTTTACAATTCTTTCTAACGTACTTCATATCACTTATGACTTCTAGCGCAATCTGTATCTCTTTCATCACTTCTAGTCATCACGCTTAACCATTTATTAATAACACATTTTACTTATCATGTTTTATATGTAACATGATTTCATCAAGTCTTAACTTTACACTTTAACTTTCTCATTTTAGTTACTCATATAAGAATTCTTGCCTTGAAGCATCTAATCATTTCATACTTAATTTCATGCCTTCTAGACATCTAGGCTTATCAAACACTTATCATACTTCTTAACTTATTTCACATGCCAATGTGTTCTTTCAACTTCCTTTCATCACTAGGTCATCACATATAATGTGACAATTATACATACATTGGAGTTAATCTGTGCTTTCTAAGCAACTTCTGTTATCAATCATACAATAAACATTATTCGCATACAACGATTAAATCTCACATACTATGCATTCCAATGTATCTATCATATCTCATACACTTATATGTATTCATGCTATCAAGCACGATTTCATTCTACTTAGACATATAACTAACTACCATAGACTTAATATCGCATAAACGATAACACTTAACACTTATTTGAAAAATGTTCTATCGTTCATAATCATAATCAAATCATATAGTCTATGGCTCATATATCACATTGCACAATCAAACTATGTCTAAGCATCAACACTTTGATTAGCCACAAACTCTAGTCTACCTTATAACTAAGGCATCATAACACTTTAATTCATTTATTAGCCCATCTCTAATACCGCTTAGCATTCCTACTCGCATTCCATCACCATAACTCTACCACACATTCACATGATCGCAATATAAACACCGGCACCAACCGAGGAGCAAGGCTAACTAATTATACAAGCATTTCAAGTCCCCCACGGACTTATACCTCATACACATCTAACATAAAACATAATTCATCTCATACTCAATGATTAATTTCCGCATTACTAACACTTACGTTCAATGCTTCTACGAGTGGTTTAAGACTAGGCAACCTATAGTGGAAACCTAATTCACTTAAACCGAAGCTCTGATACCAAGTTGTAACACCCCGTGCCCACTTAGACCAAAAATTAAACTTTTTGCGCGGAAACGCTTGACTTTTATGAACATCCTGTTACTCTTTTGACCATTTCTAAAAATCAATAAACATTCAGACCTTGAGACTATTTTTAAATGAAACAAGACTCAATTACCTTCAAAACGATGGGTGGCGCGACCCGTAACAACTTATGGATTAAAAGATATGATTTTTCGAACATTGACAAAAATCTACCAAAACAACCTGTGTACCATACGCCCTTATGCCCAAGGTCCGGAAGGGCGTATGATCTGGTACTCAGAATGGGTGAAAAATGCATTTTAGGCAGAAGGCCTTATGCTCAGCCCATGAGGGCGTATGATCTGGTACTCAGAAACTGAGAATATGCAATTTTAGGTAGAAGGCCTTATGCTCAGCCCATAAGGGCGTATGATCTGAACTCAGAAACACATAAAACCACTTTTAATTGAAGAAGGCTTTATTGCCCAGAAGTGGAAGGCCTTATGCTCCATTCTCAAATTTTTACCAAAACCACAACTTTTAGTAACTTACTCTAATTTCTGGAAAGACGACTTCCAAGACTCAAAACTTAATGAAACTTTCCAGAATTCATTAACACATCATAAACATCATTTCCATTCAATAACATTACCCAATTGACACTTCGGAATGGTACTTTACAAGATGACGGGTTTTGCACCAAAACCCGTTTTGACCCATTTACACTACAAACCATCTTTACCAATTCATTTACCCACCAAACTTGGTCAACATCATTACTTTAACATATTAAACATGTTTCATAGACACATAACCCGTTCACAACCCAAAATGGATATATTTACACTTAATCCAAATGCCCCTTTAACTTTGACTATAAACACATAAAACGTACTTTGACACACCGAATGACTACCAATTCGTTAGGAAAACCTTAACATACAACTTGCCACATGGCTACACTTTACCAACCAATAAAAGACCAACGGGGGTACAAACTTTACACTTGAGCTCGATATTCTACCTAAGCTCCTAAATGCATACTACCTTTACCTTTCAGCATAACCAAACCTTTATCCTTAATCCAAGCTTTCCATAATAGCATACAACCTACAAAATGGTTAGACAACTAAACCATAAGCTTTCGCTTAGTAAGTAACCCGACATAAAACACATATCATACACATATTAGCACATAAGCATCATGGTCACTTACTTGTTTCCATACCATCATCACATTCAATATACCACATAAACTATTACTCAATCCAAGTACTAAACCTTATCACAATCATAACACATATATGGATAACATCCGTATAACACATGTTTTAGTACAAGTTATTTACCTTAGCTTCCAAAGCTAAGTCTAAGAAGAATAATAGCATCATCTTCATCATTATCACTATCCTCCATCATCATCATCATCATCCTCATTCTTACTTCCTAAACCATAACCATAACATCAAGACTCATTAACACAATACATCATGAACAAGGGTTATAAAAACCCATCAAACCTACTCATCTTTCTTTCTAAATCATCATATGATCAAACTTTGATCATATGATGATTTCCCACTTTAATCATAACTCTTAACCTTATTAATCATCAAATAGAATACTTACTTGTGGAGGATCATTGCTAGGAAGGACCATAAACATGGGTCTTCATCTTTTTCTTCCTAAAACCATCAAGACTCACTTTCCCTCCCTTTTATTCTCTAAAAATCGGCACCCAACACATCCTTGAAAGATGTGGAGAATACTAGAATCTCCTGGATATTATTATCTAGGCACAAGTTTGGGTTATGGCAAGAATAGCCCCTCAAGTCTCCTTGCTTCTATTTCGGCCACACTACATATTATAACTCTTTAATACTAGGCAACATTAGTCCCTTAAGTTATGCATCATAACTTCCAAAACTATGTTTCACCTTCGTTAACTATTAGATTGACCATCGGGTTTGACCGCTACGCAACATTCGTTAACTGGCCAATCACGTAAAGTCTTTAATCTATTTTCATCTAGGGTGGGGTCCATGTACCCAGAAAACGGGTCTAACACAAAGAATCTAAAAGCCATCCATTTGACAATGTCATAAGAGAAATTAATGAAAGAACCATAAGATCAAAAGTTCAAAACCAAAGTAATTTCTTTTGTTTCATTTCAACCATTGAGCCCAAAAATATAAATGAGGCTATTAAAGATGAATCTTGGGTTATAGCAATGCAAGAAGAACTAAACCAATTTGTTATAAATGATGTTTGGGCATTAGTCCCTTAACCTAAATGACAAACCATAATTGAAACAAAATAGGTTTTTATAAATAAAATGAATGGAAATGGTGTAGTGTCTAGAAACAAAGCTAGGCTAGTAGCTCAAGGCTACAATCAATAAGAAGGTATTGACTACGACGAAACATTCGCTCCGGTTGCTAGGCTCGAGTCAATTAGAATACTACTTGCATATGTATGTGCACATGACTTTAAACTTTTTCAAATGGATGTCAAAAGTGCATTTCTTAATGGTTTTATTAATGAGGAAGTGTATGTCGCACAACCTCCTAGCTTTGCCGATTTTGAAAAACCAAATCATGTCTACAAACTTAAAAAAGCTTTATATGGACTTAAGCAAGCACCAAAAGCTTGGTATGATCGACTTAATACTTTCCTAGTTGAACATAAGTATACCATGGGCCTAGTACACAACACTATTTTCACTAAGAAAAAGGAATCACATATTATCATAGTTTAGATATATGTGGATGACATTATATTCGGATCAACTTGTCAAGAGTTATGCGATGATTTCTCAAAAATCATGCATGACGAGTTTGAAATGGTATGATGGGAGAACTAAATTTTTTCTTAGGACTCCAAATAAAACAATTAGAAGATGGGATATTTTTCAACCAATCTAAGTACGTCAAAGATATGCTTAAGAAATTTGGTCTTGAAGATTCCAAACCTATGAAAACACCCATGTCTTCCAAATCCAAACTCACTAAGGATGACGAGAGTGAATCCGTAGATAGCACTAAATATAGAGGAATGATTGGTAGTTTACTCTATCTCATGGCTAGTAGACCGGACATTATGTTTAGTGTTTGTCTATGTGCTCGCTTTCAAGAAGATCCTAAAACATTCCATCTTGAAGCCGTTAAACGAATATTTAGATACATTAAAAGTACTACACATTTAGGATTATGGTATCCCAAAGGAACGGGTGTCGAAACCATAGTGTATGCCGACTCAGACCATGCTGGTGACTATGTCGATAGAAAAAGTACAAGTGGTATTTGTACTTTTGTTGGGCATTGTCTCACCTCATGGTTTGCTGAGAAACAAACGGCTCTAGCAATATCAACAACCGAAGCCGAGTACGTGTCAGCAGGAAAAGCTTGCCAACAAGCTCTCTGGATGAAACAAGCTCTCGTCGACTATGAAATTCAACTCAACGACGTTCCTATTCTTTGCGACAACAAAAGGAGCTATCGACCTTAGCAAGAATCCAGTTCAACACGCTAGAACCAAACACATAGAAATCCATCACCACTTTCTTCGCGGCAGTGTTCAAAAAGGAAACATCTCAATCGAGAAAGTATCCTCAGAGGACAACATTGCCGATATTCTCACAAAACCTCTAAAGAGAAAGCCATTTAACCTTCTTAGACTTGGTTTAGGATTAATGGAACCAAATGTGTAGTTAAAACCTTAGCTTAACCAAACACGACAAAAACACCCAACTGCCAAAATGTTCCCACGGAGCCAATCGATAACAAGGACGGAACCCACTTTTTGATTCTGCCAAATCTATGGGTTCCTGAGATTAGTTTTTAAATATATCAGATAAACACCCTCTTCTCACATTCCCCAAAAACATACAAGAAACAAAAACTCGACCCATAACACCCCATTCTCAGACTTTAGGTCATCCCCTTCAACAAACTTGTGCTTTAATCCACACTGTAAGTATCCTAAGTATATCTACATTCCTGATCTGAGTCTAGGTTTTCTTTTTCTTGCACAAAATCAAAACTTGGGGTTTATGCATATTTTTGTATAATCATGAAGCATATTTGTTAAATTACATAACTAATCATGTTTCCCTTAGTTAGGAATTGCGTATCATAAGGCATTATCACAATTCACCAAAAACCCCATGTCAAATTCTTGCAAAAATCTTCTCACTATTAGGAAAAACAATTTTTCACATTGTTCACACAAATAAAAACGTTATGTTTAAACATCATTTGCATAATGTCTCTTGAATGCTAAAGGGAATACATAACTAATATGTATTTTCAGGTACATTCAATCGAAGCTACATTGAATTAGGAGCGTTTGGGTTATCTCTCGTTTTGTTACAAAATTTGCAAAACAAAATTTTCATGCATTAAAAGGAGTCGAGATAACTACACCTCCACATTGTCCCCATATAGGCACACACTAGAACATTACATATATATACTTTCGTTAGTTTTAACTAAACTATGTAATTTTTGTGTCTAGGATAATATCATGCCTCCCGCAACCTACTACGACCACAAAGACACCCTTAACTACCTCCCTAAACACCATAAGACCAAGGGACTTTCAATCGAACAAGTTAAGATATTTAAGGCTTTAGAAAAGACGTACGTTCACGAGGGTAGAACCATAGATCCCTCATTTTTAGGAGAAACCAACATCCGCCAACAGTTAGCTACCATCAACTTTGATTGTCTTTTTAACATAGACGAACCTATATGTCCTAGATTTGTGCTATGCTAGTGTCATTCTTAGTTCCAATGATTATGGTCTCATCAACATCCACTTCAAGGTAAATCAAGCGCAATTCAATATTCCTTTGAACCAATTCGTGAAAGTCTTAGGAATTCCGGGTGTAGGCACTTGTCTTTATAAATGGTCATTGTCAATCCTCGATTCTATTGTTGATCGTATGCCTCCATAAGACACACCCTTGACTCCAAAAAAGATAATTCGGGATCATCTCTTCCTCACTAGGACCACCCACACTATGACAACACGTCAAGGTCATGAGATTGATAGAGACCCGTTTGGCATGTGTCACACCCCCAAAATCGGGTCCAGCGGAAGCATACATGTAGCTGGGGTGCAACTCAATTGGTATCACAACACAAGTGCAAAGAACGGTTTTCAACTCAATCATTTAGAATAACATAGTTTAACAAAAAGGTTGATTTACATTGTAAAAAGTAGTGCGGAATTAGGCCCTTGAAAATATCGTTTAAAACGGTCCCTTATGAATATCAGAGTCTTCTATGACCATGCCGTGCCCTGCCAAAACCTCCAGTAGCGTGCCTTTGCTTAATACCTGAGAATACATGCTAAAGTGTCAACACGAGGTTGGTGAGTTCATAGAGTTTAGTGTAAAATGAATTTGCATTGGATTAAGATTTCCCAGCAAAGGCATTGTAAATCCACTCAGTTCCAAGCCCTGGCCATACAAGACTCGCAACCTGTGTGTTTACAACCCACTGCTAACATATAGTATGAGTAAAACAAGTATAAGTTTATCACAACAGTTATCAAAGCTAATGGTCATCCAACAACTTAATTTGGAGCCACTAGATAGTCTCAGTAGTCATCCAGCAACTTAATCTGGAGCCACTGGAAAGTCACAGTAGTCATCTAGCAACTTAATCTAGAGCCACTGGAAAGTCACAGTAGTCATCCAGCAACTTAATCTGGAGCCACTGGAGAGTCTCAGTAGTCATCCAGCAACTTAATCTGGAGCCACTGGAAGTATGTATGTATGTATGTTTACTGGGTGCCATTTCCCAAAGTATAAGAATCCAAGAATACACAATCAAGATTTACGCAATATGTTTAATAGTATGAAAGTATAGCATAGCATATGAGTAAAGTTGTTTAGAGTAATAGCAAACAGTTTAAGCATGTATCTCCCCCAAAGAGTTTATAAAGCAGTTAAAATGAGTAAAAGTGGGGCTATGAGAAACTCACCTGGTGCGATAACTACGATGACAAAAGTGGATACACTGAAATGAGGCACGATTCTCTAACCGCGACCTAATATGAATGAATGATATGATTCACTTAGATTATGAGGTGTGAGATGAATGCATATGCACATGAAGCCTATACCACTCGAAGCTTAAGAATAAGTGTTAGCGTTGAGTTATAGCGTTGCCATAACTTAGGAAAATATGCCCATACAAGGCTTGCAAAACTAGTCGTATAATGAAATGTATAAAACGTTCGTGTTAGTCTTGGCGTTTTGAAAACCTTGGTATGTCTTATAATAGTCGCGTTAATAAACCTTTGATCGTACGTGTTCCAACGGGTAAGAGATACGGCTCTCCATGGTTATTACTTGAAAAATATAGTTTCTAGTACGTAATTACATTTCCATTAAAAAGCTGTCAAAAATTAGTAGGAATTATCGATGTTTAAACGCGTGTATATTGTTCGTTATTAGCTCGTTTTCTATGTTCTTTACATCCCCGGAATCGTGGGACAACGTACTAACATATTTTTGATAAGTCGGGACGGCTAGATCAAGTTTTATGCCCAAAACAGCCCGTGACAACTGTTCATCAGCAAAGGATTTTCAGAAAAATAGTTTTCGTCGTTAACTTCGGAAAATCATATCTCCTTCGTTATTAACTCGTTTTTATCCAAACTTTCGGCCATAGTTTCATCTCGGGATGTATTTTCTAAATCTTTGGTCAAAAATTACCAAAACCCACTGATTTTACCACGTTTTGCAAAAATGGACAGCAACTTTCTATAAGTGTCAAAACTTGGTTTTCCTAGTTACTAACTTGTCTAAAAACCAACCAAACAGCTTCAAATCAACCCAAATCCTACCATACACCTTCTTAGGGTGTCATGGGTTCCTAAACATCATCCATCAAGTTAATCTACCAAGGATTTACCTATAACCCATCTCTATGGCTCAAAAGTTAAATAAATGTAAATGGAGTGGTATAGCTTGCATATGCATGTAGATCTAGAATAAACAACATGAAACTAGAAAAATGTAAGTATGGAAAGATCAACAAGTGATCTTGAAGCTTACTTGGTGGGTTTAGTGAAAAGGATGAAAGAAACTTAGTGAAACCATGGAACAAACACTTCAAACCCTTTGTAAAACACACTAGTGAGTTTGGATGAACCTTGATCTTGAAAAAATCAATGGAGATGGTCTTGGAGCTGTTTTGGGTCGTTCCCCATCAAAGGAAATGGAAAGGATGAAGACTTTATGCTTTATGTGGAAATATCTAGGTAATATTAAAGGATTAAGTATAAAATCTTGCACATGCTTAAGACTTTCCTTGTAAGCTTCCATTTCTTTGACTTGTTGACTAATAAAAACGCCTAGGAGGCTTCTTGGATAAGATTGGTGAGTTTGTGATGTTATCTTGCTTTTACGGAGTGAGTTTTGGTTCCGTTAATCACTAAACGTAAATAGTTAAGTCGCGAAACGTAATTCCGGGTATCGTAAAAATATGAAACTTGAAATAATGACTAAACTTGTCAAAATACTCCATAAGAAAATGTGAAATGAATGGTAAGTTTCATCGGGTTGCTTAAACGCAGTTAAAACTGGAAACGCGGGTTTAAAACGCGTAATTCGCGTAAAACGCTGAACTGGAAAACGTAAACTTCCAAAATACCAAGTAAATGAATTTTATAATCTTTATGATGTTATAAGAGGTGTAAAAGCATGTCGGGACCTTCGTGGGGATTGTCGGACGTGTTAGTCACATTTATTGATCGCGCGTTAACGTTTTAATTAAATTTAATTATACGTAAAACGTCAAATGTAATAAAAGTGTTAATTTAATAACCCTACGAGTGGAATAGTATGAAAATGTCATTATGATGATATGTAGACTATTCCTAGTCCGTATGCAGTGTCCCTACTAATGACGCATGAATTCACAGCTAAACCCATCCGGTTACGCGAATATGAATACCCGTAAACTACGTTTACGATGACATGAATGAATGAACATGAATAGTAAGTTTTCTCCGGGAATGAATAGTGTCACGTGAATAGTAAAATTTCCGAACGCTTCTCAGAATCTCAAATTGACTCCGAAAATGATGAATAGTAAAATGATGAATAGTGATCGGTGAATAGTAAATGATGAATAGTGACTGATGAATAGTGAATCGTCGGGGTTCGGAAAATGACCTAAAATTACGGGTTGTGACAGTCTCCCACCCTAAAAGGAACTTCGTCCCGAAGTTCAGCTCGTTCGTTCTACGTACGTATGTTCTCCTGGTCGGGTTTGATGGGTGTAAACTTTCCCATTATCGAGCGTAGTCCCCAAAAGATCTTAAGGTAACCGATTTTTACTTAATCCCACAACTCATCAAACAAGAACTGTCATGGGATTAGGCTAAATCGGTTTAGGTTGTCGATTCAAATTTAATCTCACAACTCATCAAACAAGAACTGTCATGAGATTAAACTGAATCGGCTGGGGTAACAGCTTGGATCTTAGCTTGATTTTCGCAACTCATCAAACAAGAACTGTCACTAGATCAAGCTAGGAAACAAGTTGCCAAAAATAATGGATTCAACATCCTGAAATGAGGTCTTTTGAAAGATTTGCTCGATATTGGAATTGCTTACACCGATCAAATCAATCCGGACATAATTCCATTATAACTACTCTCAGTATTGCAAAATTCATCTCTGAGTCGAACATAGGTGGTCAGGCTATGTCCCACTGTCCCGGGTCGAATATAGATGACCAGTCTATATTCCACCGAGGTTTAATGAATTTTGGAATACTCAGCTTAGTTATACTAATACTATGTCCTTCACATGTAAAGGGTGGTTCAAATGACTAAGGCATGTGATCAGGCTTGAGGTCGAATGATGAAACTCCATAAGGAAGAGGTTGTAACGCTGTGTGACGTGTATGATATGTATGCACCCTTATATGTAAGACAATCACAGTAATCAACGAGAATAAGTGAGTATAATCCATCTGGCAATAAGATACAAATCTCATTAAATATGTCAGCAACAAACCACAAATGAGGCATCAGCTTGGCAGGCAGGCACGTGGCGGTCATAGGGTTAAGTTTTCGTAAAAGTAGCTATAGTTTAGGTTTTAAAATTACCCAATTCTCTATAGCCTAGGCTCTGATACCAATCTGTCACACCCCCAAAATCGGGTCCAGCGGAAGCATACATGTAGCTGGGGTGCAACTCAATTGGTATCACAACACAAGTGCAAAGAACGGTTTTCAACTCAATCATTTAGAATAACATAGTTTAACAAAAAGGTTGATTTACATTGTAAAAAGTAGTGCGGAATTAGGCCCTTGAAAATATCGTTTAAAACGGTCCCTTATGAATATCAGAGTCTTCTATGACCATGCCGTGCCCTGCCAAAACCTCCAGTAGCGTGCCTTTGCTTAATACCTGAGAATACATGCTAAAGTGTCAACACGAGGTTGGTGAGTTCATAGAGTTTAGTGTAAAATGAATTTGCATTGGATTAAGATTTCCCAGCAAAGGCATTGTAAATCCACTCAGTTCCAAGCCCTGGCCATACAAGACTCGCAACCTGTGTGTTTACAACCCACTGCTAACATATAGTATGAGTAAAACAAGTATAAGTTTATCACAACAGTTATCAAAGCTAATGGTCATCCAACAACTTAATTTGGAGCCACTAGATAGTCTCAGTAGTCATCCAGCAACTTAATCTGGAGCCACTGGAAAGTCACAGTAGTCATCTAGCAACTTAATCTAGAGCCACTGGAAAGTCACAGTAGTCATCCAGCAACTTAATCTGGAGCCACTGGAGAGTCTCAGTAGTCATCCAGCAACTTAATCTGGAGCCACTGGAAGTATGTATGTATGTATGTTTACTGGGTGCCATTTCCCAAAGTATAAGAATCCAAGAATACACAATCAAGATTTACGCAATATGTTTAATAGTATGAAAGTATAGCATAGCATATGAGTAAAGTTGTTTAGAGTAATAGCAAACAGTTTAAGCATGTATCTCCCCCAAAGAGTTTATAAAGCAGTTAAAATGAGTAAAAGTGGGGCTATGAAACTCACCTGGTGCGATAACTACGATGACAAAAGTGGATACACTGAAATGAGGCACGATTCTCTAACCGCGACCTAATATGAATGAATGATATGATTCACTTAGATTATGAGGTGTGAGATGAATGCATATGCACATGAAGCCTATACCACTCGAAGCTTAAGAATAAGTGTTAGCGTTGAGTTATAGCGTTGCCATAACTTAGGAAAATATGCCCATACAAGGCTTGCAAAACTAGTCGTATAATGAAATGTATAAAACGTTCGTGTTAGTCTTGGCGTTTTGAAAACCTTGGTATGTCTTATAATAGTCGCGTTAATAAACCTTTGATCGTACGTGTTCCAACGGGTAAGAGATACGGCTCTCCATGGTTATTACTTGAAAAATATAGTTTCTAGTACGTAATTACATTTCCATTAAAAAGCTGTCAAAAATTAGTAGGAATTATCGATGTTTAAACGCGTGTATATTGTTCGTTATTAGCTCGTTTTCTATGTTCTTTACATCCCCGGAATCGTGGGACAACGTACTAACATATTTTTGATAAGTCGGGACGGCTAGATCAAGTTTTATGCCCAAAACAGCCCGTGACAACTGTTCATCAGCAAAGGATTTTCAGAAAAATAGTTTTCGTCGTTAACTTCGGAAAATCATATCTCCTTCGTTATTAACTCGTTTTTATCCAAACTTTCGGCCATAGTTTCATCTCGGGATGTATTTTCTAAATCTTTGGTCAAAAATTACCCAAAACCCACTGATTTTACCACGTTTTGCAAAAATGGACAGCAACTTTCTATAAGTGTCAAAACTTGGTTTTCCTAGTTACTAACTTGTCTAAAAACCAACCAAACAGCTTCAAATCAACCCAAATCCTACCATACACCTTCTTAGGGTGTCATGGGTTCCTAAACATCATCCATCAAGTTAATCTACCAAGGATTTACCTATAACCCATCTCTATGGCTCAAAAGTTAAATAAATGTAAATGGAGTGGTATAGCTTGCATATGCATGTAGATCTAGAATAAACAACATGAAACTAGAAAAATGTAAGTATGGAAAGATCAACAAGTGATCTTGAAGCTTACTTGGTGGGTTTAGTGAAAAGGATGAAAGAAACTTAGTGAAACCATGGAACAAACACTTCAAACCCTTTGTAAAACACACTAGTGAGTTTGGATGAACCTTGATCTTGAAAAAATCAATGGAGATGGTCTTGGAGCTGTTTTGGGTCGTTCCCCATCAAAGGAAATGGAAAGGATGAAGACTTTATGCTTTATGTGGAAATATCTAGGTAATATTAAAGGATTAAGTATAAAATCTTGCACATGCTTAAGACTTTCCTTGTAAGCTTCCATTTCTTTGACTTGTTGACTAATAAAAACGCCTAGGAGGCTTCTTGGATAAGATTGGTGAGTTTGTGATGTTATCTTGCTTTTACGGAGTGAGTTTTGGTTCCGTTAATCACTAAACGTAAATAGTTAAGTCGCGAAACGTAATTCCGGGTATCGTAAAAATATGAAACTTGAAATAATGACTAAACTTGTCAAAATACTCCATAAGAAAATGTGAAATGAATGGTAAGTTTCATCGGGTTGCTTAAACGCAGTTAAAACTGGAAACGCGGGTTTAAAACGCGTAATTCGCGTAAAACGCTGAACTGGAAAACGTAAACTTCCAAAATACCAAGTAAATGAATTTTATAATCTTTATGATGTTATAAGAGGTGTAAAAGCATGTCGGGACCTTCGTGGGGATTGTCGGACGTGTTAGTCACATTTATTGATCGCGCGTTAACGTTTTAATTAAATTTAATTATACGTAAAACGTCAAATGTAATAAAAGTGTTAATTTAATAACCCTACGAGTGGAATAGTATGAAAATGTCATTATGATGATATGTAGACTATTCCTAGTCCGTATGCAGTGTCCCTACTAATGACGCATGAATTCACAGCTAAACCCATCCGGTTACGCGAATATGAATACCCGTAAACTACGTTTACGATGACATGAATGAATGAACATGAATAGTAAGTTTTCTCCGGGAATGAATAGTGTCACGTGAATAGTAAAATTTCCGAACGCTTCTCAGAATCTCAAATTGACTCCGAAAATGATGAATAGTAAAATGATGAATAGTGATCGGTGAATAGTAAATGATGAATAGTGACTGATGAATAGTGAATCGTCGGGGTTCGGAAAATGACCTAAAATTAGGGTTGTGACAATGATAAGCATGGAGCTAAACGAGCTTAGGCCCCAATTCAAGAAGTTGAAAGAAATTCTTCGAGAAAACGTTTTATGCACCATAGGGAATAGGGATCATCTCAATGCTAGCCTTTGTTATATGCTCTATTGTGTGTCAACCCACCAACCTTTCAACCTTGCATACTATGTCGCCAAGAGAATGGCCGACATTCTGGTGTTAGGAACCACTGCTATGCTATACCGGATGCTTCTCACCCGTCTCTATAGAGCATTTGCACCCATCCCTCCTAACGCTAGAGGTTTCTGCCCAGACTACTCTCTCATTCCCCATACTTTTGTACCCCTAAGTGACAAGAGAGTAGCTAACTTGAAAGGAAAATGCCCTTATCCTCCAACCTCATCATCATCATCATCATCCGTGAGTGAGGATGACGGACTCCATAATTCTAGGATTCCTCTTCCACAATATTTGAGCCAACTTCCACCAATTGAGCAACAAAGTGAAGAGTTCAAACAAACAAGAGGGATGATGAATAACATTGGACGTTGGTTAATGAAGATAAACAAGAAACTCGACAAGCAGTTAGGGGATTATGAGTGTTTGGTACAATCAATTTGAAACAACGATGTGTTGAATTGTTATGATTTTAGGATATTATCTTGTTGTTAAACACCTATGAAAACTAACTTGACCATGCAGGACGATAACACTTTGATGTTATCAAATTTTCCATGTTTAAGCCACTGTTTGGCTTAACTTTCATTAATAGTAATGTCACTACCCGTAATTTCAGGTCCTTTTTCAAACTTCAAAATTTCACTAATCATCTCAAGAATTACTATTCATGGGTTACTATTCACCAATCACTATTCATCATTTCACTATTCACCATTTTTAAAGTCAGTTTGAGACTTTGAGAAGTCGTCAAAAATTTCACTATTCATGAAACACTATTCATTCCCGGAGGAAAATCACTATTTATGGTTAACATTCATCATTACGTGAACTAGGTTTACGGGTATTCAAATTCGCGTAACCAGTATTGTTTAGCTGCGTATTCATGCATCGTCAGTAAGGACACTTCATATAGACTAGAGTAGTCTACATATCCTCCGTAACATCATCAGTACATTAGTTCATGCACGGACATGCATTATTTTAATTTACGTATGTTTATTTATTTAATTAACGTTACCACTCAGTCATTTCTACTAACATTATACCCAATACTCCCGAAAATGATCCTAACACATTTTCAAGCTAATTATAATGATATAGAGATTATATTATTACTTTACCCGGTGTTTTTAAACCAATTGCTATATTTTCCGTTAGGAGCTTATAACTCCGTCGGTTTGCGATATTTCAATCTGATAATCATTCTAACACCCGATTCTTGCAAGGAATATGATTTTACAATTTTTACAACTTCGTCGTATTTTATTTCAACTCGTCATGATTTATTTTCAGTTAACCCGGTACACGATAACACCTAATGTATACATAAACTAAACTAATACAACTAGTGGGAGACATAAGCTTTAATTAGCAATCTTTTCTCTTCATTTTCTTGTCCATGTGTCGCCCCTCCCCTAGCACCCCTAACTTCACATCTCACTTGATTAGCTACCTTTCATTTAATGCACCATTAATACATTTCCTTGATTTAATTTCACAAACACATAGATAACAAGAATCAACTAGCTAAAAACATCAAAAACCCTCTCTTCTTCCTCCCTATGGATCGGCCAAGAACCAAGAACACCAAGATCCCCAACCATAATCCATCAATTTTTGAAGATCAAGTTATAATCACACTCCATTTACCTTCCTAATTATGATTTTGTGATCAAATCTCAAGTTTATTACTCATTTCTTACCCAAAACTCATCAAATCATCAAGTAAGTTTCAAGAACATGTTTTGATCATCTTATGCTTTCATTTGATTCATATGTTCATGTATTTTTAAGTTATATTAATTATTCATGCAAGTTACTTATGTTTTACATACCACTTTTCTTTAATCTTTTATGTTAAACATAGATCTATACATTTTATTAACATCCTCATGAAACCCACCATTGTTGGTGATGTTTAGTACCCCATGACACCTTGAGAAGGTGTATGGTAGGATTAGAGTACTTGTGGTGTTGATTGGGAGAGCTATAAACAAGTATTGAACCATAAAAATGAGTTTTAACAAGTATAGAAAAGGGCCTGTCCAAAAACTTGAGATTTGGAAATTTCAGTAAACATTGAACCATTTTGGCCTTCATATTTAGAAAATACTTTCAAAAACTAAACCGCGGCCGCAAGAATCACTAAAAACCGACTTATAATTAACGAAGAAGTTATGATTTTTCAAAGTTAGACGACGAAAACTAATTTCTGAAAATTATACGTGCTGTTACACGAATTTCAACAGACAAAACGAGGCGTTAGACGTGATCTAGACAACCCAACCTACTGAGATTATGTTAGTTCTGTTGGAAAATCAGTTTTGCAAAAATGATTTTTGCATATTTTGGACACTATTTTAATATATGTATATATGTTATATATACTTATATTTTTTGGTAGCTTTGCGTTCTCCATGACGAGTGCTTCGCAACGAGCTAAAATGTGTCAAAATTGGAGTTGATATGAATGAGATATCGTGTCTCAAAGTGAGGCACTTGGAATACAAAAATATGGAACACAAATCTATCCCACATCGCCTAGTGAAGGAAGTGGAGAGTGGTTTATATAGAAATCTTGATATTTGCTATCAAAATCCTTTAGGTGAGCTATGCTCCCACTCCTATGTGCGTGCGTGCAGGGGGGGTGCAGATTTCAAGATTTCTGGGCCAAAATGGGTTCGAAGCTTCTGAACTCATGCGAGCCCGCGCGACCTGCGGACACGAATGCAGCTCCGAAAGTTCGCCTACGCGCTAAACTTTTTGCTGGCAGATTTCGTTTCCCAGTTTCCAGATTTTGTTGTATCTATTTTTAGAATTGATTTAAACTTAGAGAATAAGTTTTACAAAATCAATTTAAATAAATAGAAGATATCGAATCGGTATATACGAAACAGAATATCTTGTCTTGGTGAACAAGATAGGTTTTCAGTATAAATATACCATGTCTCATTCGGTTTTCTGACACAGAAAAACAAAAACTCTTCCAGCAACTCGATCAGAAACACACGCAGGCTTTTCGATCTTTCAGGCAAGTTTTGTCAGGTCCGGCTGTACAACAGCTTTGTACGTTGTACCCTGGGAAACAGACGGCGAATCTGTTTTTAGGTAATCGTGTTTACACGAGCCTCGTGCACAACCTTTACTGTTTTGTTTAATTTTATTCATAGTGTCTGTCTTCTGCTTCTACTCCATTCTGTCTGTTTTTATTTTCTGTTATTTACTTATTGTAATATGATTTTATCAATAAAAGTGTTCACCGTTTCCTACAGTCTTAAAACAGATTCGGTTTAACCGAATTTAAAACACTTTGTTAAAATCGGATTAATTATTAACAGATTTTTTATAAACTGTTTTCTGTCGAAACCTAGTTGAGTTTCTTTGGAAATCAGTTCTAATTAAACAGATATTATTTTCAGCAATTGTTCTTATCAGTTTACATCGAAACCAAGATAGAGTTTCTATTAAACTGATTTACTCGATCCATCAAAACCAAGATAGAGTTTCGTTGAATCAGATTCGGTACAAGTAGATACTGATTTACAATAGTTTGTTTAACTATTTGTGTTTGAATTTTCAGTATGAAAGACACAACTACCCCTCCTGTGACTACTACTGTGAATGTATCTGGTGCGCCAGTTACCAACACGGTTGCTAATCATGCTGAGAAACCAGAGAAATTCAATGGGCAGAATTTTAAGAGGTGGCAACAGAAGATGTTCTTCTATCTCACTACTTTGAACCTTGCGCGGTTCTTAAAAGAGAATCCACCTCACGTGGAACCTCCTGCAGAAGGTGATGCGTGGTTTTGCAACCTTACAACAGGTTTTACCTCTCGAGGGATCTCAAGAGGCTTACAACCCCACCAGGCAGTGTACCTAACCGATGTAGTATAGTGTAGTGGTAAGTACGGGGGATTGATCGTTCTCCACAGGGAATAGTGTCGTTAGGATTGAAAAACTATTCTAATAGGTCTAAGGGTGAGGGAAGATTCTTTTTGTATTTTTATAATTTTATGAAAGCAAGTAAAATCTCGGGTTTGAAGAAGTGGGCGGAATTAGTTGCTAGTCAACTAACCCAAATAACTACGAATGCAAATAAAATAAAATAACAGAAAATGAAAAGAGTTGTGAAACTTATGTGGAGAGAAATGTGTTTACTTAGATTTCCTTACTCCCTAACTATCTTTTACCGGTTGATTAGTGTGTATTAATCGTGTGGATGACGGGTGTATTCCTTAATACCAATCGTGGGGTGGCGTACGTACTTCCCCAACTCTACAAGCTCCTACTTCACTCCTATGTCGAGCCGGCTAAGAAGCTCCTAACATGGGATCACTAGAATTCGCTCATGCATTAAATACAACCATAAAAACCTTAGTACGCATTGGTTCATGTTTCTTAAGACGTTCAAGCAAGTTACCGAATAGGAAGTTAGCCCGTTTTCTTAAGCCTAACATAGATAAACAATCATCCAATACAACTAATAACACACTAATAACCAATAATCAATAGCTAGGTTTCATTAGATCTAAGCAAACACAAGATAAATCTAGCCTAGCATGTTAATCAAAAGACAAGAACAAGATATAATCAAACAACACATAGACATATTGAATGATTAAATGAACACTTATCTTCAATTAAACATGGGAGATCCAAGGGTATGAAAACCCTTAAAAATGGCAGAAATTCGTCTTAGGGTTTCTCCTCCAAAATTACACACAATAAGTTCCACACTAATGACAAAAAATTGCAAAACTATATATAGAGTTTAAGGGCTGACGGCGTCACGTTATAGATCCTGACGCCGTCACCTCGCCGCTTTTAGGGTTCCCGGATGGCCTTCCTGACGCCGTCCCTCTTTAGTGCTCCAAAATCCTCTCTGGCCTATCAAGGGGTGACGCCGTCAGAATTGAGCTTGACGCCGTCCCTCTTTAGCTTAAGCCGTGATGGCCTTGATCATCTTAAAGGGTGACGCCGTCAGATTTTTCATGCAAAATTCTCTGGCTTATCATGAGTAATTT
This sequence comes from Artemisia tridentata subsp. tridentata, assembly GCA_021014915.2. Lineage (NCBI taxonomy): Eukaryota > Viridiplantae > Streptophyta > Magnoliopsida > Asterales > Asteraceae > Artemisia > Artemisia tridentata. The sequence goes on from CP139506.1 coordinate 338,105,520, forward strand.
TCATATCCATCATTTTTGCCAAGCCATGACGCCGTCTGGGCCAATCCTTGACGCCGTCAAAGGTAGTTTCCAGCATAATTTTGAGACTTTGCCGTTTTCTTCACTTTTATGCTCCAAAAACGTCCAAAATGCTTCCTTTTCCAGATTTCTTCTCCAAAGTACCTAAAATGACAAAAGGAACGATTTAGGGCAATATTTGATCAAATAAATACGATTTAGGGCTTAAATGACCCCCTAAAAGCGGTACACTTTTCGCTTCATCAAATACCCTTACACTTGAGATTTGCTTGTCCTCAAGCAAATGCGCTTTTATTCTAATCAAAATACAAGTTAGGGGTCATTTAATGCTAATATAAAAGTAATTACAACAAATAATCATTCCACTTTAATCATAATAAGCACGGAGATTACAAACTAGCACCTCACAAGTAGTGTTTAGATACTCACATCTCTCAAGTGTCATCAAAATAAATCTCATAAATGAAAACGGATAATATCTCTCACTACCTGTCATAGCAAATAGATTACCATAGGCTTGGGCAAGGATCGAAAACCTCCTCCACTAGGCGTAAGCACCTAAGATAAACTATCAAAGAGGGCTTTTACATGGGTTATAACGTGAGGTGTAGGGATATGATAAACACGGTTTTGTTGGATAAGGGATATTTTACTGGTGGCGAGTTAAAGATCTTGATTAATTACATGTACTATACAATGTTGCTAAGCCAAGACTCGACTCAATCTTAAGCTAAAAACATAATAACAAAAACATAAAATAAACATAAAATGAAACGGGATGGTAGTCCGTATGTTTTTTCTATTTTTCTTTTTCTCTTTTTTTTTTTTTTTTTTTTTTTTTTTTTTTTTTGCATTCACTTTTGCCCTACCATCCAAAATAATACATCATAGGGGCGTTGCATTCCCCTTACACTTGAACTTTTATATAACTTTACAAATACTATTCTAATGACTCGAATTAAGATAATTGAAAAACTTGGAGTACTTTTAAAATATTTAGCACATATGGGGGTAATAAATGATACTCTTCCCCATTACTCCATTACACTAGTACTTTACCCATGAGTCCCAATCGTCCCAAAACAATATGTACAAGGATATGACTCGACTTAGCAACCATGTAATCAATTAGATAATTAACTTGGGTTTAAATAAATGTTGTCACAATAATGCACAAAAAATGAGTGCATACAAGGTAGGCTAAGGCAATTTGGGTGTACATTTTAGTGGGGTGTAACAAATTCTTCCTTTAAGTAAAATGCTTAAAGGTCGAAACGAAAAGATAGGCTCTGAGGGGTGTACTAGGGGTATCGTGTACTAAAAATGAGTACAACGCAAAGGGTGTGGGAGAATTACTTGACCAATGTAGCCAATGTAATTATAACAAAAACACAGGTGTAAAACAATGGGTTAATCCTAATGCCTCTTATCATGTAGTAAATCTAACTACACGAATGTAGTCTCACTTGTGGCCTCGGAATGGTCCTAACGCAAGTTCTAGAATCTAAGTGCTACCGGTACACACATCATAGCATAAATGCTTTTCCTACCAATTCTAGGGGCGAACCTCACATATTTGGGGGTGGAAATTTTTTTTTGTGGTACGGTTTTTGTGCTAGTCATATAACTCCTATCCATGAGACGCTTATTAAGATCAAAGTTTCACTCCTAAATGTTGTAAAAAATTTTAAATTTGGCACTAAAATTGCCCTAACAGGTATTTCTCTCAGTTTTATTACACATTTACTATTAAATAAACAAAAATCAAGTGCAATTGTATTCTCTAAAGTATCGTACTTTTACCCCCCCTTACACTTAAGATGAACATTGTCCTCAATGTTCAAATAACAAATGTAAAAGTAAATAAGGTAAAAGAATGAAATCAAATACTCCCCTGATTCGCTCGGTGTATAATGTGGCAACACGGTTAGATCTTCTTCCAAGAGAATGTAGAAGCTTTACAACTAATTCATCGCCAAAATCTTGATCCAACAAACATTTCCTTGTCCAAAATAACCTGTTAAACCTGAGAAAACAAACACGAAAACTTGCATAACATCGACGGGATAAATTCTATATATAAGGATATAATGCTTGTGGAATGATAGTTTTGCAGATTCCTGGAGATTATAAGTTAGAGATTTAAAAAAAAAAAAAAAAACTTTTTATGAAAACAAAACTTTCAAAATTTTCAGAAAATTAAAACCTGACGCCGTCAGAAATGATCTGACAGAATTCTCATGTTAAGTTTTCGGAAAAATTTTGGAAAAACCTATACCTTACTTCCTGGAAATCCTGCAAAACATCATCATGACTCGATACAAGCATTTGACTCAAACAAATACTAATATGTATGTTAATTTAATATTATTATGATTCATGTTCATTTGTGTTCTAATAAACCGATTTAGATTTCCCTTACACTTAACTTTTGCAAAATACCTTTATATGTAGTTAAGACGAAGTTAAAAACAAGATAAAGCATTTTCACAAATTAGTTTTGAACATGAATCAATAAAAATAAAAATTAAACACACATACGGAAACAAATAAAATCAAACAAACAAATAATTAAACACACAAAGCAAATAAAGCTTGGTTGCCTCCCAAGAAGCGCTTTTCTTTATTAACGAGTCTTGTAGCTAGACTCAAAGTCACGTACATTACGTGATTCCATCATTGGTCACGGTTCCTAAGCCATTCTCCTTTGATTCTCTATCAGAATCACTTTCATAGTAAAGGTATTTCGGGTCCTCGAGATCAAAAGGATTGTTTCGGTATTTAGAACTAAGCTCCTTATCATGCTTAAAGAATCCACTTGACAGGTCAAAAGTGTCCTTACATCCCCTTCTCACATCATCATCACATAACACGAGTTGGGAACTTAACCCATCGAGCCCTTCATAATCAATCTCCTTGAATTCTCTCATCTTGTAAGGCGTTTGGTATGAGATTTCCCTAATCCCATCGGTGAAAGTCGTGATCCCATTGAGCTCGTCCACAACCAAGCTTGTGGCCTTGCAAAAAGGTGCCCCAAAAACAACTTGTGATAACCTGGGATCGATGTACTTTTCGATATTATCGACGATTGCAAAGCTCATAGTGAATGTCATGTTTCCTACAAACACCTGTACATCATCATCTATGCCAATGTCGTCCTTCCCTTTATGAATCATTTCCCATCTGCAAATGTTGTTATAATGAAACAAGGACATCACATTTTTGGGTAAACATGTGTCAATGTAAACATTATAAAAATGCTTGTGACCAATCATGCAAGGTATTTTGAGATTATTCGGATCACATCGCTTAATTCGGCCAGGCCTTCTACCGTATAGCCCCCATGTGTTGCCACTTGCTGATGGTTGATACTCATATACTTCTTCACAGCCATCCCGAAAGATCACTTTCCTGACACCATCGGTAAATGATGCACTCCTATCATCCTCATCGAGTATCACTCCTGTTGCTTTTATGAATGGTTTGCCTAGAACAAGGCCAGTTAAGGATGGGCTGATGATAGAGTTCATGTTATTAATTACAGTTAGCTCGATATGAAAGAGGAACTTTTCTATCACAATTGGTACCCTCCTTATTACCCCGATGATATTAAACCCTTCATATTTGACCTGTTTGGTGAAGGCTTCGTTATATAGAGAGAGGGATATTGCATTCATAGAAGAGTTGGGATTTATATAGGCATCTTTTATAAACTTCTTCCTAGTGGTGCAAGATACCTTACAGACCCTGTGAGCGCCATCCTCTATTCTCTCCCCAAATTCCTCAGGCAAATTTGCTGTGCCCCTCTCAAGTTCCTCCACCAGGGGGCGGTCTAGCAATCCTGGGAGCCCATGAGGCATTTCGGGCTTCTCTTCCGAGCCCTCCTCACCATTCAACTTCCTTGTACTAGAGTGCTTTGGTGAGTCTAGATAATCGCCGGACGCCTCGGTGTTCTTTTCAGGAACTTCACCCTTTATTTCATTGTCAACGTTCTCGGTTGATTGTTGGTCCAGATTGGGTTTAGGAACAGGTATTGTTGTAATGGTGTTCACGAAGTGGAGTGGTTTCAAAGGGGTATGAGCATCTCCAGTTTCTTTTCCGTTTTGTGATATGTGTTTGAAGAGTTTACTAGGGTGCTTGATTTTTACAGGAGGGGGTGTTTGGTGAGTCACCGTGACAGATTTGATCTCATTAACTTGTGCCAACTCACAAGTTGACCTGCTAGCAATGCGATCATTGATAACTTTTAACAGGTCATCAACCTTGTTGTTCATATCAACTTGCTGTTGTCTGAATTGATTCTCAAGTTTGGATAGCTGTGTTTCTTGAGGGAGAATGAATTTTTGCAATGATTTCTCACGATTTTGTTGTTTATGCGTATGCTGATGAGGATAATGTTCAGACCAGGTGAGTGGAGGAGAGTCATTGAATGATACACTCCGAGTTTGGTTCCAACTAAAATTTGGCTTACTCTTCCATGCCTCATACCTATCTTCGGAATTCGTGGATCCATACTTAGTGGTGAGCCACTTATCTCCCGCCTTATCGATTCGCGAGGATGCGAATTCTTGGAAAGCCTGTTTGGGGAGTTCCATGCAATCATGAGTGTCGTGGGGACCACTACATAATTTACACGAAGAAGTGATTTTGTTCACTTGGCCTGAAGGTTTAGGAGCCTCGTAGGATTTCATAAGAAACTTGACTTGGTCTTCAAGTTCTATGATCCTACGGTCGGAAGTGCTTGAATTGCTCAAAGGCAAAGATATTGCCTTGACCGATTTATTCAAATCACGGGGATCACTCCAACTTTCGTTGTCATAAAGAGCAAGATCTTCTAGGAGAGCCCATGATTGTTCCGCACTTAGATCACGTAGCTTACCACCGGCCGATTGGTCAATGGTTTGCCTCGTGGAAAGATTGATATGGTCATAGAAGATTTGGACTTGGAGCCAAAGTTCTATGCCATGGTGAGGGACTTTTTGGAGTAAGTCCTTGAATCGAGTCCATGCCTCGTAGAGGGTTTCGCCTTGACGTTGTTGGAACATCAAGATATCATTCCTTAGCTTGGTAGTTCTTCCCGGTGGGAAAAACTGAGCAAGGAAGCGAGTGGTGAGATCATCCCAAGAGGTGATGGATCCTGCGGGTAGACGTTCTAGCCATTGACTAGCTTGGTCCCGCAAAGAGAATTGAAAGAGACGTAGTCGGGTCGTCTCTCGAGTGGAACATCAAGGTCTATAGAATCAACGATTTTGAGAAAGTCCTTGAGATGTTGGTTAGGATCTTCGGAACGAAGTCCATGGAATGCGCATCCGCTTTGCACCAATCGGATGGTGTCGGATCGCAAGGGAGTGACATTGGCTCCTTGAGTGAGCTCAATGGTGTTCCGGTAGCCATGGTGGCTAGGACGGGAGTAGTCTCCTAAAGTACGGGCTCTAGGAGGTGGTGGTGGTTGTTGTGGTGGTGGGTTGTTGGGATCAAGGATATTACCATCTTCCATGATGTCGGATGGTAATGGTTACGAACACAGAAACGAAGAAAAAAGATAGACTAAAGAAAACCTAGAAAAATAAAATAAAAATCTCACTAGAAAGGAATCTAGTGAGTAGACCTATAAAATAAAAATTCAACCTAAACAATAACTATTCCCCGGCAGCGGCGCCAAAAACTTGATGCGTGGTTTTGCAACCTTACAATAGGTTTTACCTCTCGAGGGATCTCAAGAGGCTTACAACCCCACCAGGCAGTGTACCTGACCGATGTAGTATAGTGTAGTGGTAAGTACGGGGGATTGATCGTTCTCCACAGGGAATAGTGTCGTTAGGATTGAAAAACTATTCTAATAGGTCTAAGGGTGAGGGAAGATTCTTTTTGTATTTTTATAATTTTATGAAAGCAAGTAAAATCTCGGGTTTGAAGAAGTGGGCGGAATTAGTTGCTAGTCAACTAACCCAAATAACTACGAATGCAAATAAAATAAAATAACAGAAAATGAAAAGAGTTGTGAAACTTATGTGGAGAGAAATGTGTTTACTTAGATTTCCTTACTCCCTAACTATCTTTTACCGGTTGATTAGTGTGTATTAATCGCGTGGATGACGGGTGTATTCCTTAATACCAATCGTGGGGTGGCGTACGTACTTCCCCAACTCTACAAGCTCCTACTTCACTCCTATGTCGAGCCGGCTAAGAAGCTCCTAACATGGGATCACTAGAATTCGCTCATGCATTAAATACAACCATAAAACCTTAGTACGCATTGGTTCATGTTTCTTAAGACGTTCAAGCAAGTTACCGAATAGGAAGTTAGCCAGTTTTCTTAAGCCTAACATAGATAAACAATCATCCAATACAGCTAATAACACACTAATAACCAATAATCAATAGCTAGGTTTCATTAGATCTAAGCAAACACAAGATAAATCTAGCCTAGCATGTTAATCAAAAGACAAGAACAAGATATAATCAAACAACACATAGACATATTGAATGATTAAATGAACACTTATCTTCAATTAAACATGGGAGATCCAAGGGTATGAAAACCCTTAAAAATGGCAGAAATTCGTCTTAGGGTTTCTCCTCCAAAATTACACACAATAAGTTCCACACTAATGACAAAAAATTGAAAAACTATATATAGAGTTTAAGGGCTGACGGCGTCATGTTATAGATCCTGACGCCGTCACCTCGCCGCTTTTAGGGTTCCCGGATGGCCTTCCTGACGCCGTCCCTCTTTAGTGCTCCAAAATCCTCTCTGGCCTATCAAGGGGTGACGCCGTCAGAATTGAGCTTGACGCCGTCCCTCTTTAGCTTAAGCCGTGATGGCCTTGATCATCTTAAAGGGTGACGCCGTCAGATTTTTCATGTAAAATTCTCTGGCTTATCATGAGTAATTTTCATATCCATCATTTTTGCCAAGCCATGACACCGTCTGGGCCAATCCTTGACGCCGTCAAAGGTAGTTTCTAGCATAATTTTGAGACTTTGCCGTTTTCTTCACTTTTATGCTCCAAAAACGTCCAAAATGCTTCCTTTTCCAGATTTCTTCTCAAAAGTACCTAAAATGACAAAAGGAACGATTTAGGGCAATATTTGATCAAATAAATACGATTTAGGGCTTAAATGACCCCCTAAAAGCGGTACACTTTTCGCTTCATCAGAAGGTCAATCCGCTAATCAACAGGCCGTTCAAGCCTTGGAAGCATGGAAACATTCAGACTTTTTGTGTCACAACTATATTCTGAATGGTTTGGTGGACTCTTTGTACAACGTGTACTGCAAGACCAAGACTGCCAAAGAATTATGGGAGTCATTGGAATGCAAGTACAAAACTGAGGATGCTGGTACAAAGAAGTTCGTGGTAGCTCGTTTTTTGGATTACAAGATGGATAATTCAAAGAACGTGATGAGTCAGGTTCAAGATCTGCAGGTTTTGCTACACGACATTCATGCTGAGGGAATGACCTTAAGTGAAACTTTTCAAGTTGCTGCTATCATTGAAAAGTTGCCTCCAAGCTGGGTAGAATTTAAGAACTACCTGAAGCATAAGCGAAAGGAGATGAGTGTTGAAGACTTGGTTGTTCGCCTTCGTATTGAAGAGGACAACAAGCTGGCTCAGAAAAACGCTTATACGCCTGATTCTGCCAAGGCAAATATGGTTGAGCATGTTCCGTCATCTTCAAAGTCGAATGTCAAAGGTAAAGGCAAAGGAAAAGGAAAGAATGACAAGAAGGGCAAAGGGAAGTCTGAGTACCTTGCTCCTAAAGCTGCAATTGTGAAACAGAAGTTCCAAGCGGTGTGTTTCAACTGTGACCAGCTGGGTCATCGTGCTGCTAACTGTAAGATGCCGAAGCGGGTGACTCCACGCCAGGCTAATATGGTGAATGATAATATGGACATGATTGCTATGGTTTCTAACGTCATTGCCATGATCTCTGAAGTTAACCTGGTAGGTTCCAACAACAGGGAATGGTAGGTTGATACTGGGGCTACCCGTCATGTGTGTGCTGATAAGAGTATGTTTCACTCTTTCAGAGCGGTTGACAATGGAGAGGTGTTGTACATAGGCAACTCTGCAACTGCTGCTATCAAGGGTGAAGGAGATGTAATCTTGAAGATGACATCCGAGAAAGAGCTCAAGTTGACTAATGTCTTGTATGTTCCAGTGATTCGCAAGAATCTTGTGTCTGGTTGGCTGTTGAACAAGTTTGGTTTTCGTCTTGTTTTTTAGTCTGATAAGTTTGTTCTTTCTAAGAATCAAATGTATGTTGGTAGGGGATATGCCCTGAATGGTATGTTTAAGCTCAATGTAATAGTTGTTAAGAATGATATCAATAAAATGAATTCTTCAGCTTACTTGATTGAGTCTTCTAATGTGTGGCATGGTCGTCTTGGACATGTAAATTTTAATTCGATGCGTCGTTTGATTAAATTTAATAGCATACCTAATTTCCATATTGACTCAAAATATAAATGTGAAACTTGTGTTGAAGCCAAACTTACAAGATCATCTTTCAAATCGGTTGAACGGAAAACCGAACCACTTGATATGATACACACTGACATATGTGATTTGAAATCACTACCCACAAAAGGTGGCAATAAGTACTTTATCACGTTTATTGATGATTGTACAAAGTATTGCTACGTTTACTTGTTAAAAAGTAAAGATGAAGCTATAGACAAGTTTGTTCTATACAAAAACGAAGTTGAAAATCAACTTAATAAGAAAATCAAGGCTGTACGAAGTGATAGAGGAGGTGAATACGTGTCTCCATTCGCTGATTTATGTGCTAAACATGGAATTAGACACGAATTCACTGCTCCTTACTCACCTCAGCAAAACGGTATTGCCGAAAGGAAGAACCGTACCATGAAGGAAATGCTTAATGCCATGTTGATAAGTTCTGGTTTAAGCCATGACATGTGGGGGGAAGCCATTTTAACGGCTACTTATCTTTTAAATAAGATACCTCATAAGGAAAAAGAAGAGACCCCTTATGAACTTTGGATGGGAAGAAAACCATCATATCAGTACTTACGAGTGTGGGGGTGTCTAGCAAAGGTAGCTATACTGACCCCCAAGGCCCAAAAGATTGGACCTAAATCTGTGGATTGTATATTCATTGGATATGCTAAGAATAGCAGTGCTTATCGTTTCATTGTACATGATTCGAAAAATCCGGATATACAAAAGGGTACACTAATGGAATCAAGGAATGCTTCCTTCTTTGATGATATATTTCCTTGTTTAACGAAGGAAACTGGAAGTTCATCTAAAATAGATGACGATGTTGTCCAAGATAAGAGACAACGAGATGATAATGATCTCCAAGATGAGAGACAAGATCAAATCAAGGAAGAAGAGGTTGAACCTAGAAGAAGCAAAAGGGCAAGAACCGAGAAATCATTTGGACCCGATTTTGTTTCTTTTATGGTAGAAAATGAACCTACTTCTTATCGAGAAGCGGTAACTTCCTCGGAAGGGCCTCAATGGAAAGAAGCCATTAAAAGTGACATAGATTCTATTTACAAAATCATACTTAGGAGCTCGTGGATTTACCTCATGGTTGTAAACCACTAGGCTATAAATGGATCTTCAAGAAGAAGATGAAAGCCGATGGCACCATTGACAAGTACAAAGCAAGATTGGTAATCAAAGGATTTAGACAACGAGAAGGTCTAGATTATTTTGATACATATTCACCTGTTACGCGAATAATCTCGATCAAGATGATACTTGCTATTGCCGCTTTAAGAAATTTGGAAGTTCACCAAATGGATGTAAAAACTGCTTTTCTAAACGGGGATTTAGAAGAAGAAATCTATATGAACCAACCTGAGGGTTTCATAGCTCCTGGACAAGAGAACAAAGTTTGTAGGCTTGTTAAGTCATTATATGGCTTAAAGCAAGCTCCCAAACAATGGCATCAAAAATTTGACCATGCCATGCTAGAGAGTGGATTCAAAATTAATGAATGCGATAAGTGTGTTTATATAAAGGACACAAGTAGTGGATATGTAATCTTGTGTTTATATGTTGATGATATGCTTATCATTGGCAGTAACGACAAGATTATCAAATCTACTAAAGACATATTGAAATCAAAGTTTGACATGAAGGATACACTACTAGAAAAAGGTCTATCCTTGACTCGCATTTTATGACGCACGCTACAAGATGACGCGCAAATAGCAAAGTCATAAAATAAGAGTCATAACGAGTAAATTTTTTATTGGGGATGACTCGTTTTCAGAAGCGTCATAACATAGGGTCATAATCAGTTAAAATTTAGCCTGCTAGATGACGCTCGTTTTGCTTCGTCCTAAATAGGGGTCATCTATGTTTTTTTTTCCCTGCACGTCTTATAACCTAATTAAGGTTACCTTGTTCATTTACAACACTCACCTCACATACACATCTTCTTTAACCAAACCCTAGCCCTCCCCCTCTTATCTCAGCAGCCGCCACCCACATCTCTAGCGCCACTCCTTTTTCCGGTGACTCAATCTAACCACACCATAACCACCAACACCCCTCACTCATCCCTCTCACCTATCTCTTGATAATACCACCATGGCCACCTCCTGCTGCCTTATTCAACATGCACCGCCACCACCTCGCCGCGCCGTCATCATCATCATCACAAGGAGATCAAGAGACCAAGGGTTCGTGTATTTAGATCGAGTTTAGAGTGAAGTTCGATTAGGGTTTTGTTTTGTTGTGTTTGTGAAGCCGCCGTAGCAGTTAGTACATTTTTTGAAGCTTGTATTTATTCAAGTTTTTAATAAGGTGATTAATATTTTAGTTTGGCTAATTTTTTTTTAATTTTTTGATTGTATAAGTACTTCAGTAAGAAAAATTGTATTGGTAACATGGGTCTGGCTGGGACAGTGTGTTTTGCTTGGTTTAAATTAAATGTTTATGTGTTGTAAGCTAAGTAGTACTCATGACTCATGATATTTCTTTAAACATTTGGTTTACTTGTTGATTTCTTTCTATATAATTATGTACCTGGTATTCTAGCTAGTTTGATAGCTAAAATATCTATCTTTAATGAAATTTGCCACTACAGGAGCCAAGTAGCCAAAATGATATTGGTATTCAAAACCTTTGAGAATGTCAATATTGGGTACAATGGGTTGAAATGAATCAAAATGGTTTTAATTACGAATTACATGTATATTTCTAAATGTTGTTAATATTTATATTTGCAGGTACAAAAGATGCAAGAAATGTTGAGGAGCACCAAACCCCAACGTGAGTTAGGAGGTGACATTGTGTTTGTTTCAGAATTCATATATTATGCTAATAAGTAAGTTGAAATTGACTCTAATTGTTGAAATGAGTTATATTATGTTGAAGCATGATCTTTTTGACTTTGCAATTGCTGGATTGGGTACGGGTACTCCATTGTTTTTACGTGTCAGCGTAGGCTGCTGTAAGACGAAACACCTGGGGTATCACAGATTCATGGGCATAGTTGGTTGTGCAGGTTTAAAGGTACTACCACTATCTGAGCCAAACAAATGTGATGCAGGTATAGCGAATTGACTGGGCCTATCATGCCTCTGACCTTGCTGGCGACACAACATCAAAAACAGCATCCATCTACGGTACAAGAACCTGTTAAGATAGCAACAATCCTGCAAATTAATCCAGACACTCTTATGGTAAGACACAAAAACCTTAATCACTAAATTTGCCATATATTTAGCTAATAACTGTCATGAAAATGCAGCAACACCAACGGCTCACTACGGAGGCGGTGATAACTGAGATCAAAGAAAACCTTGGATGGTATATGAACAGGTGCAGCCGTTGTCATAGAAAAATCTAAGACAACCGGTCTCATTGGCATTGCCAAGAACCAGGATTGAAATTAACGCCAAACTATAGGTATGCAATGGTAAAGTAAAAGTACATGCGAATAAATGTTTGACTTCTTCATCACAGTTATTGAGTATGCGTAAAATGCATTACATTTTCAGCTATTGCTTCAAGATTATCATTTCTGAGGTTACTAGAAGTGGTATAATGAGCTGCTTTAGCCCAGAGGTGCATTCACTGGTGGCGGACTGCACAGACGTCCTCAGATACATACCTGACCCTAATCCCATTTTATTTGCATAGGCGGGGCAAATGAGTATATTTGCAGCCATCGCAGACGTTTATGCTTTCTTCACTTCCCACCCTGTCTGAGCATTATAAAATGTATTCGGTAAGAAGTTGGTTTGGAGTGACATCACTGAGCTATTATATGCTATTTTATGAGACATAGGTACTGCTTCTTTTTTTGTGTTTTTTCAGGTTAAAAAAAATCCATGATATCACTGAGCTATTAAATGCTATTTTATGAGACGTAAATTTAATAAAGTATGTAATCTATGTGCCATAAAATAGCATTTAATAGCCCAGAAAAATTGTGAATTTTTCTTTACACACGTACTGTTGGAAGCTGTAACAAAGGACAAGTAAGTTGTAGAAAGCACTCTTTTTTTTTTTTTTTTTTTTTTTTTTTTTTTTCAGTTATAAAAGCATTTTGTTACTCTTCGTTTGTCCAGGTCAGCCACATTTCCATTGACTTAGAAGATCTGTTGATAACTTCTTGCAAAAAACATCAAAGTCTTAAATATAAACGTGACGTAAGTCAGAATTTGATCAATGAGATAGTTATCTGGTCTGTTTGACATCGTTTATTGGGTATGCGTTTTACTGATGATTGTTCATCTTTAATGTAGGTTTCTTTGAAGACCAAAAGGGAGAAGAAGAAGGAGAAGTACTTCCCATTGAGGAAAGTACCCCTCGGATATCTCAGGTTACTTCTAAACTAGTTCAGTTATAATAATGATGCGTATATAGGTATTTGCGCGTCATACAAACCTACACAATTGGTCATCTCATTATCTGATCTTTTGACATCCCTTTTGTGTAAGCTGCATGACATTATGTTTTGTATGTAGGTGTCTCTTGTGTAGGTTTGTTATTGCCAAATGAGGTGTTCGTGATGACATGCATGCTTGGTTATTGCCCGACTCTTTATGATCATTTTTTTTTTTTGCAATATGATTAGTATCATTGTTTTTTAACTCACTTGCTCAGTGCCGCTAGATACTTTGGTATAAAAATGTGTTCCTAATGGTTATAAATCACATGGCAACCAGTCCCAACCCCATATGTTGCATTCTCAGTTTAACGTAAGCCAAGTAATGTACATTAGAAATTAGAGCTACAAATTTGAAGTAAGAGAAGACTAAGAATATAAGTCAGGTGTTATCATTTAGAAATTACTTTGGTATAAAAATGCGTTCCTAAGAAACTTGCCAATCCACCATCACGTGCTCTTGTAAGACTTTCTTATTTTTGTTGTTGATAAATTTGCCGATGTACTTGGAATAACGTATGTAATTCTCTTTTGCAGGGTGTTGATGCTGGACCAAGTAGTGGGGCCCCACCCGCGATTCCTAGCCTGAATAGACAAGCAGGTGAGTCTTATAATTTTTGTAATTATAGACTATTACACGCGTTTAATAGTAAAAAAAAAAGGAATCGTATCTGCCCAATTGAATGATTTGTTACTGCTAAACTGATAATTTTGATGCAGGTGGCCAAGACAGTAGGGCTGGTATTTGGTCTACAGCACATCCCTCGTGGAGCCGAAATCCCGGGACAACTAATTCGGGGAACCTATCTAAGCAGGTATCAAGATCCACCTTTTTACGAACAACGGGATCTTCAAGATTAACCACCAATGAACCTGATCCATCTCGTGTACGCACAACAGATGCATGCCCTGGTGCTCTTAGAGGTTCAAGCTCAGCCCAAAGAAGCTCACCTGTCATATCCTCAGATCAGAAACGACCAGTTTATTTATTCTTTTCTTTTATGTGGATCAGATGCATACTTATATGTTCTTGTTGCCACATGTTTAAGTATGAGAGACCTGCTGCTTTGGTGCCACCGGTACCATCAAGCCCACCTCAGCAAGGAATATTAGGGTGCTTGTATGGACCAATCACAGGGGTACCAGTATCCACATCAACAACCGATGCATCACATGGGGTATCAGCCGATTATGCCTCAACAGAGGCCACCAAATGTCATGCAGCAGCCGCAACATTATACTCGGGTAGTCTTGTTGTATAGGCAAAGTTAAAGATGGTGTATAGCGGGTTTTTAACATAGGCAAAGTTAGGTTGATTTTAGTTCTAGCAGCAACAAGGAAAATATTTGTGTTTTTAATTTTGTATTATCAGGTTTTTAATATATGAAATGCGTTATTTTGATATTTGTGTTTTTAATTTTGTATTATCAGGTTTTTAATTGTCATTTAATAGAAAATTAGGAACTGAAAAAAATTAATTTTTTTAAAAAAAAATTAGGTTATGACTCGCAAAAAGGAGAGTCATAAAACGTGCGTCATAAATGCGCGTCATAGAGGGATGACGCACAAATGCGAGTCATGAATCTTTATGACGGGTCCATTCTTGACTCGCATTTGCGCGTCATAAGGCCTCTTCTTGACTCGCATTTGGAGTCAAGAATAGCTGTTTTTCTAGTAGTGATATGGGTTTGGCTGAAGTGATCCTTGGAATAAAGATCATACGAACTCCAAATGGACTTGTGTTAAGTCAAGCACATTACGTTGAAAAAATTCTCAATACTCACAATGCGGGGGATTCCGGCCTAGCTAGAACTCCAATTGACACCAGTAAGCATCTATTTAAAAATAGAGGCATAGGTGTTGCCCAATTAGAGTATTCAAGAATTATTGGCATGTTAATGTACTTGATGACAAGTACCCGACCTGACTTAGCATATGCAGTTAGCAGGCTAAATAGGTATACCAGTAATCCAAGTTATGCACATTGGGGAGCTATGACTAGGGTACTTCATTATTTGAGATACAGTCGCGATTATGGACTACATTATGAAAGATATCCAGCTGTTATAGAAGGATACAGTGATGCAAATTGGATATCTGACATAAAGGATTCTAGATTGACTAGTGGATATGTGTTTACAATAGGATGGGCAGCTATATCTTGGAAGTCTTCCAAGCAAACTGTTATAGCTAAGTCCACGATGGAATCAGAATTTATCGCGTTAGATAAATGCGGACAAGAGGCGGAATGGCTACGTCAATTCGTAGAGGACATACCAAGGTGGCCTAAACCAGTAACGGCCATTAGTATACATTGTGATAGTCAATAGGCAATTGGCAGAGCTCATAGCATAATGTATAATGGAAAGTCCAGACATATCCGTCGTCGACATAATTCGATACGACAACTACTCTCAACAGGAGTTATCTCAATTGACTATGTGAAGTCAAAGGATAACATCGCGGATCCGCTTACGAAAGGCTTAAGCAGAGAGTTAGTTAGTAAGTCGTCTAAAGGAATGGGACTAAAGCCCTTGAAGGAATGAGTTTCTATGAAGGAAAACCTAACCCAGTTGACTGGAGATCCCAAGATCTGGGTTCAATAGGACAACCTAATCATAGAAATGTGGGGGAAGTCACGTTAATGTGGGGGAGTTACGAAATACTGTAACTTCCTAGTCCATTCCTATAACAAATGTGACTTGTTGAGAGGTTTAACATATGGCTCTTATGATTCAGGATGAAATCATAGAGCATAATGATTCAAGATGAAATTACAAAACATATGTTTTTAATGATTCAAGATGAAATCACCTATGTGAGAGAGAAGTGGGGTCACTTCGAAAGGAATTGTGGGGGGCGCAATTCCTAAGAGCTCTTGCAGAACCAGGCTAGTGTTCATGACCATAACGAACACGACTATGAGGACTTGACAATGTCAGGGAGAGTCTTGTGTGAAGTGTAATGTCGTCTACGTAAACAGATGCTGAGTTCAAGGACATCGCGTCTACTCAGATCTAGGAGACTAAGTGCATCTCACAAGGGAAGGTTCAAAGGGTCACACCTACCTATCCTATGCAGGACTTAACCGCAGAAATTTCGCTGAAACATGTGTGTGTTTTCGACCGATCTCCATTCATGTGGGGGATTGTTGGAAAATTAGTTTTGCAAAAATAATTTTGCATATTTTGGACACTATTTTAATATATGTATATGTTATATATATACTTATATTTTTTGGTAGCTTTGCGTTCTCCATGACGAGAGCTTCGCAACGAGCTAAAATGTGTCAAAATTGGAGTTGATATGAATGAGATATCGTGTCTCAAAGTGAGGCACTTGGAACACAAAAATATGGAACACAAATCTATCCCACATCGCCTAGTGAAGGAAGTTGAGAGTGGTTTATATAGAAATCTTGATATTTGCTATCAAAATCCTTTAGGTGAGCTATGCTCCCACTCCTACGTGCGCGCGCGCAGGGGGGGGTGCAGATTTCAGGATTTCTGGGCCAAAATGGGTTCGAAGCTTCTGAACTCATGCGAGCCCGCGCGACCTGCGGACACGAATGCAGCTCCGAAAGTTCGCCTACGCGCTAAACTTTTTGCTGGCAGATTTCGTTTCCCAGTTTCCAGATTTTGTTTTATCTATTTTTAGAATTAATTTAAACTTAGAGAATAAGTTTTACAAAATCAATTTAAATAAATAGAAGATATCGAATCGGTATATACGAAACAGAATATGTATATACGAAACATAATATCTTGTCTTGGTGAACAAGATACGTTTTCAGTATAAATATACCACGTCTCATTCGGTTTTCTGAAACCGAAAAGTGAAAACTCTTCCAGCAACTCGATCAGAAACATATGCAGGCTTTTCGATCTTTCAGGCAAGTTTTGTCAGGTCCGACTGTACAACAGCTTTGTACGTTGTACCTTAGGAAACAGACGGCGAATCTATTTTAAGGGAATCGTGTTTACACGAGCCTCGTGCACAACGTTTACTGTTTTGTTTAATTTTATTCATAGTGTCTGTCTTCTGCTTCTACTCCATTCTGTCTGTTTTTATTTTCTGTTATTTACTTATTGTAATCTGATTTTATCAATAAAAGTGTTCACCGTTTCCTACAAGTTCATGTTAATACGAATCCGTGGATATAAAGAACATAGAAAACGAGCTTATAACGACCGAGATATACACGTTTGAAACCCGACAAACTCTATTTATTTTTGAGAGCCACTATTAGAAAAGTGTTTCTAAGTATAAAAATAGTTTTTGCACTACGTCACATTGAGAGCCTATTTTCTCATGGATTGTGACGCGTATGATCAAAATGACAAACATATGAATTCAAGACAAAGATATGAGGTTTCTAAAATCGCCAATCTTATTCACTAACACTTAACGTACACCATTTCGCGACTAGTTTTGCGAGGCCATTTGGGCACATTTTCAAGTTGTGAAAAATAGTAAATTGCGACGAAAATATTATATTTACCAATAGAACACCAAACGAGGATCGTGGAGTATCGTTTCAACACATTTGTACAAAAAGGGTTTATTAACTTATCGAGACGTCAAAAATGTATTTTTCGTCAATAAACGATATTTTCAAAATTCCCGAGTGTTATCGTTAACATATGTATTTGCATGTGTAGCATCATTTTATTGCTTACATTAGATCCTATCATTCATATTAGGTTGCGGTTAGAGATCGTGCCTCATCTTAGTGTATCCATTTTTGTCATCGTAGCTATTGCATCAGGTGAGTTTCATAGCCCCTCTTTTTACTTGTTTTGTAACTGTTTTGGGGGAGAATACATGCTCGTTTTCCATTAGACTCTATGCTCGTTATTCATTAAACTCTATGCTCGTTTTTCTTTAAACTCTATGCTAGTTTTACATTTAAACTCCATGCTTGTTTTGCTTGAGACATGAGTTGTCTTTCAAACATTATTGATTGGCTAAAATACTTGAGTCGTTGCTCAGAAGTATTTTGTGTTTACATTTTCACCCTTGATCATTTTCTTATGGACACTAGTACATTAAGCTATTTCATATTGCCTATGTTATGGACTGTTAATTACGTATTATTTTAGTTATATGACGACATTGTCAGATATATATATATATATATATATATATATATATATATATATATATATATATATATATATATATATATATATATATATATAACAGGATGCGTATGACGTCATCAAATGCAGGATTGATGAATAAGCGCTGGATTGATGAGTAATCATGCTCTTATTCCACCTAAGCAGTCCACCTAAGCAATATTTGACCGAATAAAATTCGTTAGTTGACTTTTAATTCCGAAATTTTAAAAAGGATTCTAAATATTCGAACTTGGGTTGTTTACATAGCTTAATTATACGTCAATGTTACCATTAGACCAATTTATATTTTGTGATATAGCTCGCACAAAAAATAACTATAATCTTCTTCTTTGATTACCAGGCGGAATTTTTGGAATGGTATATGTATTTTCTAAACATGTATCCCGGATTTTTTTAAAAGATATGTTTAATTTTAATTTGTAGAAGATATAGTTTGAAAGATAAGTTTGGAATGTATTTTGTATAAATCTTTTGTTCCCATATTTAACATCATAATTATACTTTAACGCGTATTTTGTATAAACTTTTTGTTCCTATATTTAAGATCAGAGTTCTACCCTATCACTATATATACATCATATATACATCATATATATACCTCATATTATAACGTTTTTTATAAACTCAAAAAAACAATAAACTCTATTGATAATAATATAGCCATTATGCACGGCCAAAGACACTCTGCAAGGCTTGCAAAAGGAACTGACAAGAAGAACATGAGTGCTTCTTTAGG
The DNA here is from genome assembly GCA_021014915.2 of Artemisia tridentata subsp. tridentata. Classification (NCBI taxonomy): domain Eukaryota; kingdom Viridiplantae; phylum Streptophyta; class Magnoliopsida; order Asterales; family Asteraceae; genus Artemisia; species Artemisia tridentata. The sequence continues at coordinate 338,124,302 of CP139506.1, forward strand.
AGGTATGTTTTTTACATGTAATTTAATCATTAGAATGTAATTTAATCATTAGTTTGCTAGCACTGCCAGACTGTATTGGTAGTACTGCTCGATGTACATGATACTGCTTATGTGTGTTTGTACTGCTGGAGATACTTGATACTGCTTATGTGTGTTTGTATTGCTCGATATATTTGATACTGCTTATGTGTGTTTGTTTTGTTTGTTAATAAACGATGGTGCATGTAAATATTAGCTTGATTATACAACAACAACATAAAAATTACAATATTAAAAACTATTAATATAAATTAACAATATAAGTAATACATTAATGAGGATAGCATATGTTATGTAAATAATTTGATGTTTTAACACATGAATGTTTTTTAACAAATAATTTATTCGTAAAGTTGTTATAATCTTATTTATGTTGTTGTTGGATCAATCTAATGCTTTATTATATGAACGTCTTTATATATTGATTATAGTTCCTGGTGCAAATACAAGCAATACCATACAGAAGAAACATACTAAAGCCTCTTCACAAGGTATTCTATTCTTATATAGGTTTTCGTGAATCCTACATTAATTTGTTTTAATTTACCATATAAGTTTATGATTTGTATACACCTTCAGATACAACAAGCAGAGGATCTGGCAGTCACGTTCATCCTAAAACCCCTTCACAAGGTATTTTGTTGTTATATATGTCTTTCATGTATCGTATCTTAGTTTGTATTGTTTTACCCTGAAAGTTGTTGATTTTGTATTTGGTAATCATCCACACTATAATTTTGATACAACAGGTACAAGATCAGCCAACCATGTTTCCGATGTTGTTACACGATCAACAGGTATTAGCTTCATCAATGTTTTATTGCAGTAACTTTGTTGATATTTTATTTATGTACATTTTACATGATGTTTATACTATGTTACTTAATTTATAACTGTTAAATTAGTAGGAAATATAGGTTTGGTTCAGTCATCTTCTTCGTCTGAATTGGATAATTCCATATTTGAAAGTGATACACCCGGTAGTATATCTGGAACAGTTGTTTCTGATGTCGTTGCTAAAGCTAGAGGTAGTACATTGAACATTAATTTTTTTATTTAATACAGTAATACATTGTATTTATACAATCGTAATTGTTCCAGCATCTAAACCACCTGCAAAGGGCAGATTTGGCCACGTCTCATCATCTTTTGAGTCACAACCATCTCATGAAGGTAACATGTTTCTAAACTGATCGTGTTCATATTATAAATTGTGATTATAGTATACACATTAAGTATGTTTGTACATTCTAAATTGCGGTAAATCTATATCCATTGAATAATAGGATCTGTTCGATCATTAAAAAGGAAATCTATCAGTCAATCAAGCTGTTTTGAAACACACTCCACGTATGAAAACTCTAGGATTGATTCTTCCAACTTTCAATCTCAATCAGGTATGAATATTTGTTTATAAAAACCCGCACTTTTATTGTTATATGTTATACAACAATTTGTTTTGTTATTGTTGCTAGGGGTGACAAACTCAAAAGGTGATTCGAAAAGATTTGCTTATATTAGAAATCAACAAAAAGATTTGAGGTACCAAACAACATCTTCGGACGCACCTTCACACCGGAACAAAAAAAACCGTTATGCATACATCGTCTTATGCAAAATTTCCTTCAGGTTTTGTACAAACATTCTGGATAATGTCTGTTCCAGATTGCTTATTTTATATAAATAACATTGTCATAATTTCTTTGTGTATTCGTAGGATCTAATTCTCATCCAATTAAAAACAATGGAAAGAGTATGTCCACAATTAAAATTCCTAAGCCAGGTTTATTTAAAATGGTTGATTCATTATACATATTTCATTTTAATGTGATATAAAAAAAAACAGCGTTTTCTATATATATATATATATATATATATATATATATATATATATATATATATATATATATTTAGTGGTGAGAGAGAGAACAATGACTCTCATTAAAGATGTCATTCCGATGAATGTGAACATGGCCTTTAAAGGAAGATGCATCTCCGTATGGCATTCACACAAATTTAACGAAGAACACGATCCTTACAGTCTTGACTGTGTTTTCCAGGATGAAGAGGTATATCAGATGAAATTAGTAAATACCTATATTTGTGTATATTTATTATATATGTTAAATTGATATTTGAACTATATGTACAGTCGAACCGTATCCAAATCTATGTCAAAAAAGAGTTTATGTTTAAATTTGAGCCTCTTTTATGAGAAGGTCAATGTTACATAATCTCTAATTTTGGAGTAGCAGAGAATGCCGGAAGGTTACCTTTGTTACCAAACCAGTGGAAAATATCTTTTTATAAAGGAACCGAGGTTACCCGTATTGATCACATCGACGACAACTTTGTTGGGTTCGTTAACGAGCCATTCTCAAGTATTCTCGATACAGATAATGAATACCACGAACATGATTGTGTTGGTATGTGTTTTTTTAAAAATTATACACAACAGTTGGTGTTACTTGAATGTTTATGTGCATATTTTTATAACAAATGTTTTCCCAGATATTGTTGGTACAGTCGTAGCTATTGGGAAAATAGTGACGTTGAACAATTCTGGCGGTCCTAAGCTACGGAGGACAATTGTCGTTGAAGATGCCGAGTAAATATATTTTATAAATTATTATTTGTTTAAAATAAAATAACGTGTATAGAATAGTATTCATTTGTAATCATATATTGAGTGTACCCTATTTTATGCAGATCTCTGAGAATTGATTGTACTTTTTGGGACAATTGGGCATTAATGTGGAATGACTACGACAACAAACGTGACGAGCTTTGTCATATAGACATCCTCTTGATGCTGGGGAAAGTGAAATATTGGGACAGTAAGTTTTATAGATGACTTTTAAATTTTTGGTTACGTAATTAAGATTTTTAATTCATATTAATAGATTTTAAAAGTTTCTATATTTGTTGTGCAACACAGATAAGCCATCAATACATAATGCTTTGTTTGGCACAAGAATATTCATAAACAGGGATGTGCCACAATTGTTGGATTTCCGGAAAAGGTATATACATTGATACCGGCATATGTGTGTTTTAGTTTTAAACTAAAAACATGTTAAATTTATTAGGAACCTATTTATACGTTTCACATATACGAAGAGCAGGAGGGGTATGATGCAGGTGAATTCAGAATTGAGGATCATTCAGTTGGCAGCCGTGTTGTTACGCCTGCGGAGTTCATGCACGACTGTGTGAAGCAAATAGTTGGAACAATTCGAAGCATTGAACCGGTAAAACAAAATTTATTGTTATGGGTATAATTTAAATATTATTTTATCACTAATTAAACCCACATTAGTAATGTTTATGTGTGTTTTTGTATCTAAATACAGGAGTCACACTGTGTAGTTTATGCAGAAGTACATAGCATACAAGAGGAAAATGGGTGGGTTTATACGGGTTGCAAATCATGCAGTACAAGAGTGACACCAATTGTTTCAAAACGCAACTCGGGCACAAGGAATAAGAAACAGTTGTGGTATTGTAAAAACCATGGAGAAACATATGCCGTTGCTTCCAGGTATGTAAAGCAACCTATATATATATATATATATATATATATATATATATATATATATATATATATTATATTATATATATATAATATATTATTATTTGGATTGTCCTTAAACATATAATACATAATGTGGATATTTGGATACTTCGCGTTCGGTGATAAATATTTTATATATGTAGGTTCAAAATCATTGTGCGCATATTTGACCATAGTGGTACTGCACAAGTCGTGATTTTTGACAAGAGTGTGCACAAAATGACAAATTTAACAGCGTGGGAGATAATGGAGAGCGAAGGCATGAACACAGAAGAATACTTTCCGGATGCACTTAATCAAATTATTGGGAGGAAGTATCTTTTCAAAATTTTATTTTCTGAGTTCAATCACAACAACAATAGTTATATATATAAAGCAGAGAAAGTGACGGACGATGTTGATATAATCAACTATTTCAAGAATGGCTTTATAGAAGAAGAGGTCTGATTCATTTTTCCTTTAATGTACCTAACAATGGTTTGTGTTTATAAACAAGTATACGCTAATCCTTATGAATGAATCAAAATAGGATGACGACGAGGAAGACGATGGTTTAGAGAACAATTCCGTGTGTTCAGATGATGGATCGGAAACACATTCTGATGATATTAGTGAGGTATTGTGCATTGTATTTTTTAATTTCTAAAAACACCGTTAAATTGTAACAAACAATACAAATTAATCTTTTACATCTTCTCGCAACATGTAGCAGGAACCAACAAACGAAGATGTTGTTGAAACGACAGACGCAACGGATGATATTCCAGCAGTGTGCGTTGGTGCCACGAACGCCACTTTAATTCAAATTGATGATGTAGGCAAGCGTACGACAGACAACGTTAACAGTGTACCAGCGACACTGGATGACGAAACACCAGCTAATGATCTTAATAATCAAGAGGAGCAAGAAGACAATTAATTTACATAAGCGTTTTTTAATATTTTTGAACAATTTAATTACAAATTGCAAACTTGCATGTGTGTGGATATTCGTATTAAGCTTTATTCATATTAAGTTTCATTAATTTATCTACCAGTGCAAATGTTGATCATTACGTGAAAAAATGATATAGCAGTACCAAGTATATGAAGCGGTACTAATATAATATTGCATTGATAACCACATGTATAACACTATATTATCTCAAATACAACAGTACTAACGTAACCAACAGTATTAACATTGGTGATGTTTAAAAATAATATTAACCGGGATAGAAGATGTTGTTGAAACGATAGACGCAACGGATGATATTCCGACAGTGTGCGTTGGTGCCACGAACGCCACTTTAATTCAAATTGATGATGTATGCAAGCGTACGACAGACAACGTTAACAGTGTACCAGCGACATTGGATGACGAAACACCAGCTAATGATCTTAATAATCAAGAGGAGCAAGAAGACAATTAATTTACATAAGCGTTTTTTAATATTTTTGAACAATTTAATTACAAATTGCAAACTTGCATGTGTGTGGATATTTGTATTAAGCTTTATTCATTACGTGAAAAAATGATATAGCAGTCCCAAGTATATGAAGCGGTACTAATATAATATTGCATTGATAACCACATGTATAACACTATATTATCTCAAATACAACAGTACTAACGTAACCAGCAGTATTAACATTGGTGATGTTTAAAAATAATATTAACCGGGATAAGGATGTATACACGATACTTACCTATAAAATTAAAATAAAAAAATTACTACTATTTCGAAGGATGAATATGTACAATTTAATTTTTAAAATTAAAACAACAACCTTATCAATTCCTTGGGTCAAGTGAAGTCGATTCATTGCCCTATTTTCGTGTATATAACTTCCTACACATGATAATAAGAATTTTTAAAATGATATATACATATTATAATCATTTTTTCAAGAATATGATAAATTTATAGAAAATATGATTTGAAAGATAAGTTTAGAATGTATTTTGTATAAATATTCTGTGCATATATTTAAGATCATATACCTACTTTGACACTATATGGGGGTCAAATATATATTTAAGAGTACTTTGTACTGCTATAAACAATACGTATGTGCTATGTAGTACTGCTGAGTTATCTTCCATTATGTATTTTAATTATGTACTACTACGTCCCCGACTTGGTACTGATATTATAACCAGTTCATAAGAGTTATATTAAAACGCAATGTCACTTTAAATATACGTAGTCCATTGTTTTTATACCCCATTAATTCTAACAACGTTTTTAAATGCTCATACACAAACGAACGTAATCTTTATATACAATAAAGCTATGATAATCAAATATTTTGTAGAATTTCCAAATCTATATTTAGAGCATGATATAAATCATGTAAACTCTAGAAAACGTTTAAATTGTAAACGTAATCTTTATCTATAACAAATATATGAGAAACAAATTTTCGGTTTCCATTATATGGTCACCTTCAAACTCTATAAATAAAGCCATATATTAACACATATTGAATATATATCTTCAAAAATTACGAACATAAAATACAAACAATGTCACACCGAAGATCACACAAGGTACATAATCTTAAGTTGAATGTGTTTTGTTAATTATCAGATGAATTAGATACTAATTACTACAATTTTGTCAGGGTAATCCGAAAACAGATCACCACCATCCTCCATCATCAGCCGATGGCTCGCTCGATAAGAATATACCAAACATCATCATATCAGATGATGAGGATGTACATAACTAATAATGTTTTAAATTATAGAAACACATTAACTGTTTATTTACATTATATATGAAACACATTATCTGATTATGTTTAGCATGAATGCAGGATGGACAATTTGATTTGTTCAAAAAAGATATATCCAGTGTGCATATATTGGACGATGAAGAGGTATCCTTCATAACATGTCTAAGTACTTTTTTTCTAAACTACCCACAGGCACTACCTTATAAGATTATCATGAATTGTTTTACATATACGAATACTTATTTACCAATAATCTTTAGCTAAAATAAATGCTTGAACAATGGTACATGTTTAAAACAACAGGGTTGGTTGATTCTATTGGTCGAGACGTTTACATGTTTAGATAATCAATTGATTATATCTATAACTTAAAATTATGTAGCATATATCCATTAATATATCACAGGATCTAATTATCTTTATAATACTTGCAGGTTGGCCTATCAGATGACGAGGTATTATAACATAACTAAGGTTATTATTATTAATAATAGTTCTTGTTATGTTTAACGAATTAAATATAAATGTTAAATTTATAGATTTATGCTGTTGGTGTTAACGGATATCGAACTACTCCAATTTGTAATAAGCGAAAACCACATGATCCGTATGTATGCAAAATATTCAATGAAGATGCTGATTTACATGATACCAATAACGAGGTATTATATAAAAATTTTACTGCGTAGTAATTTGCATTGTAGTAAACATAAAATACTTAATGGTTTTTATTTTTGGATGCTCTGTTTAGGTTGTTTGTTTAACACATAACAATCGGAGATTGTCAAAGGCGAAACCCAGGACCCGTAAAAACGGATGCAAGTTTGATTATTACGAAAATCAAACTGATAACGAGGTATTTTCATAAAATTTTCATTACGTCGAGCTCATCTATTATAAAATCTAAATATCAATCTAATAGTTGCAGGCTGATCAAACAACACATAAACGGTTTAGACCAACTAAAGACAACAAGTTAGTTAGCAACGATATTTTTTATGTTGTTTCATCAGATGATGAAAAAAAACAAAAAACACGTGACAACAAAGAGGTATAAAAAATGGTTGTAATCCATATTATGTGATACTTATTAATCAGGGGAACTAACAACTTTTGCATTACTTGCAGCCTCTCCCACCTATACACAAACGCCGTAGGCTTGCTAAAAACGGCAAAATAGTCAACAACATAATTGTTGACCTGGATTCATCAGATGATGGAAAGCCACAAGCAAGCAAAGTTGTAGATCTAACTTCGATTGATGATAAAAAAAACGCGATCAAAGCGTGTGGAGACTATGACTGCTAATCATCCTGGGGGAAAAAACCCATTGGTAATAATAATTTATGTTTGTACATTATATTTCTATAAAACATATATGTTAAACGAAACATCCTTGCTAATCCCACATTATTAAGCTAACATATACAATAAGGTATACTAACTATATTTTTGGTATGTAGAAACCCATTTTCTCACGGAACTATATGCTATATGATGAAGATACGGATGATGAACATGATAACAACAACAACGTATCTGAAACAGGCATGTGTGTCAATATCAATGCTCTCAAAGAACCCTATTACCCCACGCGAGATTGTAAACCTAAATATACTATCCCTGATGAATTTGTTGTTGAAGACTCTTCCACAGGTTGTTTGTTAAAAAAAAATTTATTATTATTTGTGTTTGTAAATTGTTAAACATGTTTTAAAATAATAGTTTGTTTATATAATTTTATAGTTGATAATTTCATAGGCGACTCAAGATATACATCTATTGATGACGATTATGATGAAGATTGCCAATCTAACATGGTTGACAATGACGTGTGGGACGAGATGCCTGATATCGATGGAAAAGTACATGGTAGAATCATCCACATCAGCGATGTTGACGAAGAAACGTGGGAAATAAATTCAGCCGCGTATAGTGTCAGTTATGACTCTAACGACGATGATGTCAGCAACTTTATCAATGACAGATCTACTGATTATGAAACAACCAGTGATGATGACAGCGAAGATGAATTATGAACAAATGGAACACGATTTCCCATGTTATCATCTTAGATTATTTACAATAAATACTTAAGTTTCATGTTATCATTTTAGATTATTTACAATAAAGACTTATGTTCTAATTTTTTAATAAATTAACCTCATTACTTTTCACATGAGACTTTGCTACTTAAGCATTAGATGTTTATAATTTATATGCGTAATCCATCTCATAACAAAAATATGTTACTAACTTTGTTTGTGTGAAACATACCGCCAGAGTATGAAATAAAATCAAATATCAGCAAAACACACCAACTAATCAACAAACAAAGACAAAGCAAACTAATAAAAAATCATATCCATTTAAACTCTGGTAGGACAGAACATGGTACTGTCAGTGTCAGTGATGTAATAGAACATGATACTGCATTGTGTGCGAATATGAAAGACAAAAATATTGACAATAGGCATCATTTAAAATTGATTACAACCATCCAGTATAAAATTACAAGTCATACCCGCCCATTGGGCGGGCTTCGAAGTCTAGTATATGTATATATATATATATATATATATATATATATATTATATATATATATATATATATATATATATATATATATATATATATATGGCGACATTGTCATGGCGACACTGCTAGATTAGATTATATGGCGACATTGTTATGGAGACATTATCACACTTACCTTTATATAGCGACATTGTCACACTTAACATTACATTTTGTGGTCCATAAATCATTTGACGTTCACTTAAACCAAATCATATTTGGCAGTGGGTTGTAAACACACAGGTTGCAAGTCTTGTATGGGCGGGGCTTGGAACTGGGTGGATTTATAACGCTTTTTCCGGAAAATCTTCATTTAATGCTTTACATTTTTCACCAAACTCTATGAACTCACCAACCTCGTGTTGACACTTTTAGCATGTATTTTCAGGTATTAAGCAATAGCACGCTACAGGAGGCTTTTGGCAGGGCATGGCATGGTCATAGGAGACTCTGATATTCATTTGGGGACCGTTTTAATTGTTTTAAGGGCCTATTTCCGCACTACTTTTATCAAAGTAAATTCAACACTTTTGTTAAACAATTTTAATCTAAATGATTGAGGTGAAAACCGTTCTCTGCACTTGTGTTGTGATACCAATTGAGTTGCACCCTAGTGGCACGTATGCTTCCGCTGGACCCGATTTCTAGGGGTGTGACAAGTAAGTTCATTTTCCTCGGTTTGATCTATATGTTAACATGTGTTAGTACCTGTGTTTTTGTAATTAATCAATCACAACTAATTAATTACATATGATTTAGGAATATTTTCGGGATTTAAACGGGTTTCGGTCCTTTAAAAAAGCCCTCTTTCCCGATTTTTGACTTGGCGGATATGGCGGAACCAAAATACGGGTTCCGTCTGTTCAATTTTTTGGTGCCGCCAAAATACACCCCACGGATTCCGCGGAGCCAAAAACAGGGATCTATCTTTGTTTTCGTTTGGTTCCGCGGATCAACAGTCATATTTTTAAATTTTCTCGTTTAATCCCATACTTTAGATCATTGATTCTAGTTCTTAGAATTCCTTTACTGATATTTAATCACATTAGGATCATCTTAGCAACATTAGACCAATAGGAATACAATTTCCCACCAAATTTTGAAATTTCAAAATTCCATTCAAGTTACCTTTCTCTAACAAGCAAGGACCCCTCAAATTGGTTCCTTGCAATCCGTGGATCAATCACATCATTAGATTTCTCACTTACCCTTTGCATTTACTGCATATCTTCTTCCTCTTACTCAACTCCATCTCTATGGATTGACTTAGATGATGTGACTAGCTTCTTTTCTTCTTCCAAATCAATAGGAACCAACATTTTTCTATGGATTAACATCACATCCAAACACACTCTTCCATAAAACTTGGAGTCTATAAATTGGAACCTTTAGGATAATCACAATTCACACCTTCACCATCACTTCTAATAGCAATTTCTGCATATATCACCATCACTTCTATTCTCAACAATGCCTAAGTCAAACAACTCATCCACATCCAGACCTCATAGAAGGATAGCAAGAATGAGTGTTAGACCATGCTGTTTCGTTAATCTCAACTCTTCATCCGAAGAATCATCACCCTTGAACATTTCATCTCCCATTGCCATTGAAAATTTCCTTACTCTATCAACTCCAACACCACCCCATATCACCATCACCACTCCACCACCCACCATAACACCAGTGGCTACCACAACACCACCCGCACCATCTCAACCAACAAGATCACCATCTCATTCACCCAAACTTCAACCCATTGAGTTGTTTGCAACTCCACCAACATCACCTCACCCCTATCTAGAGACTCTTGAAGACTTTCCACCTAGGTCCACCAATCCACCACCTATGCCTTTTGAGGCTCAAGAACCACTCTTCTTTCATCCCATTTATAGGGACATTCATGGTCCACTATACCGAGATCAAGCTCCACCACAACCTCAACCTCAACCCCTTTCACCAACATCCACCCTTCAAACCACTGATGAGGGAATGTGGATAAACCAACTACAAACCCAAGGCGAGATCAATGAGGAACTTGACCGCCTCTACGCCTTCTCCAACATGGTGGATTCCCACCTAAGTGAAGCTATGGATTTACAATCCAATTTGCTAGCTTCTATCATGTCTCCCACCTATATTCCACCACCTCCACCATCAAACAACCAACCAACCACCACCACCACCAAATAATTAACAAACCCTTCCACCCAACTTCCTTAGACATGGATGTTCCATGTGTGAGAGGACTGCCCACTTAACTCAACGAAACAACATTTTGGTTCATGAGTTACAAAATGAAATGCGGTTCATTTTGAACCACATCCTAGAGCGCCTAAATGCTCTTTCACACCCACCACAATAGATGCTAGGAGTTTCTCTATTGTTTCTTTTTTCTTTTATAGGATTTTTAGGACTTTTATTTTATGGTATTTTCCATTTCATTTAGTTTATAACATCTTAATTTGTGACTTTGGTCACAAATAATTTTCAAATGAAGGATGTTGTCTTAATTCTTCTGTGTGATCACCTATTGTGGATTATATTTGGTTTGGTTGAACTACTAACATTTGCATTATTATATGGTTGGTTTGAACTATTAACTTGGTTTGAACAATTATACTTAGTTGACTTTTGTTGGTCAAACGGGTTGAACTACTACTCTTGGTTGAACCTTTGTAGATCTCATTACTCATGCATCATAGTACTTGGTTGTCTTGAATCATATACAACTAACCTTTGGTTTGTAGCATTTCTCATCCTTGCATCATATACGTTGGTACTCTAGCAACGGGGAGTATTGATCAAGGGAGAGCTTATCAAGCACTAACCTTTATTTTGTATATTTCTCATTTTATGCATCATAAACTTGGCACTCCAATTAGGGGGAATATTGTCCAAGGGTGAGCTATTAAGCACTCAAAATCCATGCATCATCATATTTGGTACTCCAAATTAGGGGGAGTAATCACCAAGGGCCATTCACCACATTCCGCTATGCATTTCTTCTTTTTGTTTCGAAAAAAAGGGTGAGATTATATTAAATTCATACATTACATTCATTACATGTTTTATGCCTAAATAGATTTCAAAATTTGCATAAAACTAGTTTTATCTATATTTTTAAAAGACTTGCACTTTACTTATTCCATTGCTTAAAAATAAACTTTATGTTTTGTCATCAACAAAAAGGGAGAGATTGTTAATGCAAATATCGTCCTAAAAACGTTATTTCTATTTTACGATCCTTGCTATATTTTGTTAATGACAATTGTAAAGTTTATCTTTAGAAAAGCATAAATATAAGTTAAAGTCTTTTACATATATTGTAATAAGCTTTTAAAACTCATAACATCATAACATGATCACTAGGATATACATATTACATTCATATATACATTTACATAATTTATATTTTAATTCTTAAAACGGAAATATGTACATGACATCATTGCATACATCATATTGATATCTTTAGGATATCTTGAAGATTTTGAGAATATCATGAAAAGATCTTCAAGCAAAGAATTGGATATGGTAATATTTTGGATAGATTTGGAAAGATATTTGGAGATTTGTTGTCAGGGAAATGGCGAAACCAAATCACATAAAGGACGGAACCCTCAATTTGGTTCAGCCCAATCTGTGGCCTGTTTTATCATTTTACCTATAAATAGCAGGCCACTCATTCTTTTTTACTCATCACTCATAAGCATAAAATTTAGCATACATTCTTTCATTCATTACTAACCCATTCATATTACATATTTCATTCTTAGTGATCTTTCTTTTGTAGCAAAGATATCAAAACATCACAAGCTTCAACATACCGTTGCAAGACTTGTTAGAGTAGTTACTGTGTGATTTAGTTGTATTTCACACATCATTGTTGTACCAAATATTCATATACCTCAGTTGTGATCGGTTAGTATTTTAGTCCTTAAAATACGTAAAGTGTCGGGAGTGGTTGTGCCATTGTAAAAGAACTCGGTATTTAGCTTTGTACCGGAAAAAGTGTAAGCGACGTTATGTTGGTTCTACCTCGAACTAGAACTCGGTATTTAGCTTTGTACCAGAAAAAGTGTAAGAGACGTATATAAAGGTTTTCTCCGCCGAGAAGGGAGCTTGTTTCTTAGTGAAGAAAAACTCTCGAGTTAGAGGCTCGAGGAGTGAAGTAGGGCAAGGAAGAGAGTCCTTGTAGACCGAACAACTATAAACATCCGTGTTGTGGTTTGATTGTTTCTTTCTCTACTTACTTGTTATATATTGTTTATTGTGTGCATAACTTGAAATCACGTTAAGTATTCAAAGAAAAAGAATTTTAAAACGGTAAAACTATTCAACCCCCTATTCTAGTTTTCCACATAGTTGTAAAGACCAGCCTTTGCGATCAGTTCGAACAGTTTTTTCTAAAATTCGCTTAATTTCCCTATTTGACACTTCAACTTGTCCACTTGTTTGTGGATGATATGGAGTGGCAATCCGATGATTAACACCATAGTGTTTAAGTAATTTCCCAAACTTAAAATTTTTAAAATGGGAACCTCCGTCACTAATGATAGCTTTAGGAATTCCATGCCCTACAAAAATATTATTTTTGAAAAATTTTAAAACTATACTATGGTCATTAGTCCTAGTGGCTCCGGCTTCGACCCACTTAGACATATAATCAACGGTCACTAAGATGTACAAGTTTCCATATGAGGTGGGAAATGGTCCCATAAAGTCTATTCCCCACACGTCAAAAATTTCAACCACAAGTATGGGGTTCATTGGCATTTGGTCACGCCTTGTGATACCCCCTACTTGTTGGCAACGTGTACATGATTTAACAAATAAATGTGCATCCTTAAATATTGTTGGCCAAAAGAAGCCGCTTTGAAGCACTTTGTGCCCAGTTTTCTTTGCACTAAAGTGTCCCCCACAAGCATAAGAGTGACAATGAGCTAGAATACCCATATGCTCATGGTCAGGGACACAATGACGAATCACTTGGTCCGCACATATCTTATATAGCTCAGGGTCTTCCCAAATATAACACTTCAATTGTGAAAAGAAGTAATTCTTTTGTTGCTTAGACCAATGTTCTAGAAGCTTTTTAACTGCAAGATAGTTAACAATATTAGCATACCAAGGAAGTTTTAAAATAGAAAATAAGCTCTCATCGGGAAACCTTTCCTTAATAGCATCAGTAGGGTTAAATGGAGGTGGAGTGATTCTAGATAGATGATTCGCAACAACATTTTCACAACCCTTTTTGTCACGAATCTCTTGACTAAATTCTTGTAGCAATAAAACCCACCTAATCATCCTAGGTTTTGCATCTTTCTTAGCTAATAAATGTCTTAAGGCACTATGGTCAGAAAATACAATAACCTTGGAACCCCAAACATAAGAACGAAATTTGTCTAAGGCAAAAACAACGGCAAGTAACTCTTTCTCAATAGTTGTATAATCCAATTGAGCATCCAAAAAGGTTTTACTTGCATAATAAATCACAATGGATTTCTTATCCACCCGTTGCCCCAAAATAGCCCATGCTGTATAGTCATTTGCATCACACATAATTTCAAAAGGTTTAGTCCAATTAGGTGACTGTAAAATGGGGGCTTCTATAAGTTTTTGTTTGAGCAAGTTGAAGGCCTTTATACATGATTCATCAAAGTTAAATAATGCATCTTTTAAAATCAAATTACATAGAGTTTTTGAAATTGCACTAAAGTCTTTAATAAATCTCCTATAAAAGCCAGCATGTCCTAAAAATGAGCGAACCCCTTTGACACTAGTAGGTGGTGGGAGTGTGGAACTTACTTGTACTTTGGCACGGTCAACCTCAAATCCCTTCTCGGAGACGAGGTGACCCAGTACAACTACTTCCCTAACCATAAAATGACTCTTTTCCCAACTAAGAACAAGGTTTGTTTCGGTGCACCTTTTTAAAACATTTTCTAATTGCCCCAAACAACCCTCAAAAGATTGACCAAAAATAGAAAAATCATCCATAAAAATTTCTAAGGACTCTCCTACCATATCAGAAAAAATACTCATCATGCAACGCTGAAAACTAGTGGGTTACACAAACCAAATGGCATTCTTCGAAATGCAAATGTGCCATATTGGCAGGTGAAAGTCGTTTTGGCTTGGTCCTCAGGGTGGATAGGTATTTGATTATAACCTGAATACCCATCCAAAAAGCAATGAAATTTCTGACCTGATAGCTTTTCAATGATTTGGTCAATGAATGGTAGAGGAAAGTGGTCTTTTGAAGTAGCGGCATTAAGCATACGATAGTCAATGCAAACTCTCCAACCCATTACCGGCCGAGTTGTGAGTTTTTCCCCATTATCCATTTCAACAATGGTGATGCCCACTTTCTTTGGCACTGTCTGGGTCGGACTTACCCATTCGCTATTTGAGATAGGATAAATGATCCCCGCGTCCAACCATTTTAGCACCTCCTTTTTCACCACATCTTTCATATTAGGATTCAACCTCCTTTGAGCATCTCGAGGTGGCTTTATTTCAGGTTCTGTGACAATCCTATGCATGCATAAAGATGGAATTATCCCTTTCAAGTCTGCTATTGTCCATCCAATTGCTTTTTTATACTTGGTGAGCACTTTTAGTAATGCTTCCTCCTGTAAACCTGAAAGATCAGAAGCAACTATAACAGGTAAGCTATCGTTAGCACCTAAGAATGCATATTTTAAATAAGATGGAAAAGGTTTCAATTCAAGAGTTGGAGGTGTCTCCAGTGATGGCTTTGTTGCCGTGTCAAAACTATGTCGTAATGCCTCCACTTTATGAGGCCATGGTGGTCTATGTTGGTCTAGTGATTTGACCATGTGTTCTTCAATTTGTTTACTTCCTCCACTTCAAAAAGCTCTTCATTTTCACCTGAAAAATACAACTCAAATAGGTCGTCCTTAAGCATGCGAGGTGCATGCTTTTAGACTTCCTCGTCAATAGCATCAACATGGTAACAATCATTTGAAGTAGGAGAATTCAATGAATTAAACTCATTAAGACGAAGCTTCCTATTACCAAATGCAATATCCATGGCGCCCGTTCGACAATTTATCCTAGCATTGACAGTTGCTAAGAAAGGAAGACCAAGAATAACGGTCGGTTGAGTATCCTTGTATGATGGTTCGGTGTCCATCACACAGAAATCTACTAGATAGTAAAAATCCTCAACTTTGACAATTACATTGTGACAAATGGTAAATTTTCCCTAATATTTAGTTTGTTTATAACTGTCCATTTATTTGTCAGGAGAGAGAAAACACAAAGTTTAATAAAAGTGGGGCCACATTAATTTTCAACCACTAAAATGGAATATTCCTCCACTAGATTCTCTAGTTTTTACTAAATAAGGAAAGTGGACAATTAATTTGAGACATCCATAAAAGGAAATATGGACAAATAAATTGAGACGGAGGGAGTAGTTTATAATTGTCCATTTATTATGACTAAATCACCAGATTAGGCATTTATATAACTATCACGGGTAAACAGACCCGCACACTGTGTCACACAGTAATCTCACCAAGAACAGTGAAATTTTCCCATCTCACATATTACCCACTATAATGTAGTAAAAACGGGAGGTTATCTCATTTTTACTCAGAATGACACCACACGCGTACCGATGTCTCAACAGTAATAAATTTAAAACTCAAAAATTATTGTTAATTCATTAAACTCTAAATTCATTCAAGTATTATAAAAACGTCTCTAAAAAAAAAAAAAAAAAAAAAAAAAAACCATTCTTCCATATCTATATCGGTTCCGGGAAGGACCCGAGTTCAACTCAGTTCAGCGAGACGTGGGTATAATTTACTCACTCCTTTAATTAAATCAATCCCTATATACTTAAAATAAAAACTTCCCACTCACACATTAACCCAGAATATGTTGTCTTCTTCCCTAGGTTTTGTCCGCCCCCTCCTTATCCCCAAAATGAAACCGATCCATCACCATCCACCATCTCTGTCATCCTCTTCTTTTTATCTAAACACTCACAATCGTTTTCACGAATCTTGAATTCCTCAAGTCAAACCTAGAAAACTACATAAGATGATGAAAGAACACTCGAATGGAAGTGTTGCTTCTCCAAAATCCAAAAGTAGTTATGGAGTTACTCTCCATTTTCTTCATTTTAAACCAATATCCTAGAGACATTCAAATCACACCTTAACAATCATACTCAAAGTTTCTGAGATCAAGAACACTCAAGGAAGAACAAGAGAGTGAAGTGGTTGTGGTTCGAATCGGGATAGCTGAGGTTTTGGATTTAAGTCTGGTTCGAGTCTCCTGAGTTCATCCTCTCGTCCGAATCATTCTAAGGATTAAACCATGTATTAGAAATCTTTTTAATCTATTCGTATCATTTTAGATTGATTTAGTTAATCTTAGATCGAATAAGTGATGTTGTAAGTTGTTGATTATCATTGTTGTTATTCAAGAGGTTGTTGGTTGTTGATTGTCACTGTGGCCTAGGACGTTAGAAAGCCTAGAAATTGTTACTAGGTTAATACATTGCTGGTCGTTGTGACTAAAGCTTATAATTTGAGTCAAATGACTCCAAGGAATTCCAAGATTAATGTATCGAATTAGGTCTAGTG
This sequence comes from Artemisia tridentata subsp. tridentata, assembly GCA_021014915.2. NCBI lineage: Eukaryota > Viridiplantae > Streptophyta > Magnoliopsida > Asterales > Asteraceae > Artemisia > Artemisia tridentata. The sequence continues at coordinate 338,141,840 of CP139506.1, forward strand.
TATAACGTTGATAAGGAATTGAGTACTAGAACCGTTTGAAATGACTCACACTTTTGGTTTAGTGATATTGTTGCGATTGTGAATCTTGGTCACCGTTTAGTCTAATAGAACCACCCAAACAAGGTGTTTGGATGGTGGTCTTAGGCTGGGAAAACCACCCTGCACAGGGGAGGTTTTGGCCGAATCCTTGTCGAATTAGACGCACCCAGGCATGCAGCCACCATGGAGGTGAGCTAGCCATGGGTTAAACCCCACATTAAGCCAAGAATATTTGCTTCTTAACACTCCCCGAGATACACCATTAGAACCTAAAAATGAGAGGAAAGAACTAAGGGATGTACCCTTGGTTCGAGTCTAAAATGTACCCATTTTGACCCAAGGTTGAACCCCAAATCGGGGTGAAAACTTACTCCCTCCATTCAAATCTATATAGAGAGTCAAATAACACCTCCAATAGGCAATCCTTTGCTAGTGTTTTGTCGGTTAAATCACAAATGAGGACTTGGGAAGTGCTCTTGTCGTAAAGGTCATTCCTCGTCCTTGTAATGGGTTATCCCCTTGCCGATACAAGGACGGTTATATCAAACCAAAAGCCCCTCATAACACCGAAACACCTGTATTTTGGAGTCGAGTAGTACTCGACCCAAGGTAAACCAAACCTTGAGATATCTATGGCCATTAGTGTCGAAATATTGGTCTAAAAACCTCCCAGGAACACACCAAGTCCCTTGGGACAAGTATATGGGTGAATTGTGTTTCCAGGCCAAACAAATAGCCCACTTATGGCCCCGTGCAAGCCCAATCAAACCACCCTTTAGTCCAGCCCATGTGTACCTTCGAAGTGAGTTAGCTCAGCTGACTTGAGCCCACCAGGCCCAATGCGGCAGTGGTGGCTAGTCCAGCCCATCACCAATATTCCCCCTCCTCCTCTGATTCAGTTGGGGCGCAGCCCAACAAATATTAATTATACGCAAATTTGTTAACATGGATATATATATATATATATATATAATATATATATATATATATATATATATATATATATATATATATATATATATATATATATATATTAGTCGCAAAATAAAAATCATTATAGCCGGTCACGCAAGCTTTGTATCGAAACTAACATGTGAAAAACTTGTGTTGTCACAATTTAAATTTTGTCTACTATATAACTAGATCTCGAACTCGTAATTGTCACTTAAAATTTCTCATACACTTATACTAAATATTAGTCAGTAAAAATTGACATAAAAGGAGATAAGTCGCCAAGAGGTAAAACTCGATTAAGCTAACGACCAATCGAATTTCTAATAAGTATAGGCTAGAACACACATTAGTAAGTATACAAATTTGACATTTATCTAATCGACCAATAGTCATGCCATTAACGAAAACTAGAAATGAAATTTTAACAATAACCTTACTTAAATTACTTTAACGAGATCAAATGTTTTTTCTAAACTTATAATTCATAAAAACAAGTCGTAACTCATCGTTAATAACTAGATAAACTTAGTTCATTTTTAATAAATGAGATAAACCAAATTTTTGTTAAACCAACTTTATATTACATATTCTCAAAACATTAAACTATTAGATAATAAACATCACTTACGCTTAATTTTATTTCAAAAACCTATATAACAAGATATAACGACTAAACTACACGACCTTAATATTTATATCACATCTCGACTATATCTGCTCGTGCTTCAAATCGTGCATTTCATTGTCTTTAAAATTCCGTCACTCAAATTCCTATAATATTCTCGTTTCCTCATTACCGTACATTTAAGTCATTCGTAGAGCTAAACCTTACCATTTCTTAGGAAATTCATTCGTAATCTCACTAGCTGCCACACAAGTGACAACAACATAAACACTTTAAAACATTGGAACTAAATTCTGAAAAGACTTAAATTTAATACTTGAAACTAAAACATGGTTTATTAATCTAGGTTGCATGTTGGTGCCGTGCACTCCTTAATTTCACAGCATTCACTGTTCAGACCATTAAAGGTGAGTTTATAGCCCCATTTTACTTATACTTATTTTGCAAATATGGGGTGAGAAACATGCAAATTATTTTATGGACCATAATGCTATTAAATTTTCTCAAAACTATTGCGTAGTTAGCCTAAGCCCTAGAACCCACTATCATGCCCATTTTCATAAGCCGTTAGATCCCTTCGGGAAGCGCGATTGCTTAAGATAGATCTATTGGGGTGACTCCCCCATTTGGTTGGCCAGACAGGTCAATGCGGACGTATAGCAAGTCGGACTTCGAGTGTATTAGGTTAAACACTCGCTAAGGGCCCTTTGACTATTATTTATGTGCTATAGATTAGCACACTAAACTGTCGAGCTTCGGTTGCATGAACTTAGTGCTAGCACGATAGACTATTTTGTATGACATTATATGTGTTGTAATGATCATACTGGTCCAAACTGATTATTTAATGCTTTTATTTAAACCTATGAACTCACCAGCTTTTTGCTGACTTTTAGCATATTTTTCTCAGGTGTGTAATTTGATTTATTATGGCAAGGATTTGGCAAGGCAAGGGTCATAGACCTTTTCTGAAGAAGTGGCAAATAATTTAAGACTTGTTTTTATGCGGGACCACTGTAACCAATGGGTCTATTTTTCTAAAAAATGAATTATCTTTTGTAAACTCTAAATGTCGATTTAATTAAAATGGAGTATGTATTTCGTTCTTTGTTTACCTTGTGTTGTGATTTCAAATCTAAGCAAGTAGCACCCTCAAAGTTCTGTATGCTTCCGCGACTATTAAATTTTGGGGGTGTTACATACATCCCCCAATATACCCCGTGGAATTTTAGTTGATTGATCGGCTAGCGATATAATAGTATCAGTTTTTCGTAAAGTTCCTAAATCATACCAATCAACCAGACTAGTTGGGAGTATATTAATGCTTGCTCCAAGATCCAAAAGTGCCTTTTTAATGATAATGTTACCTACCATTACAGATATCAAAGGTGCTCCTGGGTCTTTAAATTTAGGAGGAAGGGAACTAGTCAACGCAGCACTCGCATGTTCAGTTAAATCAATTTTTTTTAGGCAATGATGCCTTAAGCTTTCGCTTTTGAGTGCACAGATATTTTAAAAACTTAGCATATGCAGGAATTTGCTTAATTGCATCAATAAGTGGAATATTTATTTTTACTTGTTGGAAAGTTTCCTACATATCTTCAGAATAAGGCCCTTTTTTTACCGAATGGTGAAGATTTCGGTTTTTCTAAAGCTGAAGGGTATGGTGTGGTAGTGTTCTTCACACCTTCATCCCCAACTTTTGGTGATTCATTGGTTTCAAAAGACCTTGTTAATGGTTTTTTTAAGATTCTTATCATTTTCAAGTTCATCTGCCACTATATTTTCTGGTTCATCCTTCTCTACTTCAACATTTTCATTTTCAGAGATAAAATTCTCATCATCTTGTGTAAATTCAAATGTGCTTGGGATTTTTACCTTGTTTTCGTAAGTCTTACCACTACGAAGAGATGTAACCATGTTCACGTGCTCATTGCCATTCTTCCTGTGAGCCGGATTGAGGTTGGTGTAGCTCGGTAGCTTCCCATCATCTCTTTTGTACACTTGGTCTGCCAGCTGACCAACTTCTCTTTCAAGAGCTGCAATAGACTTGTTGGTGGTGAGGGGATCTAAACACACACTCCTTGTGTTAGAGATACTTTGAGTAATACTAACTAGCACGCGGAATTTACTAACTAATACTTAGAAGATATTGTATGTAAAGTATATGAATAGAACAGTGATTGAATATGTATTTGTATGAACAATGAAGACAATGTTTAACCAAAATGATTCAATATTATTATGAATAATACGAGTGATCTATGTTATCACTAGGGTTACACAACCTTGAATCTTTCACAAAACCAATACGTCTATCTATACCACAAAACCTAACCTAGGACCTCCTTTTATAACATAAGGAGTCCTTTACATGTAAACTAATATTCGTAAAACTCTATATCTAGAAGATATACACAATATCTTTTTTATACTTATCACATTACACGTATTTAGAATATAAGCAGTACAAACATCTTGTGCTAACAGTACTAAGTCAGTTAGTATTGCTAGTGTAATCTTCAGCAGTCTCCAACTTAAGCTTATCAGTTTGTACTGTTAGGTTTAATTCCCAACAATCCTCCCCTAAACTTATGATTTCTCTCCAAATCACTAAGTTTTTCTTGAATTAAACTCTGTAGATGATGGGGGGATTCTTCCAAACACTATCAAGTCAATCTTTTGGTTCTAGCTTTTCTTTGTTCTGCAAGATTGATTATCTTTCTAACTAGCTCATCTACCATCTCAGAACCTTCTTCAACCTTGAGTGTTACTGATAGCATAGACATAAGCACTACTGGTCTCAATGGATAATCTTTCTCTACCAGCATATATATCTCCAAACCATCTTTTGTAGCAATCCTGTGAACTCCACAAGTATCAAATAATTCCCATGTAATTTCCTTGACTTGTGCTTGAAACCTCCAAATTGCTTCTCCTCCATCTGGTTCATATAACCTTTTCAATTGAACCCACAATTCCTTGTCTTTATCATCAAGAGGATCTGAGACTTTGAATCTTTCTTGTACCAAATTCCACAACTTATTGAGGTCTTCTCTGTCAAATCCTCTTAGCATATCTTCAAATAACCTATACTTCTCAGTTTTTCCTCCAACCCTTATAATTTTCCATCCTTCCATCTGTGAATACTTCCCAATCTATGATAGGATGTTTAGTTTGGAGTGGACTGACATTTGTAGATTCAGGAACTATCACAATCATGTTCTTGATCTGTTCATGTGATAAACTCTCAGTTGCAGTCTTTTGCTTCTTTGATGTATCTGATTCCAACAACTCAGCTTTTCTTTTCTCTTTTTTACTGTGCCCAGTATCAATTATGAAATCTTTTGGAATTGGCTTATTTATCCTTGCATAAGCTTCATAATAAGCCTTTTCTATCTATGCATCTGATCTCCCTTTGAAGTAACTCTGCTTCCAATAAGCTTGATTCTTCAAATAGCTCTTCATGAAACTTATCTGTTCTTTCTTTGAAGGCATCTCCTTCTTATAAGCTTTCTTTTTTTTATCCTTGATATTCTGCAATAGATCATCTAAAGCCACTTCCTTATTCTTTGATATAATGAAATCAGCAAGCATAGCAGATCTTTCTTGAACACTTAAACTCTCATCTGAAACAAGTTAGACAGCCCTTGCCTTCATTATTCGATCATTATCAATCATCCATTGGATCTGTTCTTCAAATGATTCTTGGTCAATCTAAGCATCTGAAGCTATTCTCTCTTTTTCCAATCTTTGAGCTTCCATCCAATTTGTTACTTCTTCTTCGTGAGCTTTTCTTGCTACTTCATCATCAAAATCAATCTGTGCTTGTGTTCTAGGCTTGATCTTCAACTGTTTTGGCTCATCTACAATTAGAATACCATTTCCTTTGTTTTTAGCAATTTGTACTGCTACCTCAGCAGTTTGTGCTGCTCCTTCAACTCCAGCAATACCTTGTTGTTGTTGAGTTTCCTTAGTACCACTATGCTCACCCTTTTCCATATCGGCATTGTTACCACCAGTACCTTCTTGTTCATCTCCATTACCACTAGTACCTTCTTCATCAAACTCCAATGTCCTCCCCTGAGTTTGTGATCCTTTCTTCCTTGATTTCCTCCCCTGTTTGGGAGAATCATCACCATAATCTGAATCAGAACTTGAAGAACTAGTAGTTAGAACCATCTTAGAAATTTTACCCTTGAACCTCTTGACTTGAGTTTCTAATTTCTTCACTCTTGTGGTTAATTTGGTGTATATCAGGGCAAAATTCCTCTTGTGACTTTTTAGCTCATCCTCTAGAGACACCACCTTTTTAGACAGATTTGTACAAAAAACCATCAATTCATTAAGTGTAGACCTGCCCTCATCACTTCTAGCTGTGTTACCTACTAGGAGAGGTGAACCAAGAGGCAAAGGTTCAGTTTACACCCTAGTTGGACTAGGAGGTACTCCTAAACCACCCAAATTTTCCATTTGGCCTGGGATTTCATCACCTGTGACAAGTCTTTGAGGACTTGGCACATTAGATGTTGCCATGGTTGGGGTCTTAGTTATGTTTACACTGACATGCCCAGCTACTAAGCCAGAAGCAGTAGTGTAAGCCCCACCCATACTATCAAAAATGATAGCCTCATCTGCTACAAAGGTTTGAGTAGGAGGACTAGGCTGAGGACCCATAGTCTCCTTTCTGGTTCTTCTCCTATAGGTTGTGGTGACTGGGGGTGTATGAGTTGTTTCTGGAACCACAATGGGTGTGTGTTGGGGCTCAGTTGGGTTTACTGACCCTTCACCCTGAACATTTTGAATTTGAGCAAGCATATCTTGAGATAATGGTGTTATTTCCCCATTCCAACCCCTAGTTGCCATTGCCATATTTTGAAACACTTTTTGTTGCAGGCAAGGAGTAGGAAAAACAGTTTTATGGGAAAGTAACTTACTTTTCTTTGCATTTAAAATGGTTTGAATGAACCTTGGGTACATCAAAAATTTTGTTGGAGATGTCACATTCTTCACCATACTTTCAAAAATCATCTTTGAAAAATTATAAACTCTGTTAGTAGATAAACACACAAGTGCAATAGCAATATTGCTACTGAATTGCTCCCATGAGGTTCTTTTAGGACTAATACAGTGAAGACGTGTATGTATTAAAAATCTCCATAGAGGTGAGAAACATCCCTTTTTAAAAGTTAAAAGTCTATTGGATGTGTCATACCCCATATTTGAAATATGATGTAAAATTTCTGTGTTTGGCAAGTCTATGATACAATCTAAATGATCTAAATGGAGATGACTCCTTAAAGATTTTTTTGTAACATAGATGGTTTGCCCATCCATAGTTGCACTATGTGCAGTGATAGGTGTATCCTTATCATCTTCATCAAGTGTTATGACAGATGAAGTCTACCAAAACTGTTTGATTTGTGAGGAATAGAGAGTGGGATTAACAGTCAAAGCATACCTTATGTAGGAATTGTTGAGAAAATCCATAATCTCATAGAAATTAGGTCCATCCCCTTCCTCTGTTTTCTCTAGAAAAGCAACCTGATTATGCGTCTTAACAAACTCCAAAACAGCCATGAGTATGTTTACAAAATATATCAGAAAGATGATCGTATGTGGTTTAATTGATGATGTGCAAAGCCAATTAGGTTTTTATAAAGATACTGTTAGGGTTTGAGAATTTTGCGTAAGGGATAATTATTATCTTTAGAAAGTGAATAAGTAAATTTTTTAGTAAGAAGATAATTATCCTAAAGAAAAACCCTATAAGTATGGTAAGAAACGTTTTCACCCAACGGCTAGTTAAAAAATCTGTTACTGACACAACAGTTCCAACGGCTAGTTCAGCAGTACAAACTTTGCACTAGCAGTACAAACTTTGTACTAGCAGTACTAATTTTTAAGAAAAATTTTAATGAGCAGTATAAACTTAATATTGATTTAAAAACAATACTGCCCACATATAGTTTTTAGCAAACTATCAGCTATCAACGGATTTAATGTGTCTTTACCAATAGCCGTTTGCTTTGGACTAGCCAACTCTTCACTGTGAGATATGGTGAGTTGATAACCATATAGTTTTTTGTAAACTTGTGGAAAACTAGAAGGGGCGGTTGAATAGTTTTATGTCTTTTTAATTTTATTATGAAAACCTTTGTTTATTTTTAAAACACTTAGATTCAAATTTGTATGAAAAATAAAACTTGAACCTTATTATTTGTTATATATGCATTGATTGTAAAAGTTTTGGTTTCTTGAATGGATTTTCAAATTGATCTTTATGTGAAGTCGACCTCTAATTAATACTAGCAATTATATAAGTCTATGTGTATGAAAGTAATGACGATGCAAGTAAAGAAATAAATATGGTATGGAAAGATCTAACTGAGACACGAGAGATTTATAGTATTTCGGCTACAAGGACACCTTCCTTGCCCTACTCCACTCCCCGAGCACACCTTGCTCGAGAGTTTTCTTCACAACTTCAATAAGCTCCCTTATGGCGGAGAAAACCGTACACAACTTTGGCTTACACGTGTTTAACGACACAAAGCTAAATGTCGAGTTCTAATCGTAGCTAGAACCAATCTCACAACTTCACAACACAACTTCTTCACAACTTATTCACGACTACTTCACAACGGTTTCACGACTGCTTCACAACTTCTTCACGAATTCAACACAACTGCTACACGACCTCTATGCTGCGGCTTCACGACTCCAACACTAGGACTTCACGACTAGGACTTCATGGCTTCAACACGACCGCTACACAACCTCTATGCTACGGCTTCACGACTTCAACACTAGGACTTCACGACTAGGACTTCATGGCTTCAACACGACCGCTACACAGCTTCTATGCTATGGCTTCACGACTTCAACACAAGAACTTCACGACTAGGACTTCACAACTTTAACACGACCGCTTCACAGCTTCTATGCTACGGCTTCACGACTTCAACACAAGGACTTCACGTCTTCTAAGCTACGGCTTCACAACTTCTACACTTTGACCTCACAACTTCTATACCACAACTACTTATACAACATCTTCACTACTTACACACAACACTAATCTACAACACACACCTTACATACAAATGAATGAATGATTTACAAACTTTGTTAAACACACAACTTAAGTAACAAGATGATACTAAGTTGTAATACTTCTAATCTTGATTGATAGAAGTATTCTTCTTTTGCACTTGGATGGTGGAAGCTTGGATCACTTGGAAACCAATGCATAAGATTACATGATCAAAGGTTTTTTAAGATATGAAATGAGATCTACAACAGAAAGTTTTAGTGCAAAAGGGTGAGTAAAAATCCAGGGGAAAGCTGGTATTTATAGGAGAAAAATCTGGATAGCTGGACCCTACTGGAGCGTGGCCGGCCCCCTTAAATAGGGGGGCGGTCCCCTTAATTTTAAGGGGGCCGCCTAGTAAAATTAAGGGGGCCGCCCCTGCTGAACGTTGGCCAGTTTTGTCCTTTTGTGGGGAAGGTTTTTCTGGAACATTTTAACTGATTTTGGTTAAAAATTTGAATTCATATTTTTATAAAAGATTAAACATTTTTATTTAATACCAAAAATGTTTTTCAAAAATATATAAAATGTTTTTGATGTTTTATAAAAAATCTAGTTATTAAGAAAATGTTCCTTTGATCATATAATGCATTAAGCATTAGTTCATTCATACCTTAAGTGATTTTAGTTGTAGAAGTGAATATTTACAACTAAGTACTTGTTTAATTTATAAGTTTATGTTTTAATGAGTTTACATTTTGTGATCATCAAAACATAGAGATATGAATAAATATTGATAATGTTTTTAGGCATTTATTTATGTCAACAATCTCCCCCTTTTTGATGATTACAAAACCTAAACTTATTAAACCAAAAAGTTTATTTTTGGACAAGTATTTAGTGAGTTTACATTCACTTCTCCCCCTTTTTGTAGAATCAAAAAGGTTAAGCCGACAAAATTCAAACGTGAAATTTGTCGGGACGAAAACTCCCCCTTGATGTGTACTCCCCCTCGTTTGGGGGCACCAAGGAATCGATATATGGAATACTTGCAAGAAAAATATTAGAAGCACAAGCATATATATAGCAAAAATAAGCATGCATATAAAGACATTCATTAAAAATGTTGTGTATCAATACACAACCATCCAAGATTATATTCAATCCTACATTAGCTAGTAAGTAATGCAATTTACATAATCATTCTAGGAGTACATGATCTTCCATGGGGCTTTCACACAAAATGGTTTGAAAAATTATTTTTGATTAAGCATTGCATATGCTTAATTTGGTGAGAATGAAGGTGGTGGTAGTGTAGTGGGTGAAAATGATGGAGGTTGTGGTGGAGGTTGGTTGTTAAGCATGTGTTCAAGGGATGAAAACATGTAGTGCATCTCATCTCTAAGACCAAAGATGATGGTTCGTTTGTGGGTGTGGTGGTATTGGTGATGATGAGAAATGAGCATCAAGAGGTGTTATTGGTGATAAGGAAATGACAATTTGGGTGAATGGAGGTTCTTGAGTAGGAGGTGGAGTTGATGCTCTTGATGGTGGTGATGAAAGGTGTGAGTTGATGTAGTTATTTATGGATGAAGTGGAAGGTATGGATGAAAATGTTGTGCCATGAGTGAAGGGTGTTTTTGATGGTGCATTTGGTGCACTTGGGGATTAACATTGAGGTGGTGGTGATGGAGTTTTGGTGTCTTAGAGATGATTTTGGTGATAGCATGGTGAATGAAAATGGGTGTTTGATGGAGGTGATGGTTGATTTAGGTAAGGTTTGGGCTTGATAAAAGGGGTCGCAGGATGCAAAAGAAAACAGTAAATTTTTACTGCCTAGATGGCCGGTCCCCTTAATTGTAGGCCAGCCCCCTTAAAATTAAGGGGACTGCCTAGGGAATTAAGGGGGCCGCCCATCTGGTGTTTTCCCAGGCGACCAAATTTGAAAATTATTCAGAAAAGGGTCATTTTTAGGGTGTTTTTGCAGCAAGATCCATTTGAATCATGTACATCAAGAATGATTAAATAGTGGCATAAACATGTTAAATACGCATGCATGCATTTAAAACATATTATGGAATAAGCATGTTACTAATCATCAAGCATGTATATATATCATGATATCAAGTATACAAGCAATAAGCATAACAATCATATATTAAAGACAAGAAATAAAGCATTCATTAGTTGAAAATAATTACGTTAAAAACATAATTATTGATACAACACATATTTTGCTTATAGCATACAGTAAGTAGAAAATTTTAAATTGCCTAAGAGATCCATTTGACTTGCTTGAGACATGAAAAGCTTGAATTATTTTGGATGGATGATGGTAAAGAGGGGGTAAAAAAAATTTTGATTAATGGGGTTGTAAGTTTGGGTGTATGGATGTTGGAGAAAGTGTTGATAGAGGAATTGGAGGTGGAGAGCTTGGACTTGACCATGTTGAATGAGGGTTTTGATGTTGTTCAAGTGGTGGTGTTGGATTAGATCTAGTGAGAAGATACTCAATCCAAGTGAGACGCTCATTTAAGGCGATGGTTTGATTTTGGAGAAAGATGCAACAAGGAAAATTGTTGACATGTTTCTCAATTTGACTCAAGTGATGTGGTGATGATGGTAATGATGGTGAGATGGATGGTGATGGGTTTAAGTTGCTTTGAGCAAGGTGCAAAGCAAGGAGAGCATTAAGCTCATGGGCTTCCTTGAGTTCTTCAATGAACTTCAAGTGTTGAGTGGAAGGTGATGATAATGGAGAGTGGTTGTTATTTGGTGGAAGTGGTGGTGACACTTTTGGTGGTGGAGACATTTGTGAACTTGGGTAATTATGAGTGAATGAAGGTGGACATATGGATGATTAGTTATGTGTGTGAAAGGGTTCATTAGGATGAGGTTTAGGTGTTGGTTGAGTTTGAACAACATCATTTGTTGGGTTATGGCAAATGTCAAGCTTCCTCCTTCAAATGGGTATTTATGGTGTAGTGATGATGTGATTGTGGAAGGTAAATTTTGGAGGGTGGTTTGTGACAAAATGTGTTTGTGAATTTTGGGAAGTATAGGATAAAATGGGTTGAAAATTGAAAGAGAAATCAGTAATCCGTCACTCCAGATGGCTGGTCCCCGTAAATAGGGGCCGGTCCCCTTAATTTTAAGGGGGCCGCCTGGGTATTTAAGGGGGCCGCCCATCTGCTGACTTCCAGATTACTGGAAATGGGTTTTTGGCATAAATTTGTAGAAAAGGTTGTGTTTTTGGGTTTAGTTTCAAGCAAGTCCAACTTCTTTCAAGGCAATTTAGGATTTAATAACTCATATATGCTAAGCATATTTATTTAAGCAGCTTTATCTAACATGCAAAATACTCATTAAGCATATAACATGTATATACATATATTAGACAAGAAGATAATACATAGCACCAAGTAATTCATAGTATCATACTTAGGAAGATTAAAAGGCTAGTTAAATAATCCTAATGAATATCTATGTGCATGGGAATGTAGAGTTGTGATAGCATGGACTTCTAGACTTGTACCAAGTGAGGTCTTAGTGAATAAATTATGGTTATTTTCAAATTTAGTTCACTTATAAATGTCACATACATAAATATAGATGACAGATATGAGATCACCATGCATGATTTAAAGAAATATTTTTGGCATTATTCAACAATGTTTAAAAGTGGGTTTTTATGTGGATGTGAAAAATATTTTAATGAAATAGTTTTGGTTTTATTTCAAAATATTTTTATGAGGAAAGAAAACATATTTTTCCAATCTTTGGTTTTGATAAACACGTAATTATGGACACAAGTTTGGAAGAAAGGTAGGATGGTGAAACATGTAAAATAGAAATGTGTCATAATCTTCTGAAAAATTATTTTTCCAAAATGTGAAGTTTTTGCAAATTTAAAAATAAGTCCCATTAATTATAGGTTTAAAAAATAATGGTTTATAAAAGATCTCATGCTCAAGTCTATTGTCACATGCTACCTCTTTCTACATATCCTATGACATTTATGCATGTATTATGACTAAATACAAAAATACATCATGTCAGAGTAGTTAGAGAAAAATAAAAGTTATTATAATGACAATGCATTCAACTAAACAAATAATTACGAAGGCATGCAGTCAAATCACATAGGAGCAAGTAAACATCTAGAAATTTTATATATGCAGGATGACATACATCTAGGAATGAAAAGCTTTAGTGAAAAGCAAAGTTCATAACAGTAAACTATTGTTAGGTATATTTAGGAAGAATAATGTATTCAAGTTGGAGAATGAGTATGAGACTATTACTAGTGGTGCTCAATTCAGGCTAAACACGACCGTTTTTACGGGTTACACACACCCAACTTCTCATATAGAAGCAATTCAACCGTTAGGTCAAATTGAGTTTCTAGTCAATAGATTCTCCAGTAGTCATTCTCTTTTTAGAAGAAATTAAGTTCCTAAATTTACATATCGAAGAGTACCAAATATGAAGATTTCTTGGTTTACTAATACTTAGGGGGGCTAACTAAAGAGTTTCTAGTTCATTAAGCCACAGAACGAATATAACTAAAGTGTAAAGGCAAAGCAACCTATCAGACTAAGCGTATCCTAAGGCATTAATAAGATTATATGCATGAAGTAATTACTTATGAAATTTAAAAAGAGAACTTACCTCACGTCCTAGCTTTTCTTCGTATTGTCTCAGATGATGATCGACGTGTGAATGATAGGTGAGTCGGATGTTGATCTTCTCCTTCGTCTGTGTCACTCCATGATCTTGGATTGAGTTCACTTTTGAGTTGATTCATGTAGTCTTCGTCGCTAACACCTACATTAACAACATTTGAACTAGTAGCACATGTATCTATTTTATCTACATGTTTATCTATTAAATTTTCTAAGATAACTAATTCATGTACAAGATCAAAATCCTCATCTTTGGCTTGACATTTTTCTTGATGAAAGTTTAAGAAATTTTTCCAAATATCATTTGCCGTTTTACAGAAGAATATTCTTTCATATTCAACTTTCGGCAAGGTTTTATAAATAATTATTTTAGCTTCATTATTTATTTCATTCTTCGTTTTCAAATAATCAATTTGAATTTCAAAATCCGTTTTTGTTTGATTTTCAAAATCAGTTTTTGTTTAACTTTCAAAATATGTTTTTGTTTAACTTTCAAAATCACCAATCGAAATGACATGCCAAAGATCTAGATCAATTGATTTCACATAAGTTTCAAATTTATTTTTCCATTCAAGAAAAGTATAGTTTTCAAATAGTGGTGGTTTTAGCAAAGATTCCCCTTCTAGATATTTTTCGAATTCCATAGATCGATTCAAGTTTTAAAATACAGTATATTTTAAATATCTAGATTGACGTGGCTCTTGATACCAATTGTGGAAAACTAGAAGGGGGGATTGAATAGTTTTATGTCTTTTTAGTTTTATTATGAAAACCTTTGTTTATTTTTAAAACACTTAGATTCAAATTTGTATGAAAAATAAAACTTGAACCTTATTATTTGTTATATATGTATTGATTGTAAAAGTTTTGGTTTCTTGAATGGATTTTCAAATTGATCTTTATGTGAAGTCGACCTCTAATTAATACAATCAGTTATATAAGTCTATTTGTATGAAAGTAATGATGATGCAAGTAAAGAAATAAATAAGGTATGGAAAGATCTAACTGAGACACGAGAGATTTATAGTGGTTCGGCTACAAGGACACCTTCCTTGCCCTACTCCACTCCCCGAGCACACCATGCTTGAGAGTTTTCTTCACAACTTCAATAAGCTCCCTTATGGCGGAGAAAACCGTACACAGCTTTGTCTTACACGGGTTTAACGACACAAAGCTAAATGTCGAGTTCTAATCGTAGCTAGAACCAATCTCACAACTTCACAACACAACTTCTTCACAACTTATTCACGACTACTTCACAACGGTTTCACGACTTCTTCACGACTTCAACACAACTGCTACACGACCTCTATGTTGCGGCTTCACGACTCCAACACTAGGACTTCACGACTAGGACTTCATGGCTTCAACACGACCGCTACACAACCTCTATGCTACGGCTTCACGACTTCAACACTAGGACTTCACGACTAGGACTTCATGGCTTCAACACGACCGCTACACAGCTTCTATGCTATGGCTTCACGACTTCAACACAAGAACTTCACGACTAGGACTTCACAACTTTAACACGACCGCTTCACAGCTTCTATGCTACGGCTTCACGACTTCAACACAAGGACTTCACGTCTTCTAAGCTACGGCTTCACAACTTCTACACTTTGACCTCACAACTTCTATACCACAACTACTTATACAACATCTTCACTACTTACACACAACACTAATCTACAACACACACCTTACATACAAATGAATGAATGATTTACAAACTTTGTTAAACACACAACTTAAGTAACAAGATGATACTAAGTTGTAATACTTCTAATCTTGATTGATAGAAGTATTCTTCTTTTGCACTTGGATGGTGGAAGCTTGGATCACTTGGAAACCAATGCTTAAGATTACATGATCAAAGGTTTTTTAAGATATGAAATGAGTTCTACAACAGAAAGTTTTAGTGCAAAAGGGTGAGTAAAAATCCAGGGGAAAGCTGGTATTTATAGGAGAAAAATCTGGATAGCTGGACCCTACTGGAGCGTGGCCGGCCCCCTTAAATAGGGGGGCGGTCCCCTTAATTTTAAGGGGGCCGCCTAGTAAAATTAAGGGGGCCGCCCCTGCTGAACGTTGGCCAGTTTTGTCCTTTTGTGGGGAAGGTTTTTCTGGAACATTTTAACTGATTTTGGTTAAAAATTTGAATTCATATTTTTATAAAAGATTAAACATTTTTATTTAATACCAAAAATGTTTTTCAAAAATATATAAAATGTTTTTGATGTTTTATAAAAAATCTAGTTATTAAGAAAATGTTCCTTTGATCATATAATGCATTAAGCATTAGTTCATTCATACCTTAAGTGATTTTAGTTGTAGAAGTGAATATTTACAACTAAGTACTTGTTTAATTTATAAGTTTATGTTTTAATGAGTTTACATTTTATGATCATCAAAACATAGAGATATGAATAAATATTGATAATGTTTTTAGGCATTTATTTATGTCAACAAAACTATCAACCATAAACGGATTTGAGAAGTCTTTACCAGAAACCGTTTGCTCTGGACTAGTTGGTTCTTGATGTGGGTTACACATGGTGAATCAATTACCATTTGTTGTTTGCACAGATCACACACTTGAATCTCCAAAGCACCTCACCATCCAAAACATAAAGCATTCAATTCACAAACTCCAATCAACTTGCAATTGTTAGTCGAAAAACAAGAAAACAAAGTGCAAAGCACTTGTTTCATAACATTATAAGCATATGACTAACATTGCACATAAACCAGGAAATTAATTTCCTTGGGGAACCCAAGCCATTATTGACTTTGGTTTTCCTCTTGCATCAATATAATTAAACCTTTTTAGAACAGTTGGTGCACCATTGGATTGAAGTGGTCTCCAAACCCATTATGCTGATGCATTAATACCATTGCCCATTTTCCCTTAGCAGTATTTTTAAAACTACCAGTATTAACTGCTTGCCTAGCAGTATGAACTACTGGTTTTGCAATTGCAACCTTAGGTTTCCAAATTTGGTTCTTTACCACTGCTTTGTTATGAAATTGCCTTCTAGCAGTTGATGGTGCATATTTGAAAAATATTTTTGCACTTTGAACTGCTTGTCTTGGGTAAAAAGTCTTATTTGGTCTAGCAGTATGAACTGCTTGTCTAGCAGTATGAATTGGTCTTGGGCCAGACTTTAAAAGAACTGCTCTGGGTGTTATTCTAGCAAGTTTAAAGTGAGTGTAAGGCCTATTAAAGTTCACTCTATGGTTGGAATACCCAGTTGCCCTTTTGTTCCAATAATTTGCAACATAGTCAAACTCTCCACAACTAAAACAAGCTTTCCTATAAAAAAAACAATGTCATCACCTAGTTGGTGAGACTTGAGGTTGTTCCAATTCCTTTGGTTACCTCTAGGCTTGTGTGTGGTTCTATACATTTCACAGTATCTTACTGGTTGCCTAACATGTTTATCATTGTTTTTAGGCCTAACAGCATTAACTTTGACCACCTTAGGAACTCTTGTTCCTTCTACCTTAACAGTATCAGGTTTTACCTTAACTTGATCATCCTCATCATCATCAGAAGTCCAATCCTCTATGGTTGGAAAATCTGAATCCCCAGCAGAGGACACCTTGTCCTTAGAGAGTGATTTATCACTTGCACTCCCAAAGCTTTCACTTACTTCTACAGGCTTTTCAACTATTACATTCTCCTTTGGTTGAGGACCATATTCCATCTTGGGTAGTTGAAATTCATCCAAACCTGTATGTTCTAGGTCAATACCTGGAGGTGCAGGTATTCCTCTGTGAGGATGTGGAACTGAATTATAACCTAGTCCAGATTTAGCCTTGTTGATTATTTGACATTCAATTAATTTGCTAACACCCTTAGAAGCATATTCTAATGTATCTACACTTAATTGAATGTTCTCATTAGCCTTTTTCAACTTATCAAACTCAGCTCTCAAAAAACTAATTTCAGCATCTTTAAAATATAAGTCATTTTTAAGCACAGCTATGTCATCAGCAAACCTAGACTCATTACTCTTATAGTGAACAATTTGCTCCTCTAAAATAGCTAAACCTCTCTTATGATTTGCCAAATTAAAATGAGTTTTGTTTAGCTCTATTCTTTGTTCATCATAATGTTTTTTAAGAGTTTCTAGTTCTTTTAAAGCAACACATGATTTAGAACATTTAGCAACTTGTACCTCAGAATCAGAGAAAGCCATGAGTGCCATCTCAGTAGGTGCTGCTTCCTCCTCTTCCAAGAAGCTCCAGTCAAACCCTAAGCCATCAATGGCCACCATAGCCTTTGAGCGTGAGTCAGTGATCTCCACTTCCTTGGTCTTGCTTCCATAGCCTTTGTTCTTGCCATCTTGTTGTCTTGGCCTTCTACACTCCCTTGAAAAGTGACCCATCTTATGGCAATTATAGCATTCAATCTTTGACTTATCATAACCAGCAGTATCATTGCTGTTTATGGTAATCTTCTTCCCTGTTCTCAGATGGAATTTCCTAGCCCTCATGCTAAGAAGAGATATTTGTCATTTAATATCCATCTCCTTCAGATCATCATCATTGATCTCTTGAAGATCTTCATATGTCAACATGGATCCATTATGCTAGGTTGTAAGGAATGCACAACAAGTGGTCTCATCCATAATGGCTTTAGTACTGCTTGATGTGCTAGCAGTACCAATATTTGTGCTAGTAGTACCAACTGCTGCATCAACCTTCACATCTTCAGGACTTGAGGTACTAGGAGATGACACAAATGCCATATTCCCAGTGCTTGAGCTTGTTCCAGCAACCTTCTTCACATCTTTTTCCACAATCTTGAAATTGCTATACAAATCCATCAAGCTCATAGAATCAATATCAGGCTTGTTCTTCCACACAACAACATGCATAGCCCATTATGATGGTAAACTTCTCAGGAACTTGGAGTTGAGGTCTTCCTGAGGTATTTCAATTCCAAGAATAACAAGTTGGCTTACAAGTTTCTAAAGCCTGTTGAACATATGATCTAGTGATTCATTGCTAGTTGCTGAGAAGTTCTCAAAATTTTGCTTGAGGAGTGTCTTCTGTATCTTTTTGGTGGCTTCATTCCCACCATACCTAGCAACAATGGCCTCAAATAGTGTCTTGGCATCCTTAAACTTACTGAAGTTCAATAATTGATCATTAGGAATGGTCATTAGCAGCATGCTTCTGGCCTTGAGGTCATTCTTCATCTGAATCCTCTCCTCTGCAGTCATTGGCTTTGTCTGCACAATTGTTTCAACCTTACCATCTACAGTTGAGGTTATGGTTATAAGCTTGAAAGAATTCCCATCTTCAATGATTTCCCAGAGTGCATAATCTTGCACCTGGAAGTATTGCTCTATCCTTAACCTCCACATATCGAATTCATTAGGCTTAAGGATTGGCAACTTTGCAGCAACATTGGTTTGGGTAGTCTCCATGTCCATTTTCCTTGTTGAAAGAGTTCTTCTGGATCTTCTAATTCAAAGTATCAAAACCTGGCTCTGATACCACTTGAGGGGATCTAAACACACACTCCTTGTGTTAGAGATACTTTGAGTAATACTAACTAGCACGCGGAATTTAGTAGCTAATACTTAGAAGATATTGTATGTAAGGTATATGAATGGAACTGTGATTGAATATGTATTTGTATGAACAATGAAGACAATGTTTAACCAAAACGATTCAATATTACACTAGTACAGATTTGGCCTACAGTCACACATGTAGTATTTTGAACGGCCACACAATAACTTATTTGTGCGACTGAATGTACCAGAATAAAATAAACAGCCACACTTGATCCGACTTGTGTGACCATTTCGGAATTACATCTGAGGCTACAGCCACACATTTGAGTATTTTCGTGACTATACGTATCTGGTAAAAAAATTTTGATCTTTTAGTCACTTGTAATTTGGGACGTGTGACGGATACAAATAAGTTTGAAACATTAGTCACACTATATATATACATATGTTACAAATATATGTCACACAATTGAAAAGTGTGACCAAAATCCATATATGGTCACACGAAGTAATTGTGTATGTGGCAAAATCATATACTCAAGTTTGTCACACATTATTTAAACGTGACTGCTAGTTTTTGTTAAAAATTTAGCCACATATGAATTTGAAATGTGTGACAACTGAAAAGTAAGTTTGAAGCATTAGTCAAGATATGCATTTAAAAGTAACAAATATATGTCACACACTTGAACAGTGTGACCAAATGTCATATATGGTCATACTAAACCATAGGCATACATAATTAAGTGTGACCTAAATTCGATACAAATGGTCACGTAAGTTAATATGTATGTCTAAAGTTTAATGTGTGTTTGCCTACCAAATCCTAATGTGTATGGTCACATTTAATTATATCAGAATCATGTGACTATAGGCTATACCTTAGTCACACCATATCACAAATGTGTATCTAAATTATGTTTATGCCCACATTATAAGGGTATTATATGTGACCAATACATTCAAAATAGTCACACTGTGAAATATTCATGTGACTATTATTTATAGCAAAATGTGAACTCAATTACCATTAACCTTGATATTAGTCATATTGAGTGTTTGTGTAACTAAATTAAAGATGTTACATATGGTCATCACATGAAGTATTTATTTAATTAGGTGTCTAAATCATAGAGTCATATTTTGTCACACATTATTTAAGTGTAGTCACAATTCGATACATATGGTCACACATTTCTGATAACTTATGTAATTATGAGGGGTTAGATATGGGATTTTATAGTCTATCTAGTTTGAGTCTAATTTGATATTCACTGAATTGAGTTCAGACTATTAGTCGTGACTCTTCATTTGCCCCATTACAATGCTGGGATTTTATAGTCTATCTAGTTTAATGCAGTAGTATATAAGTATGTTACTTGCCCCTAGGAACCAGGTTACTTGACTTTCTAAAGTCAATTTTCAACTTTATAATGAAGTAACATGTTACTAAAGTGCCTACAAGTGCATATACATGATAAATGGAAACTGCAAATACAATAAAGCTTGACTGCAAGTGGATATATAACAGTGAAAACCGCAAAAATTTTCATTGCCATTGAAAATCTTGACTTTTTTGAGTCAAAATCCATTACAACAGGCTAAATTACAGAAACAACTATCTAATACTAAAACTGTTAATCATCTAACAGTACTAACTTAACAATACCAGCAGTGACCTTGCACTTAGCCTTGAGCAGCAGTCTTAACTTCAACCAGCAGTCTTAACTGTTACACAAGCAGTCTTAACTTGCAGCATGACATGCTTCACTTGGATTTTCGTATAACAATACCTTCACAGTCGGTTCAATAGTAGTCACTTTGTGATTCCTTGCCCAAGTCTTCTTTATTTACACGTGGCAATATGTTTTCATTGTGCTCGTGAATGACTGTACTAAACTCCTCATCGACTTCGTCATATGTATCTTTGTAATTCTTGGTAGGTGTTTTAAAGACAATGGACAAATTTTTTTGTACCTCGTCTTTCACATAAAACACTTGTGTTACTTGTGACACTAATATGAACGGATCATCCTTGTGGCCTAAAGTATTCAGGTCTACCAATGTATAACCAAGAGTATCGCGTTTGACCCCATGACTTTTGCGATTAACCTAATCACATTTGAAAAGAGGAATTTGCCTGAAACGGTAATCTAGTACCCATATCTCTTGTAAAACCCCATAATAAAATGCTTTTTTTGTGGTTGCAACTTTTTTGGATATGTGAAGATCTGTTGCCTCAACACTAACCACACTGTTCTGGTAAACTATGCCATCATTACTTTTCGTACAAAATGTATACCCATTGATGTTATACGCCTCGTATTTCACTATGCTCGCGCGTGGTCCAAATGATATCCACCTCACAGTTTCTGATACACTATCATTGGATATCGCTATCTCTCTCTGAACCTGAATTTCATTACAAGTATATATTACCTTTAAATTGCAGGAACAACTAACAAACAATTAAAGAAAAGGAGTGTTTGGGATAATGAAATGGTGTGCTGGTGGACCTCTATCTAATGTCATATACGATGATAGCAACAAACAAACAATTATAAACAACATACGAGTAATTACCTCTTCGCGTAACCACTTAGCGAAAGATTTACTATGCTCGTTCTCCAGCAATGCCATTTTTTTACCCGGGTTTTTTCTTTCCAAAACTTCCTTGTGTCGCCTGAAACAAATAAATGTCTTTGATTATTATATTTGATAGAACATTTTAAGCAACGAAATCGACATATGTGTTAGTAATACTTACTCGATATACGGTTGAATTTCATCTGTATTTTGTATTACATACAAATGTGCTTTCTGAAAGGATTCTCCGGAAACTTCACTTGATTTGCCGGCCGACAATGGCTTTCCGTCCTCATCTTCATTGGTTACATCTTTATCAGCTGGGATACCAATAGTTTTCATGGTTTTATGATATTCGCTAAAAAACTCTATTGTTTCTTCCGTGATAGTCTCCTCAGCAATGCATCCCTCTGGTCTATTTCTGTTTCGCACATGTCCTTTAATAACCTTCATACATCTTTCGAAGGGATACATCCACCGAAAGCATATGGGACCACATAATTTTACCTCCCTAGTTAGGTGCACAGTCAAGTGTATCATAATATCAAAAAATGACGGAGGAAAGAACTTCTCGAGTAGGCACAGTGTCACAACAAGTTCTTCTTGCATCTTATCTAGTTCTTGCAAGCTGATTTCTTTCCTACATAAAGATTTAAAGAAAAAGCAAAACCTGATAATAGCATATCGTGTGGGCTGGTGCATGACTGAACGTATAGCAATGGGCAAAAACTCTTGCATTAGCATGTGATAGTCATGCGATTTAAGGCCAATGAGCTTCCTATCATTTAGGCTGACCAAACTAGAGAAATTTGAACAATAACCTTATGGTACCCTGATGTTGCTTAACGTTTCACAAAATATGTCTTTTTCAGCATTCGTTAATGTGTAACCTGCTGAAGGTAGTGTTGTTTTGTCTGCTTCTCCCCTAGCAAACAACTCTTCTTTTATCCCCAACTCTTCCAGATCTAGTCGAGCATTCATTCCATCTTTTGTCTTTCCAGGAACATTCAGCAAAGTTCCGAGTAGACTCTCACTAACATTCTTTTCTACATGCATGAAGTCAATACAATGCGGAATAGAATGATGCCTCCAATACCTTAGCTTTAGATACCAAATGTTGAATTTCTTCCAATATGCTTCATTTGCTTGGCTTGAACTACCCTCTTCTTCTGTTGTTTTCCTTTTCTGGTTTTTAATCTTCCCACCTCTGCCTCTGGTATCTTCTTGGTTTTTCGAGGTTTTTCCTTTTCCCTACTTATTTTCAATATGTTGTACCTCGTTGTATATTTGTTCCCCGGTCAATGGATTTGGAGCATGATGTGGTTCTTGTTGTCCGTTAAACGCCTTCCTTTGCGTTCTGAACGGATGGTTGTATGGTAGATATCGTCTGTGTCCAGCATAACTTTGCTTGGATGAGGCGGAAAGTCTAACACAGTGTGTATATTTCCCACATACTACACAACCTTTGAATCCACTGTATGGGCAGCCACATAATGTACCAAGTGCAGGGTAATCATTTATCGTCCATAACACAACGGCACGCAGATTAAAGTTTTCTTTTTTGTAAGCATCATATGTATCAACCCTTTCCTCGAATAAGGTATGCAGATCATCAACTAACGGTTCTAAAAATACATTGATATCATTTCCCGGGTATCCCGATATTAATACCGAAAGCATGATAAACTTTCTTTTCATACACAACCTTGGAGGAAGGTTGTATATGAAAGATAAAACTGGCCATACACTGTGATGCCTATTTCCTGAGTTGACGTCAACCCCATCAGCCGATATTCCTAACCGTAGATTTCTCGGATCTTTAGCAATTTCGGGGAATTTTTCATCTATGGTACGCCATGCCTGTGAATCTGCGGGGTGACGTAAAACACCATCTGTTATCCTCCTTGTTGCGTGCCATGTTAGATCTTCTGAAATACTCTCTAACTTAAAGAGGCGTTGCAGTCTTGGTATAATTGAAAAGTACCACATTACCTTTTCCGGAATGTTTTCGTACACTTTATGTGTCTTACTATCCACCTTCCATCTTGATGTCCCACAAGTTGGACAAACAGTCAACTCCTTGTTAACCTTCCAGTAAAGAATGCAGTTGTTGCTACATACATGTATCTTTTTGTATCCAGATCCCATCATTCTCACTAGTTATTTGGCCTGATGAGTTTTTTCAACCATTTCGTTACCAACAAGTAGCATCTTTTTCAACAATCCTAGTAATTCAGTAAAGAACTTATCAGAAGCTCCATACTTACCCTTCAAGTTGAGTAGTTTAACTATTGCGGACAACTTTGTGATGTCAGGACGTCCTTCGTAAAGTGGCTTCTCCGCGTCTAATAATAGTTGTTGAAATTTAGCAAGGTTATCTTCATCAAAACATTCTTTTGTAGCATTAACCATGTTTACTGTTGCTGGGCCATCTGTTGGAATTTCTGGACCAAAATCCATGTCGAAATCCGTGTCATCAACAAACTCCTCTGTTGTGGCATTAACAGGTATTTGGGCAGTTGTTGTTGGCTCATCATTTTCTCCATGTTTATCCCATTTTGTGTAGCTTTGATTAATCCCGTGGCAGAATAAATGGAACTGCACATCCTCCACTTTCTGCTCTATGCGGTTTAAACATGAGATACACGGACATGGCATCTTAAGCTGTTGTTTATTACCTCTTGGGTCGATGTTCCTCATCTTCTGCAAGTTGTGTTCTGCATACTTAATAAACGCTTCTACTCCAGCAATATATTGTTTCTTGGTCCTACTAGTTCTCATCCAAGACTTGTCCATGCTATTGTTGAGGTCAACTGGTAACGTATATATCCTACAAGTCACAAATTAAACCAATATAAGCATCAAATCATTTGTGCATAAGTAAACCAAGTATTTACAACTACTAGTACAAAAGGTACTACTGCTAGTGAAAGTTAGTACTGCTAGTATAAAGTTAGTACTGCTAGTACAAGTCACAAATTAAACCAATATAAAATTGTAAATGTTTGATACGTTTGGGCCCAATTCTAATGTGGGATAAAATATTTATTTTGAAAATATTACAACTATACATTAGTAAAATCTAGTATTAATGGTTTTTGTTGCAAATTGAAAATTAAAATAATACTCTGTTTAGTATTAACGGTTTTTGTATTTACTTGCAACTTGCAAGTAAATGGGGAAGGCTATTTCATCATTACACACTATTCACATTGCTAGGCTCGATACATCTTCCTTCCTCTAGGTGTTTCATGATTGTTGTTGTATATAAAGCAACATACCTCTCTCATAATTTTCATCTCTACTTAACAAACCAAAATAAAATTTAAAAGTTACAAAAAATATCAAAAGTTTTTGTTATCAAAATCATGGAAACTAAACTAGTGATTTGTTCTGAATTGGCAACAGTTGCAAACTCAAAGCTTGTGAAAGACATGATGCTAGTTTACTATGAGCGACAGGTTGAAGCTACCTCCAAGGAAGTTCATGATTTGAGGGACAAGGTTTCTGAGAAAAGAATGCTGATAAACAATAGGGATAAGATGATCAAGGAGTTAGAGCTTTTATATGGTTTTGATTTTGCTCTTGAAAGCATTGCTGATTTAAGGAGGATGCAAGAGGAGGACATGATGGCATCTGATAGGTTGCTTGTTGATATTGCCCAAAAGCATAAGCGTCTAGGTGATTTGTGCAACTTTATCACGAAGCTTGGATCAATGGACTACTGATGTGGTTGATATGCTAGTTGTCTATGTTTCTGTCTTTTGTGTTTTGTGGTTTCATGGTTGATGTTGTTGGTAGTTTTTCTGATTTTTAAGATGGGTGCTTTTTATGATGTCTTTTGGGAAGTAAAACGAATGGTAACGATAGATGTCTGATGTTAAATATTAATGGATCTATGTTAATGTCAATATTATTTTCTAACTGCCTTTTGATTTGTAAGTATTTTCTTACCACAAATTTAATATGTATAATTTCACTGATTAAGAAGTTACAATGTCAAGTGTTTAATAAGGTTTACTAGAAGAATTGCAACACAATGGAATGTTAATTTGAATATTCAGGAGAAGACTAGTGCTTAATAAGGTCTTGTTAATGGCTGGCTAGAAGTATTGCTAGCTTTGACTGCATAAAGGGGTGTTTGGGATAAGCACTGCCTAGTTCCAAACACCACTTCAATGTTCTGCAGAGGAAATATGCTACTGAATTGCTCCCATGAGGAAACTTCTATTTAATGAAAATATGCATCTATATATGAATGCTCTTTCTATGCAATCAAATATGTTATTGTTGAGGCCAAAAAGGCAGTAACTTACCTGCACATACCAAAAATGCATATACTTAAGAAAGTCAAAGTCAAAGTAAAACTGTGTTTATTACACCTAAATGCAGGAAGTTACCTGTACATACCAACCAAGCCATTAATGGCATTTACTTATACATTGAACTATGTGATCCTCTTTACTTTAAATGGCCATTACATAAACACAACATTACACACAACATTACACCATCAAAAACCTGTCAAACATTAAACCTCATCCATAATGACTTCCAAGCCAAATGTTATTGAAATATCCTCTGATTCATCAGAACTAATGTCTCCTAAACCTGATTGGAATTTCCCCTACCCTCCTACAGGTAGCTTTGGTAAGATACCATCTTAGGGAAAGGTTGTTAACTTAAGCTCTGATTTTAGCTCCTTTAACAGTAGCTTTTTTAATGATAGCTGGGTTTCTAGCTATCATTCAACATCTGAAGATGAAGTTATCTCAAAAAAGCCATAATCTCCAAAAAAAACCTCCTCCAGTTCACACTCTGTCCATCCCAGGAAAAAGGGAACAAGTTCTAGGCCTACCAAATCAGGAAACTTGGGAAGAAATCCAAGCAAAGAAGAGAAAGGGAAAAGGCCCAATTAAACTCACTAAGGGTAAAGGGAAAAGGACCATTGGCTAGCTATGTATGTCTACATGTTATGATGCTACTCTAATAAGTACTATGTTTTCTCCTGGTATGTAATCAACTATGCAATCAACAATGCATCTATGTATGCAGAATTTTGTTATGTAATAACAGTTGGTTTTCAAGTTGAAGATGCTATTTTTCATTCATGTTAAACCCAAAATACAACTTGAAAAAACTATATATCCTACAAGTCACAAATTAAACCAATATAAGCATCAAATCATTTGTGTATAATTAAAAAAAGTACCTAATTTAGATCTAAATGAACCTCCCTCCGTTGTTGATGGCCGGACCGGCGAGTGGTGGATGGTGAGTGGTGGCTGTGACGTGACTGGTGAATGGTGACTGGTGGTTGTGATGTGACTGGTGAATGGTGAATGGTGACTGGTGGCTGTGATTGGTGTCTGGTGGCTGTGATTGGTGAGAAATGTGCGAAATTTGAAATTTACTGAAAAAAATATGGGGGGCTTTAATTTTGAAATTTGCTGAAAAAATATATATGGGGGGCTTTTTAAAAAAATATGGGGGGCTTTAATTTTGAAATTTGCTAGGAAAAAAAATGGGGGGCTTTTTAAAAATTTTGGGGAGGGAAATACCAAAAAGGAAGCCACAGGTATCGAACATGTGACCTCCCCTTCACAACACCATCAACTCAACCATCTCCGCCCTTAGGTCTTTTTCGATTATACCATCTTTTGTATTCCTCTTATAGACTATCAGTTTTATTAAATAAAATTGTTACAAAATCCAAATATCTTCTATACAAAGTTAAACCTGTTAGTACAAAATTAAACCTGGCAGTACTAATATTTACACTAGCAGTAATAACATTATTTCCTTTTTGCTTGTCTGAAGATCTTTCTCAGTAACTCTCTTGCCATTACTGAGTCTTCATCAGTAACTGTGAGCTTAGCATCTAACATAACAAATAAGCTAGCTGCCCTTAATGGATAATCTTTTTCTTTCAGCATGTAGACATCCACTCCATTCTTTGTAGATACATGGTGAACACCACATGTATCATACAGTCTCCATTTTATACTTAACTCATGAGCTCGAAAATGCCATAAGATATCTTTTGGATCAGGTTCATACAACCTCTTCAATTCCATCAATAGCGCCTTCTCTTTGTCTTCTATACGAGCTATAGATCTGAACCATTCTTGAACCAGACTCCATAGGTTGTCCAAGTCTTCTCTATCAAAAATCTTCAGCATATCATAAAAATATTTATAAAATTCTGAGTTTCCTCCTACCCTGATTATATTCCAAGCTTTCCCAAATGTATCTTTGTGTATCTCCAAATCAATAATTGGATGTTTAGCTTGAATAGGATGATGAATATTCAATGCTTCTGGGATTATAACAATCATATGCTGCTTGAGCCTTTCATCAGTTAATTCCACTGTTATTTCTTCTTCCTCTGCTGTAGGTACTTCTTCTTCACCAATCTTCTGTTTCTTTGAAGATTCAGACTCCAATATTAGACCATATCTCTTTGTCTCTCTAGTTGGTTCTTTTGTTCCTATGGGAATAAATGTGTTCACTCTTCTGTAAACCCTTTCAAACTCATTCTTGCTCTCCTCAAAACTTTTACCTTGGAAATGCTTCTTTTTGTATCCAGCCATGTTCATCATGTAAACACACATGGTGTTTCTTTGCTCAGCTTGACTAGGTGGTTTACTCCTCTTTTTTTTGGCTTTTTGTTCTGCAGCAGACTTTCTTCTGGAATTTATTAGTTCAACAAGTTTTCTTGACTTCTCATCAATGGACAACACTTCATCTGCTCTGAGTTCACCAACCCTTTCCTTTAAAACATCATCAGCATCAACCATAGACTGAACTTGTTGAGCGTCATTAAACATTGCTTCAGTTGCTTGATTTGCAAGTCTTGTTTGATCAAGGAAATCTGCAATCTCAAATTGTGATCTTTCATCTTCCTTTGCTTTACTAGCTAACTCTTCATCAAAACTAATCTAAGCAACAACACTCTTCTTGTCCTTCTTTGGTGGCTCTTCTTCAATCATAATGCTCTTTCCTTTATCTGCCCTTTGCCTTCTATCATACACATCCATAACTTGTTGATGAGCAGTACCAATATTTTCAGCATCCAAATTTTCTTCACCCATATCTTGCCTCCCCTGAAACTCAACATTCTCTTCAACCAAAGAAATATTGGGGTCTTGATCAATATCAATTGTCTTCCTCCCCTGTTTGGAAGAATCATCCATGTTATCATCTGAATCATCATCATCTGAGCTTGTAGACTCCACAATGTTTGCCTTTCTCTTTGCTTTAAGTGACTTGACTTTAGACTGCAATTTCTTCACTTTTTCAATGAGCTTCTTGTAAGCAGTACTATACAACTGCTTTGTCTCCTTGAGTTCTTGCTTTGTCTCTGTTGGGTCTAAAATGCTGCTGATTTGAGAAACATAACTCTGCTGGATAGTTATGTGACTCTGCTGATTAGTGTATTAACTCTGCTGTTTTGATAACTCTGCTGTTTTGGATAATAGGCATAGTGTAACTCTGCTGCTAGCTCACGAGGACTCTGCTGCTAGAAGAATTACTCTGCTGCTTATTAGTTTATGTATAGTATGTTAAGATAAGTATAGAAAAGATACGTATGAATATTTTACTTGTATAGGAAGTCTTGTAAACCGACTAGGACTCCTTACGCTATAAAAGGAGGTTCTAGGGTTAGGATTATATATCAATTATCTTAGCATACATATTGTTTTACACTTCAAGGTTTCTTGTAACCCTATTGCTATTCAGAGCAATCGTATTAATATATTGAAGTGTTGTTTGAGAATTTGTTCTTCTTAAGATCAAGTATTAGTTTCCGCATAATATTTGATATACAACCTAAGATCAGTTTCTATACCGATTATCTTAGATTTATCTAAAGTAATCAATAAGATCGTGAAGCTCAACTGGGATCAACAAGTGGTATCAGAGCTTGTGATCTAGAAACTGGTACCAAGAAGAATTACTAAATACAAGATCTGTTAATCATCAAAGTAAGCAATGGATTCCGATTCAACACACATGATTACTGCATCAAGAGTTCCCATGCTCAAGACTGGAGAGTATGAGATCTGGAAGATGAGGATGCAACAATACATGAGAATGGTTGATTACTCACTTTGGGATGTTGTTCTTGAAGGCGACAAGGTACAAACCAAGACTGCTACTGGATCAGTCTTGACTCTCAAGACAAGTGAGGAAAAAGCACAGAGAAAATTGGAGGTTAAGGCTCACAGTATTCTCATGATGGGAATACCTAATGATTATCAATTGAGTTTTAATCATCTTGAGTCTGCTAAGGAGTTGTGGGAAGCAATTGAACTTCGATTTGGTGGGAATGAGGCTACCAAGAAATCAAGAAAGAATCTACTGAAGCACCAATTTGAGACTTTTTCTGCTTTGGGTTCTGAGAACATTGAGGGAACCTATGATCGACTTCATAAGTTAACCAGTCAGATGGCTCTTTTGAAGATTGAACCATCTCAAGAAGATGTTAATCTAAAGTTTCTGAGAAGTCTATCTTCTGAATGGAACACTCATACAGTGGTTTGGAGGCACAAGGAAGATTTTGATACTATGACATTGGACGATCTGTACAACAACTTGAAGGTTTATGAATCTGAAGTGAAAGGATTGTCAAGTTTATCTTCTTCCACAAATAATCTTGCTTTTGTTTCCTCAAACAGCAAGAATACTGGTAGACATCAAGAACAGCACTCTGCTGGTGGTGCTTTTGCTCCTGCTGTTGGTTCACATGTCTCTGTTGCTGACTCTGCTAACACCAACACCATCAGTGATGCTGTAATTTGTGCTTATTTGGCTGAACTTACTACAAGTACTTCAGTTATGCCTCAAGATTTGGATGAACTTGATCCTGATGATGTTGAGGAGATTGATATGCAATGGCAGTTTGCAATGTTAACAATGAGGGCAAGAAGGTTTCTTAAGCGTACTGGGAAAGAGATGAAGTTCAGAAGGAATAAGAGTGTGGGATTTGACAAGTCAAAGGCTGAATGTTTTAATTGCAGAAAGAAGGGACACTTTGCAAGAGAATGCAAAGCACCAAAAAGAAGCAATGAAAATTTCAAGAAGTCTGCTGATGAAGAGCCAAATTCTACTACTGCTATGGTATCATGTGATGGGTTAGGTGATTTTGATTGGAGTGATCTTGCTGAAGATGGTCCAAATTGTGCATTGATAGCTGAAGAAGATCCTGAAGTACAGCATTTTGCTCTCATGGCCTATTCTTCTTCTGGATCAGACTCTGAGGTATCAAATGAATCATCTTGTTCTTTTAAATCATGTTCTGATACAATTGAGATACTTAAGTCTAGCAATGGAAGCCTTAAAATAGAAAATGAAACACTTAAGCTAGATAATCTTAGTTATGAATATGGTTTAAAGAACTTAGAAGAGAAACTGGAGTTTTATAAAAAGGTTGAAATTGAATATCTTGATCAGATCACTATCCTGAAAAATGAAATTATCAAGAAAGATGATGAGATTAAGGTTCTTATGGAAAAAGTAGGAGAGGCTGAACAGGCTAGAGATTTAGCTAAAAGTGAGACTGAAAACACATTGTTAGGGTGGAAAAACAACAATTTGCCACTGACATTCTCAGTAAACCATTAGGAAGATACTTTAATGGTATAGGATATAATGCTGTTGCTCACCCTACAAAGCTTAGTGTCAATGCCCCTCCTACTAGGACATTGACTTTCATATCTGAGTCTGGAGCCACACCTGTAGGTGAAACTAGTAAACCTGTAGTTGAAACTAGTGAAAAAGAATTAGAGTCACCTAAGGTTGAGATAAAGAAGTATGAACAAGCACCCCTGATTGAAGATTGGGTGTCTGATAGTGATGATGATGAAGTAGAAACTGATTCAACCTCTAAGAACAAAAAGGAAGAAATTCCTACTGTTGTTGAATCAAAAGTACCTAGGGCTAAAAGGGTTGATTTTGTTAAGCCTAGGTTTGGTAAAGGTATCTCTAGGAAGATGGCTGAGTATGAAAACACACCTAGAGTATATCCTAAAAGAACAAATAACTTGCCTAGGGGAAACCAGAGAAATTGGAACAACCTAGTTTCACACAAATTAGGTACTGATTTTCAATTACTTAAGAAGGCATGTTATTGTTGTGGTAGTTTTGAACATCTGCAAGATGAGTGCTATAAGAAACCAGCTTGGAACCAATACACTAGGGTGAACCATAGAAATTTTGCTAGAAAGACTCACCCTCACCCCAAAAGAAACATGGTTCCCAAGGAAGTTCTGATGAGAGATGGTACTTCTAGAGTTATCTCTCCTATTGTACCAACAGTGCCAATAAAGAAGGAAATAGTCAACTCTGCTGTTAAGGCAAACTCTGCTGTTCAAGCAAACTCTGCTGTTCAGCAACTCTGCTGTTTTGCCTAAAGTTGTTACTGATACTGTTGTGGGAAATCATTTTTATGCTGTTAAAGCCTCAGCTTGCTGGGTCTGGAAACCAAAAGTTAAAGTTTTAGATCATGTTCTCAGACACAGCAGTGCACCAATGCAGTTGAAGAAATTTGACTACTTTGATGCACAAGGTAGATCCAAGTCAGTAATGGCTTGGGTCCCCAAGAGAAACTAATTCTCTTACTTTTTGTGCAGGGCAATCTACAAAAGGAGCTAAAGGACAAATGCATTTTTGATAGTGGATGCTCTTCACACATGACTGGAGACCAGAGCAATTTGGAGAATTTTGAAGCTTTGGATGGTGGATATGTTGCCTTTGGGAATGACCCCAAAGGAGGAAAGATTGTAGGAAAAGGCATAATCAGAACTGGAAAATTGGATTTTGAGAAAGTGTATTTGGTGAATGGTTTAAAGTTCAATCTTTTTAGTGTCTCACAAATGTGTGACAGAAAGAATTTTGTTCTTTTTACAGACACTGAATGTCTTGTCTTATCTCCCGACTTTAAGATACCTGATGACAAATTAGTACTTCTTAAAGTCCCTAGAAATGACAACATATACAGTGTGGACATAAAGAACATTATTCCCAAAAGAGATTTAACTTGTCTGTTTGCCAAAGCCACTATTGATGAATCTAAACTATGGCACAGAAGGCTTGGACATCTGAACTACAAGGCTATCAACAAGTTGGTGAAAGGGAACTTGGTCAGAGGATTACCTTCAAAGATTTTTGAGAATCCTGAAGTATGTGTTTGCTTGTCAAATGGGAAAGCAACATAGAGCATCTTGTAAGTCCAAATTGGTGAATTCCATAACTGAACCTTTGTTTATGTTACACATGGACCTATTTGGACCCACTTATGTGAATAGTTTGAACAAAAAGATGTATGGCTTAGTGGTTACTGATGATTTTAGTAGGTTCACTTGGGTATTCTTCCTAGCTACTAAGAATGAGACTCCTGGTATTCTTAAGGCTTTTATTACTAGGATAGAAAACCTATTTAATCACAAGGTTAAGATCATCAGATGTGACAATGGAACTGAGTTTAAGAATCAAGTAATGAATCAGTTCTGTGAGGAAAAGGGTATAACTAGACAATTTAGTGTGGCTAGAACTCCTCAGCAAAATGGTGTGGCTGAGAGGAGAAATAGAACATTAATTGAAGCTGCTAGGACTATGTTGTCAGAGTCTAAGTTACCCACTATCTTTTGGGCTGAAGCAGTCAACACTGCTTGTTATGTGCAAAATAGAACTAAGATAGTTAAACCTCACAATAAGACCCCTTATGAGTTATTGCATGGTAGGAAACCACTGATTGATTTCTTTAGACCATTTGAGTGTCCTGTCACTATCTTAAACACCATTGACCACTTAGGCAAGTTTAGTGAGAAAGCAGACATAGGTTACTTTGTTGGATACTCTACTGAAAGTAAGGCTTTTAGGGTTTTCAATCAAAGGACTGGGCATGTGGTGGAAAATTTGCATGTTAGAATTAGAGAATCCACACCTAATGTTGATGGAAAAGGTCCTGAGTGGATGTTTGATATTGATTCTTTAACCAAGAGTATGAATTATCAACCAGTCATTGCAGGTTCTACTAACATGTCTGCAGGTACACAAACTAACCCTAATGCAGGTACACAAGCAAAGAAGGATGAGCCTGCAGAGGAGTTTGTTTTGATTGAAAGAAGCAAGTTTGATCAGTACCTCACACCAACAGATAAAGAGGGAAAAAGTTCAGATGATGCTGCTGTTCATAAGGAAGTTCCAAAGGTTAATGTAGAAGGTGATGATGAACCTTCTCATGATGTCAAAAATGATGATAAGGAATGGAATACAGAGTCAGATGTTGCTGGGCAACAAGGAAATAAACATAGCAGCAGTTCTCTCAACTCTGCTGCCAAGCCAAAGCACTCTACTGATAAGCCAAAGCACTCTGCTGTTAGGCCGACACACTCTGCTGTTAGGTTTGGTAACTCTGTTGCTATGGATAAGGACTCTGCTGCTGTTAAAGATGGTGATTCTGATGATGATTCTGCTGATGAGATGCCTGAATTAGAAGAAGTGTATGTGGATACTGATGATGAAGTTGTTGATGTTTTTAGTGCTGAAGCTGATTTATCAAACTTGGAGACTGACATACCTGTTAGTCCCACACCAACAACAAGAATCCACAGGAATCATCCAAAGGAGCAAATAATTGGTGATGTTCACTCTGCTGTTCAGACTAGAAGTAAATCAAAAGGGTTGAGTGATTTGCTTGATCAGGGATTGTTTGCTCAAACACTTAAGAAGAGGAATAGCCACAAGGATTTACAAAACTGCATGTTTGCCTGTTTCTTATCTCAAGAAGAACCCAAGACCATACACAAGGCTTTGAAAGATGAAAGTTGGGTTGAAGCTATGCAAGAGGAGTTGCTGCAGTTCAAGCTTCAGGAGGTCTGGACATTAGTTGATTTGCCTAATGGAAAAAGGGCAATTGGTACCAAATGGGTGTTCAGATGTAAAAGAGATGAAAGAGGTATTGTCATCAGAAACAAGGCTAGATTGGTGGCTCAGGGATACACTCAGGAAGAAGGGATAGACTATGATGAGGTCTTTGCTCCAGTTGCAAGATTGGAGGCTATCAGACTTTTCTTGGCATATGCCTCATACAAGAATTTTCCTGTGTATCAAATGGATGTGAAAAGTGCTTTCTTGTATGGAAAGATACCTGAAGAGGTTTATGTGATGCAACCACCTGGGTTTGAAGATCCTAAGTATCCTGATAGGGTCTACAAGGTGAAGAAAGCACTGTATGGACTACATCAAGCTCCTAAAGCTTGGTATGACACCTTATCTCAGTATTTGTTGAATAATGGTTTTCACAGAGGAACCATTGATAAAACATTGTTCATTAAGAAAGACAAAAAGGATATTCTACTGGTTCAGGTCTATGTAGATGATATCATTTTTGGGTCTACAAATAAGGTGTTATGTGAAGGATTTGAGAAGTTAATGCACAGCAGGTTTGAGATGAGTTCAATGGGAGAACTGACTTTCTTTTTAGGACTACAAGTTAGGCAGAAGTCAGATGGGATTTTTATTAGCCAAGACAAGTATGTGGCTGATATGTTGAAGAAATTTGGTTTCAAAGATGTGAAGGCAGCCAAGACACCAATGGATAAAAATAAACCTTTGCTCAAGGATGAAGATGGGGTAGAGGTTGATGTACATCTGTACAGATCAATGATTGGCTCATTGATGTATCTGACTGCTTCAAGGCCAGATATCATGTTTTCTGTGTGTGCTTGTGCTAGATTCCAAGTGTCCCCAAAAGTTTCACACTTGGAAGTAGTCAAAAGAATTTTTAGGTACCTAAAGGGTCAACCAAAATTGGGTCTTTGGTATCCTAATAATTCACCATTTGACTTGATAGCATACTTAGATAGTGACTATGCTGGAGCTACTATGGATAGAAAATCAACTACAGGAGGCTGTCAGTATCTTGGTCATAGGCTTATCTCTTGGCAATGTAAGAAACAAACAGTGGTGGCTAATTCAACAACTGAAGCAGAATATGTTGCTGCTTCTAGCTGCTGTGGACAAGTGCTCTGGATTCAGAACCAATTGCTGGATTATGGGTACAATTTCATGAACACAAAAATTTTCATTGAC
This sequence comes from Artemisia tridentata subsp. tridentata, assembly GCA_021014915.2. Classification (NCBI taxonomy): domain Eukaryota; kingdom Viridiplantae; phylum Streptophyta; class Magnoliopsida; order Asterales; family Asteraceae; genus Artemisia; species Artemisia tridentata. The sequence goes on from CP139506.1 coordinate 338,177,390, forward strand.
AACAACAGCACAATGTGTATTATCAAGAATCCTGTTTTTCATTCTAAAACAAAACACATAGAGATAAGACATCATTTTATTAGAGATTGTTATGAGAAAAAGTTAATTCAAGTGGTTAAAATTCATACTGACAACAATGTTGCTGATTTACTTACCAAATGTTTTGACATAAGTAGATTTCAGTTTCTAGTTGCTAGTATTGGTATGCTCAATCTTTAAATCTTTTAACTATCTTATCTCTGTATGTTTTTGTACATTTTTCTAAGGATTTGTGCTGTTGCTAGTCATTATCTGGTGTTTAGTCAAAATCTGATGTTTAGTTGTATATTATGCCTACTCTGCTGCTATTTTGGAATATTCTTGCTTGTGTTTGTTGTTTGCTACTAACCTTTTGCAGATACATATCCATACACAATCAAGTAAAACATAAACAGAGGAAGTTCATTGATTCAAAAGGCATAAGTACATCATACATTCACTCTGTTCAAAAGGAAAGATCAAAAGACATCAAGCTACAAAGATTCACAACCTAAATCTTAGCAAAGTCAGGCATGACCTTGCTACGAGGTCCCCTAGTGCCCATTGCTTCAAACACCCTTGGACAGGGGAGTGCAAGTACCACTGGACGTGGTGGTGGATCCTGCTGCTGACTGGTAGAGGGAGCTGCTTTCTTCTACTGCTTCTTTTTCTTTGGAACTGGAGGTTTCTGCTCAACCGGACTTGGCTTTGGATGAGGCATGTGGACACTCTTTGCAAAGTCGGCTGCGGCTTTCTCCATTTGCTTCTGCAGTTCAGCGGTTATTGGATGTTTTGGAGGGATTATTTCCCAGGCCCCTTGGTAGTAGGTCATTGATTTCAGCCAACCTTGCTGTTTCCCAGGCCAATTTGTTGTTTCCTCATCGCTTGAATCTTCAAACGAAGATGGTGTTGATGGGAGTGGATCGGAGTACGAATCTTCCATGACTGCTTTTCCTTTTTGTTGTGATGTTGATGCATTCTTAGGAAAGTAACTAGCCCACCCTTGTGAGTCATCGGATGATGAATCTGAAGATATTTCGATGATTGGAGTTTTTGAAGAACTCATGGTTTGATTGTTATTGGAGTTAGGGTTGTGAATTGGGGATTTAATTTAGTGATTAAGGATTTATGGAGTTAAATGTGGGGTTGGTATGGTATTTAAGGAGGTGATTTTAAAGATTTTGGGGATGTTGACTTTAGGTCAACACTTTCATAACTCTGCTGATGAGTTTGAAAGTTGAAGGGTCAAATTGTAACTTTTGGCGCGCTCTTAAACCTAATTAGATAGAAACGGTATCTTTCACCAATTTGATCTAATTCCATTTTAATTGCTCAAGAATTACCTTCGACTATCACCAAGAACATCAATTCATATCATTTCACCCAAAACCCCCAAATCAAATGGCTCGAAGAACGTTTCCGGAAGAACACAATCAGATAGCATTTCTCAGTAAGGTTACTACAGCGGATGGATTTTATGAGGTTATGGATTTTCTGGGTTCGTCTAAGTTAAGGTATGCATTAACAGTTGCTCCTACCATTTACAAATCACATATGAAGCAATTTTGGTCAACTGTTAGGTTGGATGTACTAGATGGTGAGGAACGATTGATAGGTAGTGTAGATGGGGAAGATATTGTAGTTAGTGAAACAACAATTAAGAGAAGTTTGCGCTTATCAGGCACCCCAACACCACCTACTATTACCCCAGAAGTAGTTATGACTGAGCTTGAGACTTTTGGATATGAGAGACCTGAGAATAGTGGAACATTTTTGAAAGGTCGTATGTGTCCCCATTGGAAGTTTTTACTGCATACTCTACAACACTGCTTGTTTCCCAAAATAGGTGGATGGAGTGAGTTTAATGCTTCTCAAGCAATGGCTTTAGTGTGTTTAGCCACAGGGCAGCCCTATGATTTTTCTTCTATGATATTTGAGGGGATGAAGAAGTTTATCAAGAAGAAGTTTTACTTGTACCCAAGGTTTATACAACTTATAATAAACAGACAACTAAGGGAACCATTGAGGCATTCACAAATTGAGCCCTGTAGTAGAATGGCCATCAAGATGTTTGCATTTTTAAAGAAGAATGGGAAAGGATTTTCTGGTGTTATTACTCCCTTAACTGAGCATATCTTGAATGTAGTGGCTGAAGTGAATGAGGATGAAGAGGCTGGAACACCCACAGCTTCCCATCACACATCCTCATCTACAAGCTTAAATGAGTCATCTTCCACTGAACCACAAAATACCCAAACACCTAGGACTTCACAAGAGGGCATTGTGCAACCTCAGGCCAATGTCAGTATGGTAGCAGATGAGGCTGATACAGGTGTTGGAGGTATCATGATGGAAGAGGCTGGCACTACTGTTTTCAACTTAGTAGTTGAACAGGACAGTGTCAACATAATTAAGACCTCAACCATGGCAACATCATTTGTAGAAGGTTCTCAGGAACCTGACACAACTGGTGGTAACCCCAGCCAAATGGCTTTTATGGGGGGCTCAGATGTTCATCGTAGGGATGAGACTGAGTTTATGTCCAAAGATTCACCTCTCGGAGAAGGTAACACATCTCGAAGTGATGAGGACAGAGATGAACATATTGAATTGATGGACACTGATGTACATATTGACATTGCAAATGATACACCTCTCGGACCAGGTTACACAGGTCGAAGTGTTGATGCTAGAATTGAACTTGAAACTGATGATTTGACGGCTAAAACACCTGTGCAAAATGTCAATTCCAATGATCAACCTCTCGGGTCAGGTTACACAGACCGAAGTTGTGAGGATATCATGAAACAATTGAAAGAATTGACGGAAAATTGTACAAAATTGTCAACGGAGGTCTTGGATCTAAGAAAGGAGTTAAAGACAGTCAGAGCTACTCAAGGTGCTGAAATAAGGAGGCTTAAGCTAAGGGTTACACACCTTGAGGGGAGGCTCAAGAAGAGGTCCAAACCAAGTTTGGAAGAGGATGCTTCCAAACAGGGGAGGAATGAACAAGAGGCTGTGGTGAATGATAAGGATCAAGAGGATGTGATAGGTTCAGGGGAGGTTGAAAAGGATTTTGTTGAAAATGTTGGTGAAAAGGGTGACTCTGCTGGTGCAGAACACTCTGCTGAAGGAGTAAAGGTTACTGTTAATGAGACTGAGCAGAGTGAAGGAGTAAAGGACTCTGCTGATTCAGATGATGAACAGATGACTTTAGCTCAAGTGTTGCTGAACATGAACAAAGAAGATAAAACACCTACACAATCACAACAACCTGCTGCTGAATCAAGTAAAAAGTTTGAAAGGATGCAAAAGTTGGCTGATGAACAAGCTCAAATTGCTCAAGATGAAGAATATGCAAGAAGAGTTGCAGCTGAAGAGGAAGGAAATCAGTTTGAATTTATGGAATACTCTACATTTAATGAAGTTAGTCAAGAAGAAGTAGATGAACAATTGCAGTATTTCATTGATTCTGATATGATTGTAAGAGGTGAAGCTAGGATGATAGCAAATGATGAGCAGTTAGATGGAAGTGAAAAGACAAAAGAGCTTGTTGATTTTATACTTAAAAAGAATGGATTAGCTAAGTGGGAAGAGCTGATTAAGAGGATTACAGATGCACAAAAGCATGGTTACAAGCAAAAGTCATCTTCAAGGAAAGCATTGGTTAAAGACATGAAGTACTATTTGAAGAATGCAAGAGGCTATCAGATGAAGGATTTCAAAGGCAAGTCAGATCACTTAATTGAAAAGGAGTTTTATGAAACTTATGCTAAGTTAAATCCAAGAAAAGTTTCTGAGAAGAAGAGAAATCCAGAAGTTATGGGATCTGACAGTATGAAAGCATCTGGGAGTGGAAGTGTTTCAAAGAAACAAGATGACAAGGAAACCATGGAGTTTGAGAGAGAAGAAGTTAAGAAGGTTATTGGTTATAAGAGGACAGGTAAGAGAATAAAGCAGATGGCTAGAAAGAAGAGGAAGACTGAGTCATTGGTAAAGAGTGATTCTGAAAAAGAAGAAAGTAATGAGCATCATTTTGAGGAAGTAACTGCTGAGGATATGAAAAGAACAATGGATATCACAGTTCATGTAACACAAGAGGAACCAGAGATAGTTAATGCAGTTCCTTTAGATACAAAATATTCAATTATCTCTTATGCACATACAGTCAGGGATGGAAGTGAAGCTTACTGGGAGTTTAAGAGGTCTAATAATATGTATTATGGATTTGTTAGATTTTCTCAGATGCTACATTTTATGGATAGAGATGATGTGATGCAGACATGGAGATTATATAAAGAAAAGTATGGTGATACTAGACCAGAGGTGATGTATGAAAGAATTCACTATTACTTTTTGAAGAACATGTTTGAACCTGATGAGAGAGATATTGAATGGAGAGATTTGTTGAACTCCAGAGTTGATAGGTGGTATTTGTATCAATCTTGTGGGGTACATGAATTGGTTTGTAAGGGTGTTAAGGTCTACATGCTTGTGGAGAAGGATTACCCTTTGAATAACAATACAGCAGTGATTACTCAGATGTTAAAGCCTGGTATGTTGACATTGCAGAATAGTTTCTTTTCAGATACTCAGGCTTATAAATTGATAACGAAATATGAGAAGATTCTTGAGTCAAAGACATCAAAACAGTGAAGTGTTTGAAAGCATCCTCCTGGTGGATAATTGGATTTAAGGAAACTTGATGATTTTTGATGAAAAATATCAAGTTTAGGGGAGGATTGTTGGGTCTAAAATGCTGCTGATTTGAGAAACATAACTCTGCTGGATAGTTATGTGACTCTGCTGATTAGTGTATTAACTCTGCTGTTTTGATAACTCTGCTGTTTTGGATAATAGGCATAGTGTAACTCTGCTGCTAGCTCACGAGGACTCTGCTGCTAGAAGAATTACTCTGCTGCTTATTAGTTTATGTATAGTATGTTAAGATAAGTATAGAAAAGATACGTATGAATATTTTACTTGTATAGGAAGTCTTGTAAACCGACTAGGACTCCTTACGCTATAAAAGGAGGTTCTAGGGTTAGGATTATATATCAATTATCTTAGCATACATATTGTTTTACACTTCAAGGTTTCTTGTAACCCTATTGCTATTCAGAGCAATCGTATTAATATATTGAAGTGTTGTTTGAGAATTTGTTCTTCTTAAGATCAAGTATTAGTTTCCGCATAATATTTGATATACAACCTAAGATCAGTTTCTATACCGATTATCTTAGATTTATCTAAAGTAATCAATAAGATCGTGAAGCTCAACTGGGATCAACAGTCTCCTTGAGTTCTTTCTTTGTCTCCTTGAGTACTTTCTCCAAGCCAGTCACCCTTTGGGTCAATTTGGTACAAATATCCATCAATTCCTTTAGTGACACTCTGCCCTCATCACTTCCAGGTGTGTTACCTCCTGGGGGAGGTGAATCATGGGGCATTTCCCCCATATTTGGCTGAGGAACAACAGATTCCTCTATGGATGAACTCCTATATGGTGATGAAGTTGGTTGTGAGGCTGATTGAGAACCAGATGAACCTGTGGGTGTGTGATGGGACTCAGCTGGGCTTGTTGATCCTTCACCCTGAATGTTTTGATTTTGAACCAACATTGTTTCAAAAACTGGAACTACTATCCCATTAAACCCCCTAGAAGCCATGCTCATGTTACTGAACAGTTTTTGAGTAAGGCAAGGAGTTGGATAAACAATTTTATGAGATAGAAGCAAACTTTTCGGGATATTCAAAACCGTTTGTATAAACCTTGGATACATTAAAAACTTATATTTGTTATCCACATTTTTCACCGTACCATCAAAAATTAATTTTGAAAAGTTATAAGTCCTGTTTGTAGCTAAACAAATGAGAGCAGTTGCAATATTGCTACTGAATTGCTCCCATGAGGTTTTCTTCGGACTTAAACAATGAAGGATGGTACGTATGAAGAATCTCCATTGTGGGGCAAAACATCCTTTTTGAAAAGTCAGAATTTGAGAAGATGTGTCATACCCCATTCTGGAAAGGTGATGAAAAATTTCAGTATTAGGCAAAGAACTAATACAATTTTCATCTGCTAAATGGAGATGCCTCCTAACAGATGCCTCAGTAATAGTTATTGTTTTGCCATCAACTGTTGCAATTAACTCTTTGTCTCCATTCTCAAATGTATTGGTAGTAACAGTCTGCCAAAACTGTTTGATTTAAGAGACATAGATAGTAGGATTGACTGTAAGAGCATACCTGATGTGGGTAGTGTTTAGAAAATCTACTATCTGGTGGAAGTCTTGACTCCCTTCTGGTTTCTCCAAGAATGCAACCTGGTTATGTGTATCACAAAACTCTAAATTTGCCATGAAAATTTATTAAATGCTTGATTAGAGTGTTGGGTTATGATTGGACCGACTTCAATTAATTGTTTCTTAAGTTTGAAGAAATGGTATAAATTATATAAAGAAAGAGAGTTATCCAATTTATGAAACCCTAAAGCGAAGTAATTGACAAACATTACCCCAACGGTTTGAAATAAACCACGGTTAAAGCCCAGACAGTACTAACGGCTACCCAGCAGTACAAAGTTTTACGCTAGCAGTACAAACGTTTGCCTAGCAGTGTAAACTTTGTGCAAAAACTTTTTCTCAGCAGAATGAACTCAATTTTCTTATAAAACAATACTGCACTCATATATTTGGAGGTGATTAAGTGTAAAGGAAGACACTTAATCAGTTTTGGTGATATTGTTGTTCTTGCATTACAACACAGTTTACTGTTTAAGTGTTAATAGTCTTCTAAAAAGACTGTATTATCCAAGAAACCATAAACAATTAATTAAACATCAAATATTTCATTGATATTTTTTAAAAGCTACAACCATATATACATCTAATTATCCAACCTAAATACTAAACATACTAAAAACATAAAAACACCATCATCCTAAACTGCTTCACTCCATTTCACCCCAACTTGTTAGAACCGGAGGTCTCTTCCCTGCTTCCCATCAATTTCTTCCTTTCCTCGAGTCGTTTAAACAAAATTTCAAGATCGCTAATCCTCTTTTCTAGATTATAAGGGTCTTGAAACCCATTTTGCTGCTCCACCATATTTTGCTGCTGATCCTCTTCATTTTGCTGCACCACATCACTTTGAGCCACCTCCTCCTCTTCACCTTCCTCCTCCTCTTCATCTTCATCATCCTCTTCATCTTCTCCCCAAACCTCATCCCAGTAAAAGTCTTGCGCATGCAGCCAGTTCAAAATTGTACTCCTCATCCATGTGTTTACCAGCCTATATGTAACACCCCAACCCGATAAGGGTAGAAGTATTACGTTATGGTGACATATCAAAGCAAACATAAGCATAAGACTTAAATAATACAAATTGAATTTCAAAGGTTACAAATGGAAATTCTGAAACTACAAGGTTACAAGGAGAACAATAACAAAATACTAAGTCTGAAATGAAAATCTCTTCTAGTCATCACTAAATCCAGGATAGCAATCTAAGTATAGCCTTCTAAGCTCCAAGCACTCCACTCATAACCCAGCTTCCAACTAAAACCTGCCGCATGGAAAGAAATGCGGCTGAGCTTAAAAAGCCTAGTGAACAGATATATATAACATAACATAACGGTAAATAAGCATAAGCGACAAAGGAATAAGAATGCCAAAAGAAAGCATAATCATGAAAGTCATACGAATTTAAAGGAGAACTAAAATCAAGAATGCATGAGAACTGAGTAATAATGAATCAAGAGAAAATGAAATAATGGAAAGGTTCATATAAGGATGTGCCATAGGAACTCCATACATACATAATCCGTCAAATCATACTTAAAGCCATACAAGTGTACGAAGAGGGGAGACCTCTAAGTACTAAAAGTGTGAGAAGGAGTGTAAGGCACACACCACCAGGTCACCATACATACACATACATAAACCTAGGATGCATCCATATGCTCCCTAACAAAATATGAATGCCGGTACTGGACTGGTCACGCATATATAAAGTTGGCCAATAGTGTACACAAAATCATATCATATCATAAGGGGGAACTCCGTAGATCTATCACACCTCTACGGGAGTGTCATGTCTAAGGTGTCATCAAAGACATGGTCATGGTACCTCCACAACTAGTTAAGCTCAGGCACAGATCTATCATATCATAGCATACAACAATAACATACTAGCATGGCAAAACCTAAGCATAGCATAGCAGAGACATTTAAATAAATGTCAGAATGAATCAATAAGAATGACAATCATACAATAAAAGTCATGAATCAAATAAGGGAATCATATCAGGCATAGGATCTCAGGGGTTCATAATCAAAGGTTCGAAATCAAATGGTTCATAGCAAGGTTCAATTCAAAGGTTTCTATCAAAGGTTCATTTAAAGAAATCTTTTAATAGTGGTTTTCATAAAAATGATCTTTAAAATGGTTTTCATACAGGTAGTCTTTAAAAGTAGTTTTCATAAAAGTTAGCAAGTTTCTATATGAAAATGGTAGCGCATCATGCTCATAACGTCGTTTTAAAAATAGTTTTTCTCAAAACATTTCCATGATACAATTAAGAAATGTTTTCACATCCAGTTACAATATCAAATGAACCTTCAAAGCATCAAGTGATTCGAATACGCATGTCATAGGGTTACGAATGAATTATGTCAAGTATAATATGACAAGGGTCATAATGAACGAATGTCAAATGGATCATCATAACAACGAAGCATATCAAATGAATGAATCAAAGTACAGGGGATCATAGCAATGGCTTAAGGGGATCATATCAGAATAACGAATTAATAATCAAGATCGAGTCATGAGGATGAAAGCACCCTTACTGAAAAAGGGTAGAATATCTGTACCTTAGACCGCAAGTGAAAACACAACTAGAAACGAAAAGATCGGAAGTAAACTCCATCTTCAGCGAATCTACACAAATTTATGATCGTCTGATTAATAACTTATTTTAAATCAGATTACTTATTTTAGTCGGCTCTTCCATTTTTAGTAACTTTCCTTTTATAGCAGCTTTCCAAAAATAGTAACTTTCCAAAAATAGTAAGTTTCCTCTTTAAGTAGTTAACCCATTTTAAGTAACTTTCTATTTTTAGCAGGTTTCCCGAATTAGTAAGTTTCGAAAATTAGTAGGTTTCCATAATTAGTATCTTCGGGTTACTTTCATCTTAATTAGGGTTTTAATCATAGGTTTAACTTTTAATACATGTATAAATCATGTCATAGGCCAATTTAGGTTATGAAGTATTAAGGTATCTTAATTACACATTTAAAGGTCATATTAATGATAAGGTACCTTTAGGTTAAAGCAGATTAGTAACAATTAGGTTTAAAACTCTTATTTAGCCCTTTTAGACTTTTATTAGCTTTTAATCATTAACAGGTCACAACTATACGAATTTCTCTACCACATCAGGACTCGAAAATAAAATCCACAAAAATTCACACAGGTACTTTCATGTCTTTAGAACTAACATGAATTTTTCCAGAATTTATTAATTAGTTTAACCTCACAAGAAAAATGTTCCAAGTCACACTACCCAGAAAACGTATCTGCTACAGTACCCAAAAAGTATCCACTTGGTTTACCCACCAATACCTCCAGTAAAAATCTACAAAAATTCATGACACTACTAATCATATAGAAGTTACATATTGCAGAATTTCATGACCTAACTCCTTATGGTTTGAAAATGAAAAATCGACCAAGTGGACAGATTTTCAAAATCCCGAATTTAGTTTTGACACTTGAACTTGTAAAATCAGAAAAAGTATTTTCCCGACCTCTAAAAATTACAAGGCTTACATATTCAGAAAGCTCTTTTCCTGAACTTGATTTTAGACCCAAGAATCGTTCAAAAATACGTTGATATCATTAAAATATACACCCTTCAATTCGACTTAAATTCCTGACAGCATCTTAGGGTTTTCAATTTGACCATTACAACACCTAATTACGCATCCAAACACAACCACGACCCTCATAATTCATAAGATCTGTATTTTAGACATCAATTAGCATGTTCACAAAATTCCAAAAGATCACCCAAGAAAATTCCATCCAAACTCTAATTCCAAATTCGTTATTTTATGTGATGTTCTTATGATTTTATGTGAACCTTATGATTTTATGAATACCATTATTAGACAGATTCATATAGCTTCTTATGGTGACAATTCTACACATTATAGACAAGATCAAAATGGAGGAAAAACAAAAACAAGATAATACCCTTGAAGATCAATTGAAGAACAAAACTCAAGAAACCACACAAACACCACACGGCTCCAATCTTTTCGAACTAGCAACACAACCCACGATCCACCACCAAGTAGGAGCCTCAACAAGCCTCCTTTGCCTTGTTTTTCTGATCGAAATAGGAGGGACAAAAGAAAGTAGCAGCCGATCTTCTTGTAGGCTTTTTAGGGTTTTCTATCTTCTTCTTTTTTTTTGTATATGCCGACATTATGGAAGAGAGGGAGGAATAGGTCGGCCTTTGATAAGCTTTGTGGGTTTGAATTGGGCCAAGAGGGCCGAACAAATAGCGGGCTAAGTTTATTAGATCCATAGTTATATTTTAGTTGCGTATCAAAAGAAAAACGGCCCAAAACGGATGTCCGTGTAGCGAAAATAATCCCTCGAATTTTATTTTACGTTCATAACTATCTTAGAGCTCAAATATGTTCAAAATCTTCCATGGTGGTGTTTTGTTCAAATTATTTGGATTAACAGTAAATTCATTAGTTACTTTCGGTTCTATAATTAATCGTATCCTTAACTTAGGAAAATTTCAAATTAGACGTAAAATTAGGTATTTAAAATTTAGGGTTTTATAACTCTTCCCCTCTAAAAAAAATTTTCGTCCTCGAAAATTGAAGTGAAACGAAACGGAGACACAATAGACTGCAAACAGAAATATGAAAGACTTGTTTCTCATGACTCTTATCTTGTTGATCAAAATAGCTTCGGCTTCCTCAGAAAAGACATACCATACTGAATCCAGATGAAAGGATAATATACCAAATGTAACAGATGATAATTGTATTCTCTCGGAAGAGGTACAGGGAATACGTAGGATTTGATGGGTATATCGTCCGTGGAATTTGAATAGACAAATCAAATGAGAACATATAGAAAACAGATTGTTTGACATCGTCAAATGGCAGAAAGCTTTACAACAGAAACCTAAGATTCTTATCGGAAGTACAGAGGTCAGCAAACGCGTGTCGAGAATCCAAACGTATCGAATCGTATAACGGTGAAAGCAGATTAAGCGTATAGGTGGAACGAACTTAAAGTCTCACTAACGCAAAAATTCTCAAACAGCTTATCAAAATTCTAAGGCTCCTAAGGCACTCCTCGAAATATCCTATGATCATAATAAGTGCACGTTATATGATGTAAGTATTATCACGTTGATCAGGCGTCATAATACTAGCATCATATAAATATGCCCCCATGATGGTCATACTTTATCTGAAGTTGTGAACAAAACAACTTATCTTAACCACCTACCAGTCCTTCTACCTCCTAGGGTTTGTCCGAATCGATCATCATTACGAATTCAAAATCGGAGAAACATAACGTACAAATAGCGTAACGGAATTAGTAAGCATCAAATGAAGTTCGTCGTCAAAACGTCAGATCTTCCACAATTCATCATAGTTCTCATAATAAACCATCATCCAACAAACGCATAACGAACACAGAACGGAATTTCTAATAGGGAACATAACTCATTCAAAGGATCTTATCATTAGGTAACGGAAACTTAAGTGGTATGAGAGGAAGTGAATTACGTCATCAATAGCTTCATCTTTCACAGAATCAAATCTTCCGAACATAAACGTTCACTTCAAAACTCATCCATTCAAATACATGATTTCGAATCTCTTCCAATTCCAAGTAGTCTGTCTACGTCTGTCCATGTGATCATAGGGTGGAAAGGAATTATAAACTTGAGTCTGGTCCCTCAAGCCTTCGGCACCTCTTCTGGACACTGTGGTGTGGTAATGTGAATTTCTTCTTATATGCTTCTTTCATGGTAACGCCTGTCACGAACATCATCTACTACCCTTCTACAAGGTTTCTAACTCTGACAACGGTCTTCAATCTTGGTCCTTTCTGTGGGAACTCTGTCATCGCAAGATACCTTGTAGTGCTGTCTGCAACAATCTCCGAACGCCAATCAAACCTATTCTTCCAGAACACAGGGGTCATTCTACTCAATACGAAAATGATCTACATATTCCTCTTTCGTCTCTGAGCACAAACACGCTGTCATATTATGACAATTGTCCAAAGGCTCGCGAAAAACATGATTCTATTAGCCAATACAATTGGCATCCTTTAAAACTCATAATGATCACAACGAGTACGAAGGCCGCTTCAGGGATCGTCATCATATCTACTTCACATCACCAATCTTCCTCTTCACGAATAAAACTGAATTGCTTCGCTGGGGTTACTCTCAGTTAGTCAACTCCCTTCTTAGAAGTTTTTGTGGCTGTTTCTTCTATCCTTCAAACCTAAATGAGACCATCTGATACGGAGTTTTCAAAGATAGGCCAGTCGATCATTGATACGCGGAAATGGATAATGATTTCAGATAGTGATATGGTTAAGTTTCACGATAGTCAATACGCCGCCGCATACTTCTCTCTTCCTTCTTCATGAGCCAACAGGAAAATCCCAGGATAAACACTAGGGTGAAGAAAATCATATTTCATCAGTTCCTTTAATCTCTCAACTTCTATGGTATCATGGTTTCGTCAACTGAGATCAATTCAATGCTAACTCCACTTCCCAAGCAGGAGGGAATTCCAAGAGGTTCATCCGAAAACACCAGAAAATTTCTACAACAAAAACTTCCAATGCCAGAGCTTTCTAAGGGTGGATACTAATAGGTGTCAGGAGGAATTTGACAATCAAATGAGATCGGAGTATGTGCTTCCATAGCAACAATAATCTTAACAGATTTAAGTGGTTGAGAGTCATCATAACAAAAGTAGGGTGAAGCCGATTGTTAAAGGTCACATTTCAGGTACGGTAATCTATGGTAGCTTTACGAAGAGCCATCCAATCCATAACCAAAAGACCTCAAGTTTGATTATATCAAAAGTAAACAGATCTGTAGAACGGATACGGTCGTTAAACCAGACGGATAGTTCATATATCAGAGTCAAGTACATGGTTTATCAAAGTGTTGAGATAGATAAGCGAACAGTTCAAGGTGTTGGAATCTTGTTTAGCTTTTTAGCATAAGGGGCAGGTAGGGTGTGTGTCATCAGTAATACAAACATCGTATAGCTGTCAAAAGTGAGATGTATGGAATATCAATTATCAGCATCATCATTCTCAATTAACAATTTCGTACTGAGATAGTATTTACATCATATCCTTCCAAAGGAAACTAGTTGGCAGGCAAGATTCATCATTCAAAGAACGGGAAGTAAAACTTCCTATATCCATAGTTAATAATCGCCAGAGTTCTCATAGGAGTAGTAATGGATTTTGCAGGACTAAGTCGTATCAGATGATACATTTATATCCAGCATAAGTAATGAATTCATAGAATGTGTCAAACGCATTATGGTCGAATGACCTTCGGGATGGTCGGAAAAGCATTAAACTGTTTATCAAACAGATCGGAATTGGGGATCAAAATCAGAAGGTGAACATTAAATGGTGTAAGGTATCCGTGTGGTTCCCGAGGTATTCCAATCTTACTTGGTTACTAAACTTAGGTTGCAAAACTTTCTAGCTTCTGAGACAAATGTTCTTACAAGGCATATCTAAAGGCAGAGGCACGAATCAAAGTAATGCGGAAGTACTGCTACTTACATAGATGTCCTAGTCTACCCATTCCTCACCGGTTATAACTTATGTTCCTATGGGGAATCCTAAAGCAAATTCTCAAAGGTTATCTTATGAGCGCCTACAGTGGAAACTTAATAGTCCAAACCTCACAGGTCAAGGTTAGATGTACTACAAGTCGCAGCCTGGGCTCTGATACCATAATTGTAACACCCCAACCCGATAAGGGTAGAAGTATTACGTTATGGTGACATATCAAAGCAAACATAAGCATAAGACTTAAAAAATACAAATTGAATTTCAAAGTTTACAAATTGAAATTCTGAAACTACAAGGTTACAAGGAGAACAATAACACAATACTAAGTCTGAAATGAAAATCTCTTCTAGTCATCACTAAATCCAGGATAGCAATCTAAGTATAGCCTTCTAAGCTCCAAGCACTCCACTCATAACCCAGCTTCCAACTAAAACCTGCCGCATGGAAAGAAATGCGGCTGAGCTTAAAAAGCCTAGTGAACAGATATATATAACATAACATAACGGTAAATAAGCATAAGCGACAAAGGAATAAGAATGCCAAAAGAAAGCATAATAATGAAAGTCATACGAATTTAAAGGAGAACTAAAATCAAGAATGCATGAGAACTGAGTAATAATGAATCGAGAGAAAATGAAATAATGGAAAGGTTCATATAAGGATGTGCCATAGGAACTCCATACATACATAATCCGTCAAATCATACTTAAAGCCATACAAGTGTTCGAAGAGGGGAGACCTCTAAGTACTAAAAGTGTGAGAAGGAGTGTAAGGCACACACCACCTGGTCACCATACATACACATACATAAACCTAGGATGCATCCATACACTCCCTAACAAAATATGAATGCCAGTACTGGACTGGTCACGCATATATAAAGTTGGCCAATAATGTACACAAATCATATCATATCATAAGGGGGAACGCCGTAGATCTATCACAACTCTACGGGAGTATCATGTCTAAGGTGCCATCAAAGACATGGTCATGGTACCTTCACAACTAGTTAAGCTCAGGCACAGATCTATCATATCATAGCATACAACAATAACATACTAGCATGGAAAAACATAAGCATAGCATAGCAGAGACATTTAAATAAATGTCAGAATGAATCAATAAGAATGACAATCATACAATGAAAGTCATGAATCAAATAAGGGAATCATATCAGACATAGGATCTCAGGGGTTCATAATCAAAGGTTCGAAATCAAATGGTTCATAGCAAGGTTCAATTCAAAGGTTTCTATCAAAGGTTCATTTAAAGAAATTTTTTAATAGTGGTTTTCATAAAAATGATCTTTAAAATGGTTTTCATACAGGTAGTCTTTAAAAGTAGTTTTCATAAAAGTTAGCAAGTTTCTATAAGAAAATGGTAGCGTATCATGCTCATAACGTTGTTTTAAAAATAGTTTTTCTCAAAACATTTCCATGATACAATTAAGAAAGGTTTTCACATCCAGTTACAATATCAAATGAACCTTTAAAGCATCAAGTGATTCGAACACCCATGTCATAGGGTTACGAATGAATTATGTCAAGTATCATATCACAAGGGTCATAATGAACGAATGTCAAATGGATCATCATAACAACGAAGCATATCAAACGAATGAATCAAAGTACAGGGGATCATAGCAATGGCTTAAGGGGATCATATCAGAATAACGAATTAATAATCAAGATCGAGTCATGAGGATGAAAGCACCCTTACTGAAAAAGGGTAGAATATATGTACCTTAGATCGCAAGTGAAAACACAACTAGAAACGAAAAGATCGGAAGTAAACTCCATCTTCAGCGAATCTACACGAATTTATGATCGTCTGATTAATAACTTATTTTAAATCAGATTACTTATTTTAGTCGGCTCTTCCATTTTTAGTAACTTTCCTTTTATAGCAGCTTTCCAAAAATAGTAACTTTCCAAAAATAGTAAGTTTCCTCTTTAAGTAGTTAACCCATTTTAAGTAACTTTCTATTTTTAGTAGGTTTCCCGAATTAGTAAGTTTCCAAAATTAGTAGGTTTCCATAATTAGTATCTTCGGGTTACTTTCATCTTAATTAGGGTTTTAATCATAGGTTTAACTTTTAATACATGTATAAATCATGTCATAGGCCAATTTAGGTTATGAAGTATTAAGGTATCTTAATTACACATTTAAAGGTCATATTAATGATAAGGTACCTTTAGGTTAAAGCAGATTAGTAACAATTAGGTTTAAAACTCTTATTTAGCCCTTTTAGACTTTTATCAGCTTTTAATCATTAACAGGTCACAACTATACGAATTTCTCTACCACATCAGGACTCCAAAATAAAATCCACAAAAATTCACACAGGTACTTTTATGTCTTTAGAACTCACATGAATTTTTCCGGAATTTATTAATTAGTTTAACCTCACAAGAAAAATGTTCCAAGTCAGACTACCCAGAAAACGTATCTGCTGCAGTACCCAAAAAGTATCCACTTGGTTTACCCACCAATACCTCCAGGAAACATCTACAAAAATTCATGACACTACTACTCATATAGAAGTTACATACTGGAGAATTTAATGACCTAACTCCTCATGGTTTGAAAATGAAAAATTGACCAAGTGGACTGATTTTCAAAATCCCGAATTCAGTTTTGACACTTGAACTTGTAAAATCAGAAAAAGTATTTTCCCGACCTCTAAAAATTACAAGGCTTACATATTCAGAAATCTCTTTTCCTGAACTTGATTTTAGACCCAAGAATCGTATAAAAATACGTTGATATCATTAAAATATACACGCTTCAATTCGACTTAAATTCCTGACAGCATCTTAGTGTTTTCAATTTGACCATTACAACACCTAATTACGCATCCAAACACAACCACGACCCTCATAATTCATAAGATCTGTATTTTAGACATCAATTAACATGTTCACAAAATTCCACAAGATCACCCACGAAAATTCCATCCAAATTCGTTATTTCATGTGATGTTCTTATGATTTTATGTGAACCTTATGATTTATGAATACCATTATTAGACCGATTCATATAGCTTCTTATGGTGACAATTTTACACGTTATAGACAAGATCAAAATGGAGGAAAAACAAAAACAAGATAATACCCTTGAAGATCAATTGAAGAACAAAACTCAAGAAACCACACAAACACCACACGGCTCCAATCTTTTCGAACTAGCAACACAACCCACGATCCACCACCAAGTAGGAGCCTCAACAAGCCTCCTTTGCCTTGTTTTTCTGATCGAAATAGGAGGGACAAAAGAAATTAGCAGCCGATCTTCTTGTAGGCTTTTTAGGGTTTTCTATCTTTTTTTTTTGTTTGTATATGCCGACATTATGGAGGAGAGGGAGGAATAGGCCGGCCTTTGATAAGCTTTGTGGGTTTGAATTGGGCCAAGAGGGCCGAACAAACAGTGGGCTAAGTTTATTAGATCCATAGTTATATTTTAGTTGCGTATCAAAAGAAAAACGGCCCAAAACGGATGTCCGTGTAGCGAAAATAATCCCTTGAATTTTATTTTACGTTCATAACTATCTTAGAGCTCAAATATGTTCAAAATCTTCCATGGTGGTGTTTTGTTAGAATTATTTGGATTAACGGTAAATTCATTAGTTACTTTCGGTTCTATAATTAATCGTATTCTTAACTTAGGAAAATTTCAAATTAGACGTAAAATTAGGTATTTAAAATTTAGGGTTTTACACTATACGACCCATATTCTGCAACGGGTTCATACCCGAAATGATTAAACACTGCGTCAAACAGCAAATTGTTGTTTAACACCCACTCGTACTCTTCATCACCATTTTGAAAGTTACCATTATTTGCTGCCATTGTTGAAGTTTTCTTTGAATTGAAAGGGATATATGTGTTTGTGTGTGTTCTTTGGTATACAATCGATAGGTATAAATAGGCTGGAGAGGTAGATGAATGGTTCCCAAGACATTAGGCGGGAAAAGGGACCAAAGGCGCGCGCCAAAAGTAAACTGTGAATTGAAGTTGTACTAAAAAGTCTCCAATTTCCTTTTACCAAGTATTGACTTTCCATGTACAATGAGTTGATGCAACAACTAGTTGTATCTCATGCTTTGTGAATAATAAACTTCAAAACTCAATATTTCCAACTAGTTGTTTGTGATGTTTGGGATGATTTGGGACCGGGTTCATTATTATTGACCCGAGGGAATAAATGTTTGACCGTGACTCGAAAGGAAATAGTAACTCATTTGTTGCGACTTGATATTGACTCGACTTGGAGAAAAATAAAAGAAAGAAATAAAAACAATTGTTAAATTAAAAGTTGTAGAGATATTTGTTATTAAATTTGGTTAATAACGAAGTAAGGAAATTAGAAGTGTACGTGAGACCATGGTTGTCAGGATCCCGATCCTGATCTTAGGATCTTACGATTTTACGATACTGCAAAGCAAAAATGATCCGGATCTTACAAAGGATCTTTAAAAGCTTAAGATGAGTCGATTGGTAATCGTCGGTATTTTCCCATAATCCCGTTTATTAGTACAAGGTATACTCGTTTTATGATTTAAAACAAGTTTGGACTTACGACAAAATTAATCTTTGGAAATAACAAAATTTTGCCATGACCCTTTCATTTATGAAACGTTTCCAAGTCAAAAGACTTTATTGAAAATCAATTTCCCGAATAATTTATAATATAACGAGTATTTATATAAACCCTAAACCCTAAACCCTAAACTCTAAACCCTAAACACTAAACCAATCCGTAACTCAAACAATAACCAAATGAATAGTCCAATAAATCCAAATATGTTAGTGTACGGGTAGCTTGCTTGTGACATTTGGGATAAAAACAGAACACACGAGGGCTATTGGACTATTCGAGACATGCTACCCGTACACTAACATATTTGGATTTATTGGACTATTCATTTGGTTATTGTTTGAGTTACGGATTGGTTTAGCGTCTAGGGTTTAGGGTTTATATAAATACTCGTTATATTATAAATTACTCGGGAAATTGATTTTCAATAAAGTCTTTTGACTTGGAAACGTTCTATAAATGAAAGGGTCATGGCGAAATTTTGTTATTTCCAAAGATTAATTTTGTCGTAAGTCCAAACTTGTTTTAAATCATAAAACGAGTATACCTTGTACTAATAAACGGGATTATGGGAAAATACCGACGATTACCAATCGACTCATCATATTTGATATGTTTGTTGTTAGTTATCTTTTTGACTTGTTTCCGTCATCTCGTCTCGACTCTAGTTATTGTCAATACTCTTCTCGATTTTTCGGTTATTCTTTTTTTGGAGTGAGTACTCGTGAGTCCGTTTTCTCTACCGTTACACAAATGATGATACCAAACCCTTTTAAAAGGCTAAAACGAGATTATTTTTTGAAATGAGAATGATTAACTTTTGAAACTTCTTGCGCATTTGATTTTTTTGGTGAATATCGTGCCGAGTACGTTGCTTTGCGATACGTTGCGTTAAATCATTTGATACGATATTCATTTTCTTTATCTTTTATTTACGGATAACCGATACCCGCGGGGAACACGAAAAACCGATGGATAATATTAATCGGGTATCCGGTGAGATATGGGGCGGTTACAGGTATATTATAAACGGGTTCGGGTATGGGTACACTAAAACCAGCCACGAACCCGAACCGTTGCCATCCCTAGTTACCAGCTATAGCCGGTTTTCACCGCCACGTCAACACCATTAGCTTCTTTTTTTTATTGTTTTTTTTTATTATTATTTTTTAACACCTCTTGTCACGTCATAGTGAAACCAAACCACCACTTCAATAGTCATCCGGCAATTAATCCCTTTACCGGATCAATTGTAAACACACGCAATAATCAATAAACCCGAATCAAAACACACATTCTTCTAGCAAACACAAACACGCAAACAATGAATCCAAATAACAACAAAGGTATGTTTTTTAATGTTTTCACATATCGGTTGATGATTCATTGTACAATAATTAGTAACAGGCTTTTGATCTATAAATGGTGATGTTTGGGGTTGTTACCGATTCTAATGTAAAGCTGTGTGAATTTATTGTTGAATGTAAAGCTGTGTGAATTTTTAATTTATTCAAGTTTATGCTTTTAAAGGTTCAAAGGCAAAAATCCCTAAGTCCAAATTCAAAATCATTTCTATTTAGGTATACTAAAGTTGTTATGTGTTTGTGGCTAAAGTTGTATACCTTTATACCATTAATTAAATTTTTTGAAACACATGGTATGTTGAAATATTAGGAGGTATGGGAAAACGCAGATTGGAAGAGAAAGAGCCATTTCTATTTCTCTAGCGATGAAGAATCTGGTGATGCTGACACAAAAGGGGTAATAATGGTCCATATAATAAGTGTTGTTTCGCTACTTTTATGACATTCTCCAGACTTAATCCATTATATTCGTTCAACTTGTAGGTAAATGACAAAGCTGAATCCTCTCAAGCTACTCCCAAAACTCAATCCTCTCAAATACCAGTTGACAAGGCACACAAAAAGAAATTTACTCAGGATATTGTCTTGGGGCTTCCGTGTAAGAAGATGGTTTAGGGGTTTAGGACATCCATTAACAGCTTTTGTGTTTGTGTAAATGGTAATTGGTACTTTAATATGGTAGTAGTAGTTTAGACATTTAATTTGGTTAAATGTAATTATTAATTGTACAATAACTGGTAATTAGTAGTTTAATTGTATCTATTTTATAACTGTAATGATAGTATTTTGTGTTCTTAATGTAATGATTGCACAGTTAGATTTAATGGTAGCAGTTTCTGTTGTTGATTTGATGATTGCACATATTTTTCTAATGGTAGCAGTTTGTGTTCTTGATTTCATTTTGGTTTATGATTTAATGGTAGCAGTTTGTGTTAAATGGTGTCAGTTTGTGTTCATGATCTTGGTGTAATTGTGTAAATTTGAGTTCTTGATTTGATATGCAGTTTGTGTTCATGATCTTTGTTCTAGATCTTGGTTCATGATTTGCAATTAAGATAATGATATATAACATTTGGAGCCAAAATTTTGATTTATTCAAGTTTATGCTTTACTTAACAGGTTCAAATTAAAGGCAAAATTTTTAAATAATTCAATTGTTATTTTGAAATTAGAATTTGGAGCCAAAATTTTGAAATCGCCTAATTAGAAGCAGTTACCAAGAATAAGGTACGATTCATATTCTTCCTATACCTTCTTTTCTCTCCTAAAAAAAAGACTGCAAAGAAAACACAAAAATCAAATATTCTATCACCATTACTCTCAAAGCCAAAATCATTTTCTTGTACCCATTGTTACTCAAGAGTCATGGGAATTCAACCCATTGTTGATAATCATCTTTTGCTTCCTGCTGATAATGAAAATGTTGATAACAACATAGACTATGAATCTGAAAAGTATTCTGATGATGAAGATCTAGATGCGCCTGGAACCAACCAATCAGATCGGATACTAGCTAAGAGAGGCATAACCAGACTATTTAAGTTTCGCATGAAATATGGCAACCCTAGTGGAATAAAGCTCAAGGTAACCTTCGATGCATTGAATAGGGTATCAGGGTTACACAGAGCACTATTTTCGAGTTTTTTAGGAGATCTGGTTCGTGAGCACATAGGTTTGAAGAATCTTTCATGGAGGAATGTGAATAAAGAATCAAGAGATAAACTATGGACTGAAATCACTGTACATATATACTATTTTTTAACCCAGTACTACATAATTTTATCTTTGTAGTTAAATTACGTGCTAATTAACAACATTGTGTTAATCTTTGCAGCGATATTTTGATGTTGACGTGACATTCAGAAAATTGGTAATGACTCGTCTTGGTAAACTGCTAAAGACTTTCAGAACGAAGCTCAGAGAATAATACATTTTGCCCCACCTAAATACACCTTCCAAACTGAATGAAGTCTCGGCCAAGTATAGTCAATTTGTGAAATCAGAAGACTGGGTCGAGTTTGTAAACCACACGACCAACGATGCATACAAGGTTTTAATTAGTCATCTTTATTTAAGTCTATATGTCATTTCATAATTTTCAGTTTGCAGCATTACCGCATGTAAACGCCTTATGATTTTGTGTTTTTAGGAGATAGCTGATAAAGCTAAAATGTCGCGTTCCAAAAATATTTATCAGCATAAAATGGGACGTGGTGGATATTTTTATTTGAAAGAGAAAATGGTAAGATTACATGTGTATGCATCTTCATATTTTCGTTTATCTTGTTTTAACTTTACATGTGTATGCATTTGAAGTTTATTATATCGAAAATAAAGAGATTGAAGCAGGTGAAGAACCCCCACGTGGTATAATGTGGTTGAAAGGAAGGGTAAACAAAGACGGAGAATTTCCAGATGATGAGATTACATCAGTGGGAGATAAACTTGTAAGTTTGACTGCAAATTCTATTATTATGCTTATATACCAGCAGCATTAACTGTGTACTAGCAGTAGTAACTTGTATACCAATAGTATTAACTGCGTACTAACAGCAGTAACTGTGTACTAGCAGTAGTAAACACTAGCCATATTTTTCATTGAAGTTCATGAGCAGCATTGACACAAATAAGAGCATCAGTTACTCTAACAGCATCAAGAAGACTTTTAATCCCAACATTTCCTATATTTTTTGTGCAGAAAGAATCTGATGACCAGATCAAGAAATTGTCCAATGAGATTACAGAAACAAAGAGAATACTTACTCAAATGATGGCGCAGTTGAGTCAACAAGGGGTGCAGTTAAATTTGTCATCTCAATTGCCAGTAGCCTCAGATATAAGCCAACAAGGGTCTACAGATTCCCAATCGCAAGGAAATGTGTGTCCAACACAAGGAGTACCAACAGTATGTATTTCAACATGTTTCTTGTTATTCTTTTGTTTATATAATGTAACGTGTTATATATATATATATATATATATATATATATATATATATATATAATATATATATATATAATATATATATATATAGGAACTTGCTAAAACTGTCGGACCCAAGACAAAGCCTAACAAGCGACAAAACGGGTCTTCGGATTCCCAATCGCAACAAAATGTGTCTCCAACACAAGCACTGCTAACAGTATGTATTTCAACATGTTTCTTGTTATTCTTTTGTTCAAATAATTTATGATATATACATGCAAAAATTCTTTTTTTGTAGACATTTAAGTGCAAACTGTGGCACGTAAAGAAAAGAAATATCGTTGCTTTGGGTACCGTATACCAGGCTAATGGAAAGAAAATGCTGCATAACCGACCACTCCTAAATGATTGCTACAGAGTGTCAATTGATTCATCGTTAGTTGATGCAGCATGCATACCGGACGTAGCAAATAATGGGTTAAAAACAGTTAAGGAGTGCGTAAGTGGTTTCGTTGCATGGCCAAAGGATCAAGTTATTCTTGAAGAGGAGGTATATACATGTGTTTTTTCAACCTACATATATATAATTCTTCATATTTAATTCAATGTTTGATAGAAGCGTCTTTTGTTTACTACAGGTTACACCAACAAACCCTGTGACTAAATGTGTACCACCGGTACCATCGAAGAAACAATATATATCTGTTAACGACTTAAGGCAACACGCTGCTAAGCCGGTGAAGATTCAAAAGTCTTTAGGTTACGGTACTTGAGAATTTGATTAATTAAATACGACATTACAAATTTACAATTGTATATTCTGTTCAGTTATATACATTCGAGTTTAATTCAATTTGAAATTTCTTGTGGTTTTTAATAATGTTTTAGCAGTAGTAACTCTGCTTCAGCAGGACTAACTTAGTACTAGCAGTAGCAACTCTGCTCCGACAGTACTAACTTAGTAATACCAGTAGTAACCCTGTGACAAAAAGATGCAGTCACATAATATGGTCACGCTTATCAACATTATTGGTCACTCTTTGTTTAATTCGATGTGTGACTAAATATTACTAAAGGCCACACAAACTAAAAATTCATGTGATCATTGGATGAACAATAGTCACGCAAAATATACATTTCTTCACTTTAAACAGCATATAGTCACACTTATTAACACTTTTGGCCACTTTATGCTTAATTGTATGTGACTAAATACCCAAAACAAACATGCTTTGTGTGACTAAATATTACAAAAGGCCAAACAAACTAAAAATTCATGTGACCATTGGATGATCAATAGTCACACAAAATACACATTTCTTCACTTTAAACAGCATATGGTCACACTTATTAACACTTTTGGCCACTTTATGCTTAATTGTATGTAACTAAATACCCAAAACAAACATGCTTTGTGTGACTAAATATTACAAAAGGCCACACAAACTAAAAATTCATGTGACCATTGGATGATCAATAGTCACACAAAATACACATTTCTTCACTTTAAACAGCATATGGTCACACTTATTAACACTTTTGGCCACTTTATGCTTAATTGTATGTGACTAAATACCCAAAACAAACATGCTTTGTGTGACTAAATATTACAAAAGGCCACACAAACTAAAAACTCATGTGACCATTGGATGATCAATAGTCACACAAAATACACATTTCTTCACTTTAAACAGCATATGGTCACACTTATTAACACTTTTGGCCACTTTATGCTTAATTGTATGTGACTAAATACCCAAAACAAACATGCTTTGTGTGACTAAATATTACAAAAGGCCACACAAACTAAAAATTCATGTGACCATTGGATGATCAATAGTCACACAAAATACACATTTCTTCACTTTAAACAGCATATGGTCACACTTATTAACACTTTTGGCCACAATTTTTTAAATTGTATGTGACTAACTCCAAAAAAAACAACACACGTTGTGTGACTAAATCATCACAAACACACATACTGATAAATCCAACAAAACTTGTGCCTAATTCGTCATACATATTCGGGTTTTGGTCACTCTTTTTCAATGAAAACGGCCACAAACTAAACAATGTGACCATATGCTACCTACGGTGGCGCGACTTTTCGTCACACACACCCAAAAAAACGTGTGTGACTATATGCATATAGTCACGCATTTTTGGTGTGACGAAAGCCACTTTCTGTACCAGTGATTATTATGAATAATACGAGTGATCTATGTTACCACTAGGGTTACACAACCTTGAATCTTTCACAAAACCAATACGTCTATCTATACCACAAAACCTAACCTAGGACCTCCTTTTATAACACAAGGAGTCCTTTACATGTAAACTAATATTCGTATAAGTCTATATCTAGAAGTTATACACAATATCTTTTCTATACTTATCACATTACACGTATTCAGAATATAAGCAGTACAAACATCTTGTGCTAACAGTACTAAGTCAGTTAGTACTGCTAGTGTAATCTTCAGCAGTCTTCAACTTAAGCTTATCAGTTTGTACCGCTAGGTTTAATTCCCAATAGGTGGTCTCGAATCTTTGATTGGTAGCATCAAATCGTTGATTGGTGGTCTCGAATAGTTGTTTGACCTCTTGATTGGATTTAAAGATTAAATCCGTAAGCTTATCAAAAATTTTGTCAAGATTCGAGATATTGTTATCACCCTGCCTTTGGCCTTGATTTTGATGTTGTTTTTGTGGCTTTTGTTGGTAAGAGTGTTGTTGTTGTTGAAAGTTTGATGAGCCGCCACCTTCATATCTCGGTTTGTACCTGATGAGTGTGTAAATACTCATCATTTATACCCACAAAAGACATAAAAAATGCTAAAAACAGCCAAATATACCATATTATACTGCAGATATCCTTGGTTTGTGTTTTTATGTGTTTCAGGTACAAAAGGTTGAAAACAGAGCAAATACGTGCATTTTTAGAGCAACTCGACAACAGCTGTGCATTTGGCCAAAATCAGACGGAGTCAGAATCGATCCCGGGATATAGTTTTGGAATCAGCTTGGAAAAACGAACACGAAACCAAATTTTATGGGCCAACCCAACCCACATAAATGGGCCAAGTTAGCCCATTTAATTACCTAAGCCTTTTAATAAACCCTTTAACCAAATCCAATAACCAAAACCTAAATCCTAAACCCAACCCACACCAAATAATAAACCCAGCCCAACTCCTTCCAAGCCCAACCCCGTTTTACTAATAAAAACGGGTCAAACCCAAGTCAACCCTTCTCCTTATCCCTCCTTCCCGCCAAAAAAAACCCACCATCTCCCATCATTTCTTTTTCTGCTACACGCCACCACCCACCCTACTTCTCTGCTCCAGTCCAAGCTAGTTCACGTGTATCCCTCCCCCTCTTCACAAGATGCCATCCACGCTGGCAATCCAAGTAGATAAAATGAGCGCCAAAAACCCATTTGAGGGCTGAGATCACTTCTGAGCTAATCCAAGGGTCCAAATGATTCAAAAGAAGCACAGAGAAAGCACAAGACTTAAAGAAACCCTAGCTTAGTATAAATAGGTCCCATATGTAAGCCTAAAAGGCATGTAGAAATTTAGTGTAGTCGTATTTTTAGTGTAATGTTTTAATTAATGGAAATTTAAGTTTCAATGTCAATTTAACTTTGGTTTAGCTCATTTATCTTTAATTGGCTCAGTATTGTATCATTTTCTGAAGTTAATGAAATTTATATTTCAAAAGTCCTCCTTTAAATTGAGTTTAGTTCATTGATGATTGAAAAAGCTCATTTTCTGTCTCTATAAGCTCTTATAAGCTCACTAAAGCTTTTCATAAACTTAGGATAGTTTAAACCAGTTCAGTCTCAAAATTACCAAAAAGTCATAAAAATCAGTTTTTACCTCAGCAATTGTGGAAAGCTTATGGAAGTTTCCAGTTGTGGAATGGCAAGATGGACTTTACTAGCTTGTTGTAAAACAAGCTAGAGCTTGTAGCTTCCATTTATTTGGTGCTCTTGTTTAGCTAGAGCCCAAGGTTATATCTCTTTATTTTCTGCAAGTTTACTGTTCACCAGCTTATTTTTGAGCTTATTTTCTTATTTTCAGCCTAGTTGTTCTTATTTATGCTTTGTGATGTTACTTTAGTAGATAGAATAGGTTAATTATCCATTTTGCTTAAAATCTCACTAAAAAGCTAAAATCAGTCAAAATAGATGTAGCTCATTAAGGTGCTTATTTATATGTTAAAAGTAGCTCATTGGGGTCTAATTAGCTTAAGTAATCAATGGTAATCAGAATCTTGGCTTGTTTTAGTTGCTCATACAGTAAAAATCAAAAACAGTCTCCAAAAGGACTGTTTGGCACAACCTTGTTTTTAGGCCAAATTAGCAGTCACTGTTCATATGCCAAATCCTTAACTTCAATCTTGCATAATGTTACTAGTATAAGCTTCTTTTAAGTTCTTTTAAGCCAATTAGATAGAAATCATGGTTGTGCATGGTCTGTGGAAGTCTTAGGGCCAATACTGATCTAATAAGCTTATTTCAGCAATAAGCTCTTGTTGGCCATAATTCTTGCATTTCTATGTTTTTTTGAGTTCATTTAGTGGATACAAAAGAAAGGGTGTAGTATCATTTGGGATATTGGCTTAGAACCAAAAATCCTTGTGATCACTGATCACAGTCATCAGCAGACATCTGTCCACCTCACCCTTTTCTCAGCTTATTTATAAGCTGAGAATAAGCTTTTAATGGTCTGCTTTTTGGTTTTATTTGATCCTTGGTAGGTCAATTTTAAGTCTTATCAGCTTTTGTTGTCTTTAGTTCTTATATAAGTGCTTGAAAATAAGCTCAAAGTTGCCTAGGTTGACCCAAATTTGCCCTGCATCATGATGTAATCAGCAGACCCTTTTGCTTATCTTGTTTAATTCAGTGCTCATTGGTTCTTATTTTGGAGCTTGTTCTGTTCTTGTTGATTCCATTGTATTGAGATCAGTTTAACTTAGCTTATGTAGTTCACCTTTAGCTTATTTGTGGCTTAACAGCCCTTTTTCTTTCAAAGCTTAGTTTATCCCTTTAGTTAGACCACTGATCAGCCTTCTTTGGCTTATTTCTGGGCTTATTTGTTGTTTCCAAAAATAGTTGTAGTTACATAAATTGCTTATTTCCGAGTGCTTTTTAAGTTGCAAAAAGAAAAATCTAAAAATAAAATAAAAGCAAAAAGCTGAGGTCAGGATTCGAACCCTGGACCTCAGCCTAACCAAAGCCTCAACACACCACACACACACCACTAGCGCCCTTGGGTCTTTGATTGCGTGGTTTTGTAACCTTACAACAGGTTTTACCTCTCGAGGGATCTCAAGAGGCTTACAACCCCACCAGGCAGTGTACCTGACCGATGTAGTATAATGTAGTGGTAAGTACGGGGGATTGATCGTTCTCCACAGGGAATAGTGTTCGTTAGGTGTGAAAGGCTACTCTAATTAGGTCTAAGGGTTGAGGAAGATTCTTTTTTGTATTTTTATAGTTTTTATGAAAGCAAGTAAAATCTCGGTTTTGATAGAGTGGGCGGAATTAGTTGCTAGTCAACTAACCCAATTTACTACGAATGCAAATAAAATAAACTAACAAAAATGAAAATGTGGTGAGAAACTTATGTGTGGAGAAATGTGTTTACTTAGATTTCCTTACTCCCTAACTATCTTTTACCGGTTAATTAGTGTGTATTAGTCGCGTGGATGACGGGTGTATTCCTTAATACCATTCGTGGGGTGGCGTACTTACTTCCCCAACTCTACAAGCTCCTACTTCACTCCTATGTCGAGCCGGCTAGGAAGCTCCTAACATGGGATCACTAGAATTCGCTTGTGCATTAAATACAACCATAAAAAAACCTTTAGTACGCGTTTGGTTCATGTTTCTTAAGACGTTCAAGCAAGTTACCGAATAGGAAGTTAGCCAGTTTTCTTAAGCCTAACATAGATAAACAATCATCCAATACAACTAATAACACACTAACAACCAATAATCAATAGCTAGGTTTCATTAGATCTAAGCAAACACAAGATAAATTTAGCCTAACATGTTAAACAAAAGACAAGAATAAGATAGAATCAAACAACACATAGACATATTGAATGATTAATTGATAACTTATCTTTCAATGAAACATGGAAGATCTCAAGGCAAAAAGCCCTGAAAAAGTAGCTAAAATCGTCTTAGGGTTTTATCCCAAAATTCCACACACTAAGCTCTCCTTAATGACAAAAGATTAGAAAACTATATATAGATTTTTGGATCTGACGGCGTCACCTTATGGAGTGTGACGCCGTCACCTCGCCGCTTTTAGGGTTCCCGGATGACCTTCTTGACGCCGTCCCTCTTTAGCTCTTCAAAATTCCATTCTGGCTTATCAAGGCTTGACGCCGTCGAACCATGAACGTGACGCCGTCCCCTTATGATTTAAGCCGTGACGCCCTTGATCAAGTTAAAGCGTGACGCCGTCAGAATTCACATGCTATTTTCACTGGCTTATCATGAGTAAATTTCACGTCCAACTTTTCTTGCCAAAGCATGACGCCGTCCAGAGTAAATTGTGACGCCGTCAAGAGTAACTTTTAGCCGATTTTTGAGACTTTGCCGTTTTCTTCACTTTAATGCTCCAAAAACGTCCAAAATGCCTCCTTTTCCAGATTTCTCCTCAAAAGTACCTAAAATGACAAAAGGAACGATTTAGGGCAATATTTGATCAAATAAATACGATTTAAGGCTTAAATGACCCCTTAAAAGCGGTACACTTTTCGCCTCATCAAATACCCTTACACTTGAGATTTGCTTGTCCTCAAGCAAATGCGCTTTTATTCTAATCAAAATACAAGTTAGGGGTCATTTAATGCAAACATAAAAGTAATTACAACAAATAATCGTTCCACTTCAATCATAATAAGCACGGAGATTATAAACTAGCACCTCACAAGTAGTGTTTAGATACTCACATCTCTCAAGTGTCATCAAAATAAATCTCATAAATGAAAACGGATAATATCTCTCACTACCTGTCATAGCAAATAGATTACCATAGGCTTGGGAAAGGATCGAAAACCTCCTCCACTAGGCGTAAGCACCTAAGATAAACTATCAAAGAGGGCTTTTAAATGGGTTATAACGTAAGGTGTAGGGAAAAGGAAAACACGATTTTGTTGGATAAAGGATATTTTACTGGTGGCGAGTTAAAAATCTTGATCAATTACATGTACTATACAATGTTGCTAAGCCAAGACTAGACTCGATCTTAAGCTAATGATAAAATAACAAAAACATAAAATAAACATAAAATAAAACGGGATGGTAGTCCGTATGTTTTTTTCTACTTTTCTTTTTCTCATTTTTTTTTTTTTTTTTTTTTTTTTTTTTTTTTTTTTTTTTTTTTTTTTTTTTTTTTTTTTTTGCATACACTTTTGCCCTACCATCCAAAATAATACATCATAGGGGCATTGCATTCCCCTTACACTTGAATTTTTACATAACTTTACAAATAACTATTCTAATGACTCGAATTAAGATAATTGAAAAACTTGGAGTACTTTTAAAATATTTAGCACATATGGGGGTAATAAATGATGTTCTTCCCCATTACTCCATTACACTAGTACTTTACCCATGAGTCCCAATCGTCCCAAAACAATATGTACAAGGATATGACTCGACTTAGCAACCATGTAATCAACTAGATAATTAACTTGGGTTTAAACAAATGTTGACACAATAATGCACTAAAAATGAGTGCATACAAGGTAGGCTAAGGCGATTTGGGTGTACATTTTAGTGGGGTGTAACAAATTCTTCCTTTAAGTAAAATGCTTAAAGGTCGAAACGAAAAGATAGGCTCTGAGGGGTGTACTAGGGGTATCGTGTACTAAAAATGAGTACAACGCAAAGGGTGTGGGAGAATTACTTGACCAATGTAGCCAACGTAATTATAACAAAATCACAGGTGTAAAACAATGGGTTAATCCTAATGCCTCTTATCATGTAGTAAATCTAACTACACGAATGTAGTCTCACTTGTGGCCTCGGAATGGTCCTAACGCAAGTTCTAGAATCTAAGTGCTACCGGTACACACATCATAGCATAAATGCTTTTCCTACCAATTCTAGGGGTGAACCTCACATATTTGGGGTGGAAAATTTTTTAGTGGTACGGTTTTTGTGCTAGTCATATAACTCCTATCCGTGAGACGCTCATTAAGATCAAAGTTTCACTCCTATATGTTGTAAAAAATTTTAAATTTGGCACTAAAATTGCCCTAACAGGTATTCCTCTCAGTTTTATTACACATCTACTATTAAACAAACAAAATTCAAGCGCAATTGTATTCTCTAAAATTGTACTTTTACCCTCCCCTTACACTTAAGATGAACATTGTCCCCAATGTTCAAATAACAAGATGTAAAAGCAAAAAGTAAAAGAATGAAATCAAATACTCCCCTGATTCGCTCGGTGGATAATGAAATTACACGGTTAGATCTTCCTCCAAAGAGAATGTTGAAGCTTCATGACTAATGCATCGCCATAAGCTTGATTCCATAAACATCTCCTTGTCCAAAATAACCTGTTAAACCTGAGAAAACAAACACGAAAACCTGCATAACATCGGCGGGAAAAATCTATATATAAGGATATAATGCTTGTGGAATGATAATTTTGCAGATTCCTGGAGATTATAAGTTGGAGATTTAATAAAAACTTTTTATGAAAACAAAACTTTCAAAAATTTCTGGAAATTAAATCTGACGCCGTCAGGTTATAAACCCTGACGCCGTCAGAAATGACCTGACAAAAATTCTCATTTTAAGTTTCCGGAAAATTTCTAGAAAAACCTTTAACTTACTTCCTGGAAATCCTGCAAAACATCATTATGACTCGATACAAGCATTTGACTCAAACAAATACGAATATGTATGTTAATTTAATATTATTACGATTCATGTTCATTTGTGTTCTAATAAACCGATTTAGATTTCCCTTACACTTATCTTTTGCAAAATACCTTTATATGTAGTTAAGACGAAGTTAAAAACAACATAAAGCATTTTCACAATTTACTTTTGAACATGAATCAATAATGATAAAAATTAAACACACATACGGGAAATAAAATCAAACAAACAAATAAATGAACACACAAAGCAAATAAAACAAATAAAGCTTGGGTTGCCTCCCAAGAAGCGCTTTTCTTTATTAACGAGTCTTGTAGCTAGACTCAAAGTCACGGGGTCTACGTTTTTCCGTTTTGCTTCTCAATTGCCCCTCTAATCATCCTAACAACCTCCATATCAATTTTGTATTTAGGTCCAAGGTTTAAGCAATCTTTATAATAAAGGCTTCTCCTATTCCAAACATGGTCCATGCCTTTTTCTTTATCCTCTTCATTGATGTCCTCAATCGCACCAATGTTGTCCATGTCAAATCGAGGCACAAAACGAAACTCATTAACCCGATAAGGCATCCTATATGTGATCCTATCTATGTGATTAGAAAACTGAACCGTGCCTTTCAAACGGTCATACCTTAAATTGGATGCTTCGATAAATGGCTTACCTAACACAACGCGAGATAGGCGGCAGTCAACAACACTTGCCATATCTTTTAAAATCATGAAGTTGGTGACAAAGGTAAAGCTCCCAACAAGGATATGTATATCCTTAATTCTTCCAACGAAGTTACAAACTCCGCCTGGACACTTGGGGTCCATCCTAGGCTCAAGTGGTGTGTTCATGATTTGGCTATAGAGGCCTGAGGACATAACATTGATTGGGGATTCACAGTCAATGTAAGCATGCTCAACGTATTGGTACCCAATCATACATGGTATCTTCACATTCCCGGGATCACCTCTCTTAATCTTTGGGTCAATTCTAACAAAAGGTGGTCGAGGGTTATCAACTAGGTTGTTATAGTAAGCAATCTCCTCCTTAGTGGGGTATTCATTGAAATAATCATCAAACCTAGGATCTACCTTCACTTCCTCAATTTTCTCAATCAACTTATCAACCGTAAGATTATTACGTTCTAAGTAATTATCTGAGTATATGGCGGTCCCTAAGTTGTTCAAGGCATAATCAAGCTCTATATCAATCATTCTACTGAGCTCCCTGAGCTCACTAATCTCATTCTCAAGTTGGCTACGCAACAAAGCCACTTCGCCAGGTGTAAGGGGTGGATTCGCGTTTTCCATAATGGCAAACTGAATAGTTAATGAAAATCTGTTACGAACAAAAGCACAAAGAAAATAGATAGACTAAAGAAAACCTAGAAAAATAAAACAAAAATCTCACTAGAAAGGAATCTAGTGAGTAGACCTAATAGAAATAAAAATTCAACCTAAACAATAACTATTCCCCGGCAGCGGCGCCAAAAACTTGATTGCGTGGTTTTGTAACCTTACAACAGGTTTTACCTCTCGAGGGATCTCAAGAGGCTTACAACCCCACCAGGCAGTGTACCTGACCGATGTAGTATAGTGTAGTGGTAAGTACGGGGGATTGATCGTTCTCCACAGGGAATAGTGTTCGTTAGGTGTGAAAGGCTACTCTAATTAGGTCTAAGGGTTGAGGAAGATTCTTTTTTGTATTTTTATAGTTTTTATGAAAGCAAGTAAAATCTCGGTTTTGATAGAGTGGGCGGAATTAGTTGCTAGTCAACTAACCCAATTTACTACGAATGCAAATAAAATAAACTAACAAAAATGAAAATGTGGTGAGAAACTTATGTGTGGAGAAATGTGTTTACTTAGATTTCCTTACTCCCTAACTATCTTTTACCGGTTAATTAGTGTGTATTAGTCGCGTGGATGACGGGTGTATTCCTTAATACCATTCGTGGGGTGGCGTACTTACTTCCCCAACTCTACAAGCTCCTACTTCACTCCTATGTCGAGCCGGCTAGGAAGCTCCTAACATGGGATCACTAGAATTCGCTTGTGCATTAAATACAACCATAAAAAAACCTTTAGTACGCGTTTGGTTCATGTTTCTTAAGACGTTCAAGCAAGTTACCGAATAGGAAGTTAGCCAGTTTTCTTAAGCCTAACATAGATAAACAATCATCCAATACAACTAATAACACACTAACAACCAATAATCAATAGCTAGGTTTCATTAGATCTAAGCAAACACAAGATAAATTTAGCCTAACATGTTAAACAAAAGACAAGAATAAGATAGAATCAAACAACACATAGACATATTAAATGATTAATTGATAACTTATCTTTCAATGAAACATGGAAGATCTCAAGGCAAAAAGCCCTGAAAAAGTAGCTAAAATCGTCTTAGGGTTTTATCCCAAAATTCCACACACTAAGCTCTCCTTAATGACAAAAGATTAGAAAACTATATATAGATTTTTGGATCTGACGGCGTCACCTTATGGAGTGTGACGCCGTCACCTCGCCGCTTTTAGGGTTCCCGGATGACCTTCTTGACGCCGTCCCTCTTTAGCTCTTCAAAATTCCATTCTGGCTTATCAAGGCTTGACGCCGTCGAACCATGAACGTGACGCCGTCCCCTTATGATTTAAGCCGTGACGCCCTTGATCAAGTTAAAGCGTGACGCCGTCAGAATTCACATGCTATTTTCACTGGCTTATCATGAGTAAATTTCACGTCCAACTTTTCTTGCCAAAGCATGACGCCGTCCAGAGTAAATTGTGACGCCGTCAAGAGTAACTTTTAGCCGATTTTTGAGACTTTGCCGTTTTCTTCACTTTAATGCTCCAAAAACGTCCAAAATGCCTCCTTTTCCAGATTTCTCCTCAAAAGTACCTAAAATGACAAAAGGAACGATTTAGGGCAATATTTGATCAAATAAATACGATTTAAGGCTTAAATGACCCCTTAAAAGCGGTACACTTTTCGCCTCATCAGTCTTTCCTGTCATAGCTTTCACAAACAATCCTTTTAACACATTTTAATTTTCTTTTGCTTATTATTCATATTAGCTTAAAAACAGATTATTTAAATAAGCTGTTAGCACCATTTTATTTTTCCTTGGTCCTACTTAGTATAAAGTAGTTTCCTGTAAAATTTTAGATTTTTCTAAATTCATTTAGTATTTTTTATAATTTAATTAGTTTAAAATTGTTTTTAATTCATAATAAAAAATATAAAAGTCAAAAAAATTTAATTGTTTTTTCCAAAATTTTCTTTTATCATTTAGAACTTAGGAAAAATAAATTTGAACTTGTAGGGTTAATTTTTAAAGGTTTTAGTTTTTAGGCTCGTTTTTTAATTCCCGATTTGCGTTTTTTGTGTAAATTGTCTTATGCGTTATTTTTCTTTGTAAATTTGCTTTCCATTTCTCATTAGAATATTAAAAACTCAAAAATCCAAAATCCACACTTCAAGCACTTTAATTCCAAACCGATAACAAAATCCTCAATTCACACCTCGCTGGGACACGACCCGGGTACTCACTTGCCCGGTATCACACATATCGTATTCACGGGATTTGTAAGTTAAACTTTTTCCTAAAGGGTTGATTTGTCATTTCCTGTGTATCACGTATATCCGTCTGATATTATATATATACACTTTAGCACGGATCAAATTTTGGCGCCGCTGCCGGGGAGGTTGTGTTGTGACAATATCGTTTAGGTTTAAACGATTATTGACTTGAGATCCTTCGTCAAGAAGTTATCGCTTTCATAAAAATATAAAAAACAAAAATATTTTTCTTTTCTTTTGTATATATATTATCATATAAAACAAAAATACAAAAGCATTTTCCGTTTTATTGTGTTAAAATAAAAGATAAAAGCAATCTCAAAATAATATTCCTCAACTTGGAGTATTATCATAATAAGTTCCCAAATAAAAGATTAAAACTTGCCTTTGTATCACTTGCGAATATCGGCTCATCTTTAATTGATTAATAAACTATAAGAGGGGTATAAGGAGAGGCGATCCAACGAACTTCGCCTCGAATAGAGATCCATTCTTCTCTACCGCTCCTTTGTGCGTTTATCTTTTGAAGAGCTACCGTACGCTTGTTGATTATTGGTTTAAGTTCACTTGTGTTTTGCTTCAGTCTTGTTTTAATTGAATTGTTTTTAGTGCATGCGCACTCGTTCTTCTCCGTCGACAAGTCCTTTACGTGAACTCGTGCATACTCCGAGAAGACGTAATCGTAGGCATTCCGCCTCAATAGCCGAACCCGAGATTCGTGCTATTCCCGTTCCTCCCATTGTCACAATGGCAGATGAACGTACCATGTCTGAGCTTCTCCAAGCACCCACCGAGGGTTACGGAGATGCTATCGTTGTTCCGGCAATCGTTGCTGATAGCTTTGAGCTTAAAACGGGGTTGCTAACCTTAGTAACTTCAAGTCAATATTTCGGATTTGAGAGGGACGATCCTCACTCCCACATTCGATGGTTTAACAAGATCACCTCTACCATCAAATACCGAAATGTTCCTCAAGAAGCTATCAAACTTCTTCTTTTTCCTTTTTCTCTCGAGGAGGCAGCCAGAATTTGGCTCGAAAAACAACACCCTCGTTCTATTGAAACATGGGAAGATTTAGTGTCGAAATTTGTGAACGAATTCTTTCCCCCTTCTAAAACCACAAGCCTTAAAAATGAAATCACCAAATTCACTCAAAAATTTGATGAATCCTTTAGTGAAGCGTGGGATCGTTTCAAAGAATTACTTCGCAAATGTCCACACCACGGTTTCTCCGAGTTACATCAACTCGATACCTTCTATAATGGTTTGAACCAAATGGACCAAGATTCTCTTAATGCCGCCGTCGGTGGCAATCTCTTGAATCG
The DNA here is from genome assembly GCA_021014915.2 of Artemisia tridentata subsp. tridentata. NCBI lineage: Eukaryota > Viridiplantae > Streptophyta > Magnoliopsida > Asterales > Asteraceae > Artemisia > Artemisia tridentata. Next base: position 338,213,989 of record CP139506.1, read on the forward strand.
AACTCCGAAGGACGCTTTATCCATCATTGAGAACAAGTCCAAGGTCCGCACTTCACGAAGCAAGCCGGTTGTTTCCCAAGTTAGTAGTGCTTCTCCTTCTTCATCTCACGTGAGTACTTCTAGCACCGATGCTAAGATTGAAAAACTCACGGATGCTATTCAAGTTTTGGTTCTTTCCAAGCAAAAGAAACTTTCTTCCCCACAAACTTCTTCACCCACTCAAGTCAAAGCGGTGGAAGAAACTTGTGTCACTTGTGGTGGTCCTCATGCATACTACAATTGTACTGCCACCGATGGTAGTCGATTTGAAGTTAATGCGGTAGCCGGGGCTTACAACCAAGGAGGTAACCAATACCGTCCTCAAGTTGACCCGAACTATCGTGTTAGTAATCAAAGTGGACCACCCGGATTTTCTCAACCCAACAATCCAAATAGATTCAATCAAAATCAACCGAGAGGGCAAGATGTTCGAAACCAATTTCAAGCCCCGGTAAATCAATACCCAACCCAAGGGGGTTATTTCAATCAAGGCTTTCAAGCTTCTAATTACCAAGCCCCCGTTGGTCCCTCAAATGAACTTGCTAGCTACATCAAGTCAAATGAGGCCAACATGAGGTCAATGCAAAATCAAATCACCACTTTGAAAAATGATTTTCAAACCTCAATAACAAAACAAGGTCATGAGCTCAAAAACGAACTTAGAACAACAAATCATAAAATTGAGCAATCTCAAAGTAAAATTGAGAACATGTTTGCTAGCCTCATGAACCAAATGAATCAAGCTTCAACTTCGGGAGGTCTTCCGGGAAATACCATTCCCAACCCGAAGGGTTAGTTGAAAGCCGTCACCACTTGAAGTGGTAAGACGCATAATGGACCCTCGACTCCTAAGCCCCCTCCACTAGGGGAAGTGAATTGAGATACCGAGGTGACAACGGACAAGGTGCATTTCTCAAGCCCACAAAGTACCGCACACGTCCAACCTCCAGATGTCCAAACTCAAGTTTCGGAACCCGATGTTCCGAAGACCAATCCTAAGCCTTCGATTCCATATCCTTCGAGGCTTAACGATCAGAAGCTTCAAGATAAAACCAATCAACAAATGGAGAAATTCTTTAAAATCTTCAATGAATTGCACTTTGACATAAGCTTCGCAGATGCTCTCGTCCTTATGCCCAAATTTGCATCTACACTCAAAAGTTTACTAAGCAACAAGGATAAGTTTTCTGAGATGGCAAAGACCCCACTTAACGAGCAGTGCTCGGCGGTTCTCCTCAAGAAGCTTCCCGAAAAGCTCGGAGACCCCGGCAAGTTTTTAATCCCATGTGATTTCTAGGGGATGGTTAAGTGCTCAGCCTTGGCCGATCTTGTCGCAAGCATTAACCTTATGCCACTCTCGGTATGGAAGAAATTATCTCTTCCGGAGCTTACATCTACTTGCATGACACTCGAGCTAGCGGACCGTACTATAACTCGTCCGCTTGGAATAGCTGAGGATGTCGTTGTGAAAGTAGGAAAGTTCCACTTTCCCACTGATTTCGTTGTGGTAGACTTTGATGCCGATCCTCGAGTTCCACTCATTCTGCGGAGGGCTTTCTTAAGAACGAGTCGTGCTCTCATTGATGTATATGCCGAAGAATTAACCATTCGGGTTGATAATGAAGAAGTCACGTTTAACATAAATCAGGACTCTAAATCTCTAACCAAATGCAATGTTGCTACGGTTAATCAAAAATCTGATCTCGTAATTGCTTCCGAAAGAAGTGATTCGATACTTTCAAGATTCACGGTTAAGAGTACTTCAAACAAACGTGCTGAGCTCAAAGCAATGAAAATTACCCCTGGTTCAAGCAAATGGTTTGAGAGTTGTGCTGGGGAAGTAAAGAGTATCTTTGATTATGATGAACAAGAACCGGAGATCTCAACGGTAGTGGTGAAAATTGCTAGCTCTAAGAGCACACCACTTGTCCCACCTCCGGAATCGGTTTGTCGTATTGAAATTATTGATTCTATGGATGGAACTAAAAATTCCACTCCTATTTCTGCACCAATCATTTCTGACTCTTCCCATCCTTCTCCTCCGATTGAGAGAAGTGATATCTCTATGGAAGAGCTCGAGGTTTTCTTATTTGATGCTCCAATTTCGCCGGAAATTGTTGAGCCCGATAGTGATCCGGGGCGAGATGCTCCGTTATTAGAAAAGATGATATTTGATGAACCATTATTTTCCCTCCCCCCGAAGGAAGTTATGTTTGAAGATAAGCCATCAGATCCTTTGGAGCTCGAGCTCGAGGATTTTGTTCCCGAATATGAGAGTTTTATCTTTGATACGGCTGAAGAAAGTAGTGGCAATCCCACTTCTCATTCTGATTTTTCTCTCTCGGCTTATGAAGCCTTTTGCTTTGATATCGATCATTCGGAAGAGGCGAGTAGTGGCAGTACCACTTCTCATTCTTATGTCTCTCTTCCCAAGTATGATGCATTTCATTTTAATATGAATGATCTTTATCATGAGGAGTTCTCCAGTGAACTCTCTCATATTATATCTCCTCCTGAATATGATCATTTCTACTTTGATCCTGAGGATGATTCTAGTGTGGAGGGAGGTGTTATTGATCATAAGAATTTACTTCTTGAAAATTTCATCCCGACCCTCCCTCCCGTTGAGGACAATATTGCTTTTGATGATGAAGAGTTTTTTATGATAATCATAAAAATCTTGCTTCTCTTCATCACATATGGTGTGATTTCTCTTTCCCTTTTCTCCTACGGGAATGAGGACACTATCTTTGACCCCGGTATCGTCCCTTATAGTTTCTACTATTAAAATACCATGGGTATCTCGTCGGTGTGGAACTTTCTTATGTTCAAATGTTTATCCAAACACATTGAATGAAAGTCCGATGGAGATTGTTTCTTCCACTTGCTTCCCCATGAACCAATGAATTCGGGGTCGAGTCAAGCTAGTGACTCGGTTAACAAAAACATTAGCACAACATGGGTGACAACCCATGTTTCTGACTTCTTTCTATTTTCTGACACTAAGTGTGGGGGGATTCCTCTACTGTGCTTTGTTTGTGTGTTGTTTGCCCTTGTTTGCAGGTTTCCCTTAGATCGTGATGATTGATGCGCCTGTTTTCAATCCAGCCGCCCAATATCCGATCTTGTTGCTAACGATTATCTAGGGATATCTCTTTAATCCTGTTTGTGTAATAGAGAGATTTCTGTTCCACACTTGGCTATTAGTATTACCTTTTTATGTTCTAAGTGTCGGCATAATAGCCGGTACTTTGAATATTGAGGGCAATATTCAATTCTAAGTGTGGGGGGAATTCTCTCGAATTTTGTCACATATGTACCTTCTAGTGCCCTAGTACCCCCGTTTTGGCCAAAAATTTTAAAATTTTTGTCGTTTTTAGATAAGAAATTGCAATAAAAAAGTAGTGTTTAGTCTTGATTAGGTTAGAACAAAGGGAATCCCGACTCTGCCAGAGTGTTGATCTGGCTGCTTCCTTAACGGTTAGACTAAGGTTTTACGATATGTGCAAATGAAAATGCTAAGCGTAGAATAGTTGGTTTTCTTTAGAGCTTATATAAGTAATCTATGGCTTTTCCTCCCAGGAGATAACTAATCTGACTTAATAAGTTCTTATTTTTAAACAGTTGAACACACAAAATCATTTTTTCATACGATTTTGAAAAATACTAGTTCAAAGCTTTATTTAAACTTCGGAACAAGCATATGTCATAATAATGCAAAATGAAAGTGAGACGTTGCTTGAAAATTGCAAAAGTTAAGTAATAAATGTATGTGCTAAAAAGCTACTGTTCAAGATCGGCCCTTGGATCCTTATTTCCGGAAGGCGTTTAGGTTTTGGCCACCCTCTTACACCGGCCCTTGGACCTCTAATTCAGGAATGTGTGAGGTCTTGGTCTAACACCCTTGGATCCTCATTTCAGGAATGTTTAGAGTCCTGGAACTCTCCGTTGTAACGGCCCTTGGATCCTTTATTCCGGAAGGTGTAAGGTCTTGGTTCCCGTGAAACTCCGTTAGTTTATGTTGCAAAAAAAAAAAAAAAAAAAAAAAAAAAAAAAAAAAATGATGAAAAAATGAAAAGAAATAAAATAAAATAAAATGGAATGATATTGCAAAATGCAATAAAGTTTTGAAACTTGCTTGTTCTAAATTTTAAATCTATCTTTCAACTAGTATTAGTCAATATCCAATAAAAAAGTCGATTTTTGTGATCAAAATTTTGAAAATCAAGCACAGTCACCTAACTTTAATAAATATGGGAGTGAAAAGTTAAGTCTCGGCTTACATAGATTATTAGTATAAGTAGTGTGAGCATTTTACAAAAATATTTGCACATTGAGTTTAAGCTTAGTTGGGAGTATAAAAAAAAAGAGGATGACGATTAAAATTACCTGGAGACACCCAGTTGTGTGAATCCTGTTCCGTGATACCATTTTTGGAAATCAAGCATGTTTTCTATTTTTGTTTTCGTTTAAATTTCTCGCATTGAATAAAAAGTCGAAACGGGGTATGCTTGGTATTCTTTTGATCCTTTCATTACTTTATATGATCGGATTGCTAGGGACTAGCAATAGTTTAGTGTGGGGGATTGATGGGTGTGTAAATACTCATCATTTTATACCCACAAAAGACATAAAAAATGCTAAAAACAGCCAAATATACCATATTATACTGCAGATATCCTTGGTTTGTGTTTTTACGTGTTTCAGGTACAAAAAGTTGAAAACAGAGCAAATACGTGCATTTTTGGAGCAACTCGACAACAGCTGTGCATTTGGCCAAAATCAGACGGAGTCAGAATCGATCCCGGGATATAGTTTTGGAATCAGCTTGGAAAAACGAACACGAAACCAAATTTTATGGGCTAACCCAACCCACATAAATGGGCCAAGTTAGCCCATTTAATTACCTAAGCCTTTTAATAAACCCTTTAACCAAATCCAATAACCAAAACCTAAATCCTAAACCCAACCCACACCAAATAATAAACCCAGCCCAACTCCTTCCAAGCCCAACCCCGTTTTACTAATAAAAATGGGTCAAACCCAAGTCAACCCTTCTCCTTATCCCTCCTTCCCACCAAAACAAAAACCCACCATCTCCTATCATTTCTTTCTCTGCTACACGCCACCACCCACCCTACTTCTCTGCTCCAGTCCAAGCTAGTTCACGTGTATCCATCCCCCTCTTCACAAGATGCCATCCACGCTGGCAATCCAAATAGATAAAATGAGCGCCAAAAACCCATTTGAGGGCTGAGATCACTTCTGAGCTAATCCAAGGGTCCAAATGATTCAAAAGAAGCACGGAGAAAGCACAAGACTTAAAGAAACCCTAGCTTAGTCTAAATAGGTCCCATATGTAAGCCTAAAAGGCATGTAGAAATTTAGTGTAGTCGTATTTTTAGTGTAATGTTTTAATTAATGGAAATTTAAGTTTCAGTGTCAATTTAACTTTGGTTTAGCTCATTTATCTTTAATTCGCTCAGTATTGTATCATTTTCTGAAGTTAATGAAATTTAAATTTCAAAAGTCCTCTGTTAAATTGAGTTTAGTTCATTGATGATTGAAAAAGCTCATTTTCTGTCTCTATAAGCTCTTATAAGCTCACTAAAGCTTTTCATAAACTTAGGATAGTTTAAACCAGTTCAGTCTCAAAATTACCAAAAAGTCATAAAAATCAGTTTTTACCTCAGCAATTGTGGAAAGCTTATGGAAGTTGCCAGTTGTGGAATGGCAAGATGGAGTTTACTAGCTTGTTGTAAAACAAGCTAGAGCTTGTAGCTGCCATTTATTTGGTGCTCTTGTTTAGCTAGAGCCCAAGGTTATATCTCTTTATTTTCTGCAAAGTTTACTGTTCACCAGCTTATTTTTGAGCTTATTTGCTTATTTTCAGCCTAGTTGTTCTTATTTATGCTTTGTGATGTTACTTTAGTAGATAGAATAGGTTAATTATCCATTTTGCTTAAAATCTCACTAAAAAGCTAAAATCAGTCAAAATAGGTGTAGCTCATTAAGGTGCTTATTTATATGTTAAAAGTAGCTCATTGGGGTCTAATTAGCTTAAGTAATCAGTGGTAATCAGAATCTTGGCTTGTTTTAGTTGCTCATAGTGTAAAAATCAAAAACAGTCTCCAAAAGGACTGTTTGGCACAACCTTGTTTTTAGGCCAAATTAGCAGTCATTGTTCATATGCCAAATCCTTAACTTCAATAAGGGTTAATGTAACTAGTATAAGCTTCTTTTAAGTTCTTTTAAGCCAATTAGATAGAAATCATGGTTGTGCATGGTCTGTGGAAGTCTTAGGGCCAATACTGATCTAATGAGCTTATTTCAGCAATAAGCTCTTGTTGGCCATAATTCTTGCATTTCTATGTTTTTTTGAGTTCATTTAGTGGATAAAAAAGAAAGGGTGTAGTATCATTTGGGATATTGGCTTAGAACCAAAAATCCTTGTGATCACTGATCACAGTCATCAGCAGACATCTGTCCACCTCACCCTTTTCTCAGCTTATTTATAAGCTGAGAATAAGCTTTTAATGGTCTGCTTTTTGGTTTTATTTGATCCTTGGTAGGTCAGTTTTAAGTCTTATCAGCTTTTGTTGTCTTTAGTTCTTATATAAGTGCTTGAAAATAAGCTCAAAGTTGCCTAGGTTGACCCAAATTTGCCCTGCATCATGATGTAATCAGCAGACCCTTTTGCTTATCTTGTTTAATTCAGTGCTCATTGGTTCTTATTTTGGAGCTTGTTCTGTTCTTGTTGATTCCATTGTATTGAGATCAGTTTAACTTAGCTTATGTAGTTCACCTTTAGCTTATTTGTGGCTTAACAGCCCTTTTTCTTTCAAAGCTTAGTTTATCCCTTTAGTTAGACCACTGATCAGCCATCTTTGGCTTATTTCTGGGCTTATTTGTTGTTTTCAAAAATAGTTGTAGTTACATAAATTGCTTATTTTCAAGTGCTTTTTAAGTTGCAAAAAGAAAAATCTAAAAATAAAATAAAAGCAAAAAGCTGAGGTCAGGATTCGAACCCTGGACCTCAGCCTAACCAAAGCCTCAACACACCACACACACACCACTAGCGCCCTTGGGTCTTTTCTGTCATAGCTTTCACAAACAATCCTTTTAACACATTTTAATTTTCTTTTGCTTATTTTTCATATTAGCTTAAAAACAGCTTATTTAAATAAGCTGTTAGCACCATTTTATTTTTCCTTTTTCCTACTTAGTATAAAGTAGTTTCCTGTAAAATTTCAGATTTTTCTAAATTCATTTAGTATTTTTTATAATTTAATTAGTTTAAAAATGTTTTTAATTCGTAATAAAAAAATAAAAGTAAAAAAAATTTAAATCTTTTTTCCAAAATTTTCTTTTATCATTTAGAACTTAGGAAAAATAAATTTGAACTTGTAGGGTTAATTTTTAAAGGTTTTAGTTTTTAAGCTCGTTTTTGAATTCCCGATTTGCGTTTTTAGTGTAAATTGTCTTATGCGTTATTTTTCTTTGTAAATTTGCTTTCCATTTCTCATTAGAATATTAAAAACTCAAAAATCCAAAATTCACACTTCAAGCACTTTAATTCCAAACCGATAACAAAATCCTCGATTCACACCTCGCTGGGACACGACCCGGGTAATCACTTGCTCGATATCACACATATCGTATTCACGGGTTTTGTAAGTTAACCTTTTTCCTAAAGGGTTGATTTGTCATTTCCCACATATCACGTATATCCGTCTGATATTATATATATACTTTAGCACGGATCAGTACCCAGAGTTATATTGTTGTGTATTATTTGGGCGAGTGTCATCTTCGTTCCTCCACCAAAAATTGGGGTGATGTTGGATTGATATACTCTGACCAAACTAACTTGTAGCTTGTCTACGGTTTAAAAACCTTGAATAAATTCAAAACTGTTAATGATGAAACACTGATATACTTTGCTAAGTATGCGGAATCTACTTCAACAAAGCTAAGAAGAATTAATAAACAACTTCGAATATTATTAAAACCTTGAACCTGATTTTTTACACAGATTCACTAACAAACTCTAATCACTAATACTCTAATAAGCTTCTAATATTCGTATGAACTTATCTCTCTAAAATCGCATATAATCATATTTCTCTAATGCCAACCTAGGGATCCTTTTATAGGCACAAGGAAAACCCTAGTCGGTTTACAATACTTGAACGACAAGTAATTCTAATTATAACTCTAATCTAATACGAACATTCTAGAATTACACATTAGTCCTTAAACAATTTTGCATAACAGTCCTTCAACGAGCAGCAGTACTTTGACTTCCAACAGTACTTTGATATTCCAGCAGTACTTTATCTTTATAGCCCAACAATCCTCCCCTAACTTGAATTCTACTTGCTTGATTTCAAGTTCCTTTGTATTTCTTTAACTTCAACACTTTTATCTTCAAGGAAAGGTTGTATCTTTGAAATCTGTCTCGTTGTTGTTTTGTCATCATCAATGCAATCAGTATCTTCAATCTTCATCAGCAACAATTCTTTTTCAGCTATTTATCTTTTCAGCAACTTAGCATCATATTGGCAATAGGTACATCAGATCTTAAAAGTTTCATACTATTCTCATCACTTCCAGGTGTGTTAACTCCTGTGAGAGGTGAATCATTGAAAACTTAATGGATTTTGATGTCTCTTTACCAAAGCCATTAACTCTGGAGTAGCCAATGTTTAGGTTTAAGAAACCATGGTACACTGATAACCATATGATTTTTAGCAAATCATCAGCTATCAACGGATTTGATTAGTCTTTACCAAATAGCCGTTTGCTTTTGGACTAGCTAGTTCTTTTAGTACAATCACTACCATGGTGAACTAATTACCATATAATGGTTTTCCACAGCCTTTACCACAAAGCCATTATCTTGTGGGCTAGTCAACTCTTCACTAACATACATATGGTGAGTTGAAAACCATACAATTTTTAGTAAATTGTCAACTAAAAACGGATTTGATAATCACATCAGAGCCGTACCCTCAAGATGAGTCAAACTCTTTCTTGTTTATTAAACATGGTGAGTTAATTACCATTTGTTGTGTAGTACAAGTACTAACACCATGCTGTTGCTTTCAAAACCATTTGTTGTTGTTTAATCTTTGTGCTTCAAAATGTTTTTGCACTTATCAAAAATTACTGATTTTATCAAAAAGACTTTACTGGTTTCATGCTGCAAGCAGTACTTTGAGAAAGTACTGTTTGACTAGCAGTACTTTGAAGAAAGTACTTATTTTTCAAAAGATTTATATAATAATTAAACCATACCAGTAGTTATGCATTAATCTTCAGATTTAGTCGTCCACTTGATGAACAATTTTATGACCATCAATGCTACTTCATTCTCTTGTTCCACTTCCATGCCATGCTCTAGCATCCTAATCATCAGATCTCTTTGAGTGGATATCTCTGTTCTGCTAGCATATGAATCATAGTGCCATCCTCTAACTCCAAAACATGTATTCCAACTGATTCAAAGAATCTCCATCTGTTAATCTCCCAGTTGTCTTGATTTTCCCACAAAGTACTGTCCTTTGTTTCCTCTGTCTCCCAGATGGTTGTGAGATCTCCTAACAATATCAAACCTACTCCTTGTGGTGGAATATGCTCAAAATAAATTTGCACTTGGAGATATAACTGAAGCATATCATCTCTATCAATCAGATGTAGTATATCCCATAATGAATTGAATACTCTAAAACTTCCATCTTGTCTATGAAAGATCAGATAATCTCCTTCTTGTGATTCTACAACTGAAAAAGTAGATATCTTGGACTTCTTATCAGCATCTTCTTTCAATTTTGGATGTTCAAAGTCAACAACTCTAAGATAATTCCTTAGCTCATCAACTGTGTCTGTTCTTAATTCAAATGTATCCTTGAACTTGAACTTCTTTGATGGCTGTTCATCAGTTGTTCTTTTCCTCTTTGAGCTTCTTGTAACAGCTCTTTCCTTACTTTTATCTTCAAGCTCCTTATCTTCAAAAGAAATAATGCTTGCAAGATCCTTTTCTATAGCTTCTCTAACAGCATCATACAGATCCTTCATCTCTGTATATGTCAATCTGACTAAACCTGTATATCCTTGACCTTTCAGATAAGCCATCATATCATTCCTTTCTCTAGCTTTACTAATTGGCCTTTGTGATTGAACTATAAGCTTCCTAGATTCTTCAGCATCTATCTTAGCTTGCAATAGTCTAGCTGCTTCCTCACCTTTGGCAATCTGAATTTCTCTTAATTGTGCCAATGTCAACTTCTTCTTCTTCTTTTCTACCAAGATCCCTTTACCTTTATCTTTTGAATCTATCTCCTGAGTAGGTTGAGAAGAAGTATGATGTTGTTGTTCAACCTCATGAATACTGATGCCTCTTTGACTTGACATATTAATCATAATGTCAGCAATTGTTTCATCATCACTGTTAGTATGAGCTATAACATCTTCTTCCTGAGCTGGTTTAGAAGGGCCAACTTCCTCTTGAACTTGACTTGAAGGACCAATATCTTCCTCAAAATCCAAAGTTCTAGGTGTAATAGTAAATTGCCTCACAGTACTTTGAAGAGCAGTACCTTCAGCATCAGCTCCTTCCAAATTTACTTCCTCAGTATCACCACTTCTTACTTCAACAGCAGCTTCTTCCAAATTGATTTGCTCTGTTTCATCACTCTTCCTCTCAGCAGTTTCTTGAGGAATATTTTCAGGTGGTGTCATCTGAGTGTCATCCATAAATCCAGCATCTTGATTAAATCCAGCATCTTCATTCAAATTCTCTAAATTCCTCCCCAATTGGAATGAAGAGTGCTTCTTTGACTTTTTCTTCTTTGACTGAGAAGACTTCTTAGGTATCTGACCACTCTGCTTCTGAGACTTTACCCATAATCGATGGTGTTGAACTAGTGGCCAAACAAACTTCTTCAATCTGTGAAACTTAGTCTTTAATTTGACAATCTTAGCAGCTTGAGCTTCACTCTCCTTTTTCAGCCTCCTTAACTCCCTTGTTAAAGCATAATTATCCATCTCTACCTCTTCTTCTTCAAATTGCTGAGACATATTTGTGGAAGTATAATCATTAGGAGATGGTGGTTGATTCATACCTTGGTCTGACTCCTCATGGATAGGAATGGACATAGGAGCAGCATCTTCCCTAGTAGCAGAATGTGGAGAAGCAGTATGTTGAGAAGCAGTAGGTTGAGGAACACTAACTTCTCTTGAAACTGGAGACTCTTGACTTGCTGATTCAGAGTTTGCTTCTTGCTCTTGCTCTTGCTCTGCATCTCTAACAACTTGTGCAACTCCCAATATATGAGCAGTCAAAGGTGTGTTTGTCCCAAAAAACTTGATACTCTTTTTAGATAGAAAACTAAACACCTTTGATGGAAGTTTGACAGTGGGTAAAAAACTTTGAGGTTTAGGAACATCCTCAAGTTGATTGTTCAAGAATAACTGAACAAACCTTGGATACATTAAGAATGGTGTACCATTAGCAATGTGTGAAAGCATACCATCAAGAATTAGTCTTGAAAAGTTGAATCGTTGATCGGTAGCCAAACCCACTAATGCAGATGCAATATTTTGACCAAATTGATCAAAAGAAGTACTCTTGGGACTTAAGCAGTGAAGTAAGACATGAATTAGGTACTTCCAATGAGAACAAAACAAAGGCTTCTGAAAAGTAAGTTTCGTAAGATCTCCCTCATAGCCTATATCGCTTAAAGTGTCCCAAAGCACTTGTTTGTCAAAACGAACAGCCCCTCCTTCATCATTAAACATCAAAGTATCCCTAACTATGGCTTCAGAAATCCGAATAGTTCATCCAGCAACCGTAGCCCTAATTAAAGAATCATCTTCAACCATTGCAGTAGCCCAAAATTCTTGTATCCATGGACCAATAACATCAGGATCAACTAAAATAGAGTAGTTGATGGAAGACCCAGTCAAGAAATCAATGATCGCATGAAAATCAACATTATCCCCTGTCTTGTCTAAATTAGCGATCATATTGTGTTTGCTAACTGTGAATCGATTAGCCATGATGAGTCGTAGAGAAGGATTCGCTTTGAGTGTGTGTTTCGTTAAAAAGATTGTGGTGGAAGAATGAATGAGGGATCTCGAATTAAGTTAAAAGGCGGGGAATAGGTGAGAGTTTCTTTAAATAGGATGGAAACAAATCAAACTCAAAATAATAAAGTTACCGTTTTGATGAACTTATTATCTCCGCCGTAAGGAATTAATTAACCGTATCCCCACACTTTTTTGACCGTTGGAACAGTACGTCCACGTAAGCAGTACGTTGAAGCAGTACTTTGCTAAGCCAGTACGTTAAGTAACAAAGCAGTACGTTCCATCTTCTTATCCACAATCAACACTTTAAACTTAAACCAAGAACTTGTAAATGGCTCATGCTTAAGTTCTAACTAATAACTATGTTGCCTCCCCTCAAATACAACATATGTTCTAAACTAAACTACTAAAAACCAATACTTTCATTAAGAACTAAAAGAAAGTATACTAACTAATACTAAAGCCTCCCCTCAAATGTAGCCTAGTAGTTAATCATCCCAATGCTCACAACTAAGTGGTTGAATCTTGAAACATCAAATCCCTTTGTGAGTAGATCAGCTACATTATCATCTGTGTGAACCTTGACCACATTTATAAGCCTGTGCTCATAACAATCCCGAATGAAGTGATGCCTAATCTGAATATGCTTGGTCTTGGAGTGATAAACAGGATTCTTGACAATACAGATGGTACTCTCATTATCAATGTTGATAGGAGTGTTTTTGAAGTTGAATCCATAATCCAAGAGTTGATTTTGCATCCACAAAACTTGTCCACAACAGCTTGCAGCAGCAACATATTCTGCTTCAGTAGAGGAGGTTGCAGCAATGGTTTGCTTTTTACATTGCCAGGAGACTAATCTTCTTCCAAGATATTGACATCCTCCTGTGGTTGATCTTCTATCATAGTTATCTCCTGCATAATCACTATCTGAAAAAGCTTCCAAGTGAAAAGGTGACTCCTTAGGATACCATAATCCTAACTTTGGTTGATGCTTTAGATATCGAAAAATCCTCTTGACTGCATACATATGTGAAACCTTGGGTGTAACCTGATATCTTGCACACAAACATACAGCAAACATGATGTCAGGTCTTGATGCAGTTAAGTACATAAGACAACCAATCATAGATCTGTAAAGCTTGACATCCACAGCTTGTCCATCTTCATCCTTGCCTAATGGTTTATTGTTATCAATGGGTGTGGTGGCAGGCCTGAGATTTGGAAGGTCAAATCTTTTAAGTATGTCTGCAACATACTTTTCTTGGTTAATGAAGATTCCATCTCTTGTTTGTCTAACTTGAAGCCCCAAAAAGAAAGTTAATTCTCCCATAGAACTCATTTGAAACTCCTTTTGCATAAGTTCTTCAAATTCTTTCACCATAGACTTCTTTGTGGCTCCAAAGATAATATCATCCACATAGACTTGGACTAACATAATGTCTTTCTTATCCCTTTTGATAAACAAAGTCTTATCAATTGCTCCTCTCCTATAACCATGTTGTAATAGAAAATTTGAGAGTCTCTCATACCAAGCTCTGGGAGCTTGATGAAGGCCATACAGTGCCTTGATCACCTTGTAGACTTTGTTTGGATGTGCAGGATCTTCAAAACCAGGAGGTTAAAGGAAAGCACTTTTCACATCCATTTGGTAGACAGGAAATCCCATGTATGATGCAAAGGCAAGAAATAACCTTATTGCCTCTATCCTTGCAACAGGAGCAAACACTTCATCATAATCCACTCCTTCTTCTTGGCGATATCCTTGTGCAACCAATCTAGCTTTATTTTTGATAACATTCCCTCTTTCATCTCTTTTGATTCTGAAAACCCATCTTGTACCAATGACTCTTTTGCCATCTGGTAGATCACATAATACCCAGACTTCTTGAAGCTTGAATTGTAGAAGCTCCTCTTGCATGGCTTCAACCCAACTTTCATCAGCTAAAGCTTGAGCTACCTTCTTGGGTTCTTCTTGAGATAGAAAACAAGCAAACAGGCATGTTTGTTGATCCTTGTGATTCATCCTGTTTTGTTTGTAAACAAAGCTAAGTAAAGCAGTATGTTGCTTAGAAAGACCTTTAACTTTGTTTCTTGTAACCACTCCTGAAGAGGGTGATCCAATAATGTTGCTTTGAGGATGAGCTTTATGAACTCTCAATGTAGGAGTTGGTGGAACTGGAAGATCAGATTCCAAATTAGTAAAATCAATCCCTTCATTGGTAGTTGAGAAAATACCTTCTTGATTAAGCTCATCATCAATTTCTTCTAATCCAGGAATGTTAGCATTATCCAAATCATCATCATCAACATTGGAATCATCAGTATTGTTCCAATTTGATGGTTCTAAAACACCAGAAGTACTGTCAAAAGGATCATCAGTACTTTGATCAAAATTATTGTGGGCAGTATCTTGATTTTTACCCTTTTTCTTTGTAGCTTCATAAGCCCTCCTTTGTTCATCTTCATAGGATTTTGCTATAGTTTCTTGAAAAAGCATCCTATTAAGTTCATCTTGTATGGCTTGATCTGCATCAGATACTGTATTGGTTGGTTGAGCAGTACTTTGTTCTTCATCAGTAACTTCAGGTTCTTTGTCAGGAACATCTTCTGGTCTAACATTGACTCCATGAACAATGTACTGTGAATCATCTTCTTTGTGATTAGCCTGATTCTCTTCTCTAACAGGCACATAATTCATAGATGGAGTGAACTTGAGATCAAGATCAAACATCCAATCAGGACCTTTACCTTTCTGAGTTTCTGTATCTTCCAAAAATTCAACATAAAGACAATCTTGTACCTTTTTGGTACTCCTGTTATAAACTCTAAAACCTTTGCTATTTGTACAATAACCCAATAGATATCCTTCATCTGACTTACCATCAAATTTTCCCAGAGAATCAATAGTATTTAGTATAGTCAGAGAACAGCCAAAAGGTTTTAGAAAACGAATGTTTGGTTTCTTTCCCATTAGTAACTCATAAGGTGTCTTCATCTGAGGTTTAGTTACTGAAACTCTATTTAGTACATAGCAAGCAGTACTTATGGCTTCAGCCCAAAAGAGAATAGGTAATTGGGAATCTGCAAGCATTGTTCTAGCTGCTTCTATCAAAGTCCTGTTCTTTCTTTCTGCAACACCATTCTGCTGTGGTGTTCTAGCAATGCTAAACTCTCTCTTGATCCCTTTCTTGGCACAGAATTCATCCATATGCTTGTTCTTGAATTCTGTTCCATTATCACATCTAATACCTCTGACTTTGAGTCTCAATTGATTTTCAATGGCTACTATCAGGTCATGGATAGCATCAAAGGTTTCATCTTTGAATCCCAAGAAAAAGACCCAACTAAATCTGCTACAATCATCTGTCACAACCAAGCAGTACTTCTTCTTGTTTAAACTTTCTACTGAAACTGGTCCAAACAGATCCATGTGTAGCAACTCCAAAGGTTCTCTAATATCTCTTTCCCCAAGCTTCTTACATGAAGCTTTATGTTGTTTACCCTTCTTGCAAGCCAAACATGAATGATCAGTCTTGAATGTTTTGGAAGGTAAACCTCTAACTAAATTTCCTTTAACTAGCTTGTTGATGTTCTTGAAATTTACATGACCTAGTCTTCTGTGCCACAGATGTGCTTCTTCCAATGATGCCTTTGCTACTAAACATGTTGCTCTCCCAGCAGAATTGAGAGTCTTTAAGTCTAAACTGTACACATCATTGGTTCTTGGTACTCTCAAAGTTACCAAGTGATCATCAACAAACTTAAACTCAGGAGAGAGAATGAGACATTCTGTATCAGTAAACAGAATGGGATACTTCTTGTCACAAATCTGAGATACTGACAAAAGGTTGAACTTGAGCTCCTTCACATATCTAACATTCTCAAAATCAATACACCCAGCCTTGATTGTTCTTTTGCCAGTGATTCTCCCTCCATCAGGATCATTACCAAATGCAACTCTTCCTCCATAATATGCCTTAAAATCTGACAGGATCTCCTTGTCCCCTGTCATGCTGCCAGAGCAACCACTATCAACAATAACATGATCTTTAAGCTCCTCCTCTGGGTTGCCCTGCACAGTAAAGAAAAGGGTTAGTTTCTTTTAGGAACCCAAGCCATTACTGACTTGTGTTCCCCTTGTGGAGTGACATACTTGAATTCCTTCAGTATGTAATCTCCACTGGTTTTAAAGGCATGGTCAATGATTATTTGCGTTGGTCCCATGTCCTGTGTTGTATTATCAACAACACTCCCTGTTTCACCCTTATCTGATGAAAATACTGCTTGTTCCCCATCACTACTTTCTTTCTTAACCCAATTTCATTTGACCTTGTGTAGAATCGTTGTAGCTCTTAGACTAGGTCTAATATTATATCTAGGAACACATAATAATGAAGGCGGAATATTCAAACATAGAATCAACATTATTATGAACAAGGTTTTACATTCATAATCTCTAATATTATTAACAGCCCCAATTCTACTTGAAGTGTAAGAACTTTTATATGAATTGAATCTCTTAGGTCTTCTATATGAAAAAGTGTTAGCAGTACCATGATTGGGTGAAAACTTATCAGTCCTTTGAGAAGGTACTTCTTGAGACTTATCAGTGTGTGAAGGTATTGGTGGTTTGGAAAACATTCTTTTCTGGTGAGGGTACCTATAGTCTTTAGAGAAATTACTATGGTTGACCCTATTTGAGTGATTCCAAACTGGTCTAGTCTCTCTTGGCTTATGGGTGGCAGGTCTATTCTTTGGGAACTGACTTAAATATTCTGAGTGTAAGTCACAATGCTTAATCAAATGATCAGGACTATAGCACACATAACATAATTTTCTCTCCATATTCCCAAATCCTCTTCTATGATTAAAAGGTTTCCTATAGTGAGCAGTATTTTGAAAAGTTTCTCTTGGAGGTACTGCTGAGTGTCCAGCAGTACTTTGAAAAGTTTTTGGAGGTACTGCTTGTTTTTGAAAGGCTGTAGGAAACTTTTGATCATTACCCCTTTGAAAATCATCCTTGGGTTTCTCAAAACTAGATTGACCAGTAAGCTTCTTCCTAAACTCTAGGTTGTCTACACCATAACGAGAAACATCTGTCCTAAGTGGTTGAAACTTACCAGTGGGTGGAGGAACTGAGTGGTACTCCTTATCTTTCTTAAACTCAGGAGGTATTTCACTAATTGGTTCCTCATTCCTAGATGTGTTTTCTTCTGAGCTTGTAAGGTCATCATCACTAGGTGAAATCTCTTCCTTATCACTAGGTGGGGTCTCTTCCTTATCACTAGGTGGGGTCTCATCTGAACTACTATCTTCACCATAACCTAGTCCAGCTCTACTGTTTATTACTCTTTGTTTTTCAACAAATTGAACATGTGATAGACCAGCCTGTTTAATACTACCAAGTTTTTCTAACAAAGCATCTCTTTCCTTAGTAATCTTTTCTAATTCAGACACCTTACATCCTAACTTCCATTCACTTAATTTCAATTGGTAATCTTGTTGCTCATATTTTTCTACCTAAGCCATTTCATTATTTTCATGTGTTAATATTTTGGCTTCCATTGACTCTAAAGTTAATTGATAACCAGCTACCTCAGACCTAGCTGTTCTACAATTATCTCTTTCAGTCACATATTCTTTAAGCAACTTTTGATACACATCATTACACTTAGAGCATACCTCAGAGACATTGGATGAACTTGGTGAAGTAGCTACCATAGCAATCTGAACAGGTTCATCTTCATTCTCCATGCTCCAGTCAAAGCTTCCAAGACCATCTCTTGATTCCAAAGCAGCATATCCTGGTTCCTCATCAAAAGCTGTGCTCCAATCAAACTCTTCCATTGCAACCATAGAATAGGTTACTGGTTCATCATCAAATTCAGCACTCCAATCAATCTCTGCTAGATTTTCTTGAGCCACCAAAGCTTTTGGTTGTGATTCAGTAATAGGAACCTCCTTTCTTTCAACCTTGGGTTGTTCAATCATCCTGTTTGCCTGATATTTTGCAAACTTGCATTCCCTTGCAAAGTGTCCAAGCTTTTGACAATTGAAACATTCAATCTTGGATTTGTCAAAAGTTATACCTTGTTTGGCTTTGAAATCAATTCCCCTTCCTGTCTTGTTCATGAACTTCTTGATCCTTGCAGTGATCATAGCTACTTGCCATCTTATGTCAATCTCCTCTAAAGCATCTTCTTCAATCTGCAACAAGTCTTCTTGATAGGTAACAGGTAAAGTGGCTTGTTGTGCAAAGAAGGAACATACAACATCATCAGAATTGGTGTTGTTTGTTGGTGATGGGTTGGGGGTAGTCGTGGTTGTGCAAACATGCTGTGTATCACCAACAGTACTTTGAGAAGGATAAGCAGTACTTTTAGTGGAAGTACTGCTTCTGTTTTCAGAAGACACAAAAGCTATGTTGTGAGTTTTCTGAGAACTATGACCATTCATCTCTTGCTCGTACACTTTCAAATTGTTGTAGAGATCATCAAAGTCCATAGACTCCAATCCAGGTTGTCCTCTAATCATAGTAGCAACCACATGCCAAACAGATGGCAAACTCCTTAAGAACTTCAAGTTTGCATCTTCAACAGATACCTCTGCTCCATACAGTTCTAGCATACTAAGTAGATTTTGGAATCTGTCATAGGCAGTATCAAGACCTTCTCTTTCACCAACAGTGAAAGTTTCAAACTGCTGCTTCAATAAGTTTCTATGCATCTTCTTAGAAGCATCATTACCCCCAAATCTTGTCTTGATCGCAGCCCACAATTGCTTTGCATCTTTAGCATCATGGAATTTTAGCAGGTGACCATCAGGAATAGCAGACAACAGTATGTTGAGAGTCTTATCTTGATTTCTCTTTGTAGCTGCTGGCAAGGTTGGTTGAGGTGGTTTGGGTTGTCCTTCAACTTGTACAGGTTCGTCAAGAACAACATTACCATTGACAATCACATCCCATAGAGCATGGTCAGTAATAGCAAGGTACTGCCTCATCTTCATGCTCCAGAGATCATATTCTCCCTTCTTGATGATAGGAATTCTGAGTGAGGTGATGGATGGGATAGGTGCAGCTTCAGTCGACATTGTTTAGGGTTTGTTGATAAATCGGTTTTAAGGATTTCTTCTTAATCAGAGTCTCCACACAAGCTCTAATACCACTTGTTGGATCGATATACTCTGACCAAACTAACTTGTAGCTTGTCTACGGTTTAACAACCTTGAATAAATTCAAAACTGTTAATGATGAAACACTGATATACTTTGCTAAGTATGCAGAATCTACTTCAACAAAGCTAAGAAGAATTAGTAAACAACTTCGAATATTATTAAAACCTTGAACCTGCTTTCTTACACAGATTCACTAACAAACTCTAATCACTAATACTCTAATAAGCTTCTAATATTCGTATGAACTTATCTCTCTAAAATCGCATATAATCATATTTCTCTAATGCCAACCTAGGGATCCTTTTATAGGCACAAGGAAAACCCTAGTCGGTTTACAATACTTGAACGACAAGTAATTCTAATTATAACTCTAATCTAATACGAACATTCTAGAATTACGCATTAGTCCTTAAACAATTTTGCATAACAGTCCTTCAACGAGTAGCAGTACTTTGACTTCCAGCAGTACTTTATCTTTATAGCCCAACAGGTGATTTCTGTAAAGACCAAGAATCACGTTCTACACCTTCAGGAGGTCGAGGTTATAGAAAATAGAAGAGATTCATGATCGGTTTAGAGAGGGAATATAGAGAGAAGGTGGAGACTTTGAAACTTTATATTATTGATATGAGAATTATGTTTCACAGCCACACCCCTCAAGTGGAGACTTAAGGGGTATTTAAATGACTTACATGACAACTATTAGAGTATTACATTATAAGTCCTTGCACTTTACGCATACTAGTTGTCTATTTCCAATTCACGTAAATATCGCTCAGTTTCATTTCTAACAATCTCCCTCCAGCTGAAGATATACGTGAATTGGTTACAGTGATTCCTAACAATTACATAACAATGATAAAAGCAATGCTGAAGTAGAGCAGTTTCCTTTTGAGGATGACTTCACAGCTCTTGATCTTCTCGTATCTTTCTCAGCTTGCTTGATTTACTTTTCGAATCACTGTAATGATCTAATTGGGTTAATACTCCCTCCCAATTAGTAAGCCATTTTCTTTTACATGCTCCCTCCCAAATTGACAACCCGTTTGATATAGCCTTGAAGCTTGTAGAAGAAGTTTCTCTGAAATCTTGCCAAATTGTCTTCAGTCTCTTGCATAGCGGAAAATGGATTATAGACTGATGACTTGTAACTTCTTCACAGGTTTGTTTGGGGAGCATCATATCGACATCTTCAGCTCACTTAGAATGCTTCCAGTTCTTCATAAACAGCCCCGATGTACACATTTCTCCCTCCAGGATGATGACGATCTTTCGGACTCATCCTACATATGTGTACATAGACATATCAACTAGAAGCAACATACAAATCAATACCCCATGAGTGGATGTCGATAACTATTCTCTCTTCAATTCTCTTCAGATCAATCTCTTCTCAAACCTCTTGAATCAAAGCATCGGCTTTTTGTAGTGACTTGATGAAGCGAAAAGTGTACCGCTTTTAGGGGTCATTTAAGCCCTAAATCGTATTTATTTGATCAAATATTGCCCTAAATCGTTCCTTTTGTCATTTTAGGTACTTTGGAGAAGAAATCTGGAAAATGAAGTATTTTGGACGTTTTTGGAGCATAAAAGTGAAGAAAACGACAAAGTCTCAAAATCGGCTGGAAAAGTACCTATGACGGCGTCAAGCACCATTGTGACGGCGTCAACCCTTGACGCGCCAGAGAGGATTTTGGACGATTAAAAGGGGACGGCGTCAAGAAGGTCATCAAGAAACCCTAACCGCGGCGAGGTGACGGCGTCAGCTTTATAACGTGACGCCATCAGATCTGATTTTCTATATATATTCTCATAATTTTTAGTCATTAGAGTGCAACTTTGTGAGGAGAAACCCTAAGACGATTTTTCTGCTACTTTTAAGGGTTTTATACCCTTGGATCTCCCATGTTCAATTGAAGATAAGTAATCAATTAATCATTCAATATGTCTATGTGTTGTTTGATTATATCTTGTTCTTGTCTCTTATTTAACATGCTAGGCTAGATTTATCTTGTGTTTGCTTAGATCTAATGAAACCTAACTATTGATTATTGGTTGTTGGTGTGTTATTAATTGTATTGGATGATTTTTTATTGATGTTAGGCTTAAGAAAACTGGCTAACCTCCTATACGGTAACTTGCTTGAACGTCTTAAGAAACATGAACCAATGCGTACTAAGGTTTTTATGGTTGTATTTAATGCATGAGCGAATTCTAGTGATCCCATGTTAGGAGCTTCTTAGCCGGCTCGACATAGGAGTGAAGTAGGAGCTTATAGAGTTGGGGAAGTACGTACGCCACCCCACGATTGGTATTAAGGAATACACCCGTCATCCACGTAATTAATACACACTAATCAACCGGTAAAAGATAGTTAGGGAGTAAGGAAATCTAAGTAAACACATTTCTCTCCATATAAGTTCCACAACCTTTTTATTTTCAGTTATTTTATTTTATTTGCAATTGTAGTTATTTGGGTTAGTTGACTAGCAACTAATTCCGCCCACTCCTTCAAACCCAAGATTTTACTTGCTTTTATAAAAATATAAAAAAAATACAAAAAGAATCTTCCCTCACCCTTAGACCTATTAGAGTAGTTTTTCAATCCTAACGACACTATTCCCCTAGAGAACGATCAATCCCCCGGTACTTGCCACTACACTATACTACATCGGTCAGGTACACTGCCTGGTGGGGATTGCAAGCCTCTTGAGATCCCTCGAGAGGTAAAACCTGTTGTAAGGTCGCAAAACCACGCATCAAGTTTTTGGCGCCGCTGCCGGGGAATAGTTATTGTTTAGGTTGAATTTTTATTTTATTAGGTCTACTCACTAGATTCCTTTCTAGTGAGATTTTTATTTTATTTTTTAGGTTTTCTTTAGTCTATCTTTTTTTTCGCTTCTTTGTTCGTAACCATTACCATCCGACATCATGGAAGGTGGTAATATCCTCGATCCCAACAACCCACCACCACAACAACACCCACCTCCTAGAACCCGTACCTTAGGAGACTACTCTCGTCCTAGCCACCATGGCTATCGAAACACCATTGAGCTCACTCAAGGAGCCAATGTCACTCCCTTGCGATCCGACACCATCCGGTTGGTGCAAAGCGGATGCGCATTCCATGGACTTCGTTCCGAAGATCCTAATCAACATCTCAAGGACTTTCTCAAAATCATTGATTCTATAGACCTTGATGTTGCCACTCGAGAGACGACCCGACTGCGTCTCTTTCAATTCTCTCTGCGGGACCAAGCTAGTCAATGGCTAGAGCGTCTACCCGCAGGATCCATCACCTCTTGGGATGATCTCACCACTCGTTTCCTCGCTCAGTTTTTCCCACCAGGAAGAACTACCAAGCTAAGGAATAATATCTTGATGTTCCAACAACGTCAAGGCGAAACCCTCTACGAGGCATGGACTCGATTCAAGGACTTACTCCAAAAAGTCCCTCACCATGGCATAGAACTTTGGCTCCAAGTCCAAATCTTCTATGACCACATCAATCTCTCCACGAGGTAAACCATTGACCAATCGGCCGGTGGTAAGCTACGTGATCTAAGTGCGGAACAATCATGGGCTCTCCTGGAAGATCTTGCTCTTTATGACAACGAAAGTTGGAATGATCCCCGTGATTTGAATAAAACGGTCAAGGCAATATCTTTCCCTTCGAACAATTCAAGCACTTCCGACCGTAGGATCATAGAACTTGAAGACCAAGTCAAGTTTCTTATGAAATCCTACGAGGCTCCTAAACCTTCAAGCCAAGTGAACAAAATCACTTCTTCCTGTGAATTATGTAGTGGTCCCCACGACACTCGTGATTGCGTGGAACTCCCCGAACAAGCATTTGCGGACTACGCATCCTCGCGTACCGACGGAGCGGGAGACAAGTGGTACACTTTCAAACCCGAGCCAAACCCCTACGATGATTCATACAACCCCTCATGGAAAAATCACCCAAACCTTAGGTGGAAACAAAACCAAAACGCACAACAAACCAATTCTTCCAACCCACCTAATCGTTTTCAATCAAGCGGTTCATCTTCGAACCGTACTTTCAACAACAATCCTTCCAACTATGGTAGTACCAATAATCTTGAAGGGTTGATGTCCAACTTCGTGACATCTCAAGAAGCTCATTTAGCAAAGTTTGAAGCCGATTTCAAACAAAAACAAAGCGAGATGGCCAATAAGATTGACACTTTGTTGAAAGCCCTCAATGACCGAGAAATGGGAGCACTCCCTAGCAACACAGTCAAGAACCCGAAACTAAACGTCAACGCCATTTCATCGGTTTCGTCTCCTAGTTCTTGTCCACAATATTATTCGGTCAATTCCATGAGCTCATGTTTCAAACAAACCCAAGTCATTCAAAATGACCAAGAAGTTATGATATCCAACACTAAATTGGTCAACAACATAGTTGAAACACCTCCCACTCAAAACCTTGACGAAGAATTCAAGGAGCTCCACCTTGAACGTCCGGTTATTGATGTATTAGCACGAGCCCCCTATTATAATGCCCTCTTAGAAAAATATGAGAAGAAGCTCGAGTTAGGTGACAAAGGGACCGCCTTCATTCAAAACAAACTACCTAAGAAGTTAGATGATCCGGGCTTATTTGTTCTACCTTGCAAGATCGGTAATTCGGAGGCTTATGACACATTAGCCGATCTTGGATCAAGCCTTAACCTACTTCCGTTACCTCTCCACACCTCTCTAAAACTAGGGAAACTTGAAGAAACCGAGGTAATATTAGGCTTAGCGGATGGAAGTGTTGCTTACCCGGTTGGAGTAGTCAAGGACGTGTTAGTACACATAGGAAAACTAACCATTTTAGCCGATTTCCACGTCCTTGATATGGTTAGCGACCCAACATGCCCCTTGTTGATAGGTAGAGGATTTTTGGCGACCGCTAGTGCTATGATTGATTGTAAGGAATCTAAGATAGCGGTAGGAGAAGGTGATACTTGGTCAGTCTATGATGTGAAGAAACATGCCTATGATACTAGTGAGGAACCAACACCCCATTGGTTAGAATTAAATAGGAGACCATCTAGATATGGACCCTGGATCGATGGAGACTTCATAGGACCCCAACGCCCATTTTACCTAGAAGAGGACTTTGTGAGCCGAACACATACGGTAGAACAACTCTTGGCTAGGGACACCGAATTGGATCCATTTGAAGACCCTCTAGTTTTTAGGAAGATGATTGATTTCCTAGGAGTTTTGCCAATTAACCTAGGGATGAATAGGTGGACTTGTGAAGACAATGATCATAAGTGGAATTGGGACTGTAATACCTGAAATTCAGATAACCCGTAGAATTACCAAATTACCCCTGATAATATAAAACCTTATATAATAATTTATAAAATTCTGAAATAATTCCAAAACATCTGAAATCGAATTATATCTGAAACAAAATAAATTCTGGGACAATGTCCATCATTTTAAATGTTCAAAAAAAAAATTAACTTACACATTTATATATAAAATTCGGAAATTACAAATTAAATAACATAATGTTTTATTTTCTTTTAATTAGTTTATATGTTAAATAAAATAAGGAAATAGGGAACAAAATCAACCCAAAAATATATTTGATATTATGGGCCAAAATATACTGATTTGTCCCCCCTAAAGTCGGTTCCCAAATAAAATATCAAATCCCTTTTATTTAGTTCTCCAAAAACAAAAACCGACTAATCAAAAAACCCTAAGCGATCCAAAATAATTCGCCCAAGGCCTCTCCACGAATTCTGGGTTTGATCAAGCATTTTTCTGGTGTTATTGGGAGTGCAAGGAAGCTAGGAAAATTATTAGTTGCTGCGTTTTCTGCTCGGTTTGTTCTTGTTCTAAATTTCTTGTCGATATACACTAAATCAAGGTAATAATTCGTGCAACTTAACCAAACGTGTTAAAATTAATATGGCATTTTTCCAGTGATATTTAGATGTTATATAACTCATATAAAATATCAAAATCGATCCATGCATGCTAATTCTATGCGTTTGATAATATAATGGCTATAGAACACGTAAATTGCAAATATATGAAATCCGAATTTCTGGGCATGATGGCTATTTTATTTAGACCTCTTATGATGTATTAGACCTGGGAAAAATAATGGATCGAATTATAATAGCCTAAATCAAGTCGTTGTAATTTTAGTATCTAAAACATACGTAAATATGCAATATATGTTAAACGAATTTTCTGGGCATGTTCACTATTTTTCGTGGGTTCCTTATAAGTTATATGATCTGGGAAAAATATGGTTTTGATTTTTAGAAGCTTAAATTTGACATGGTTAATTATTGTAAAACCGGATTTTAGAAAAAACAAAGAAACAAATAAAATAAAAATCGTGGGATCTAGGGTTTGTTTCTTGGGCATGAATCTGAGCATTTAATGTGTTTTAAGGATAAATAAATGATGGTCCAATGATTGGTGAAAATTAGGGTTGGTAATTGTTTATAAAAAGGTGTACCGATTTGGAGTAAATTGCATAAGGACCTGTTTTGCCAAGTTTGAAACTTCTGGGATATTTTTGTAAGATCATATACATCTGTAAGAATGTGGGAAAAATATAACTTTGGGTCCTAAGTGTAAATTTTGCATAATAATGAATTAATGGGAAATTAGGGTTTTGTTTGGAAATTAATTAAAAGTGAGGGACCAAAAGTGTAAATCTAGAATTTCGAAGTTGTTTTGTGTTAATACTGATATAAAAAGGTTGTTGGGTGATTTTGAGGATTTTTGGGCTAATTATGTAATTGTTATGTAATTATGATTTAATATATATGTTTTGTAAACTTAAAGGGCTAAATATGAAAATTCTGAATTCTGAGGGGTCAAATATGTAAAGTACTAAATTCTGATTGTATATTCTGTAATTTTGAAATATAATATGTATGGTTGGTAATTATGGATATCGTAGGGTTTAAATTGTAAAATATGTAATTATAAGGTTGATTTTGTAAATTATGAAACTAAAGGGGTGTAATCTGTAAATTGTGAAACTTAAGGGTATGGAATGTAATTCTGAATTAAATAAGTGTATAATTCTGTAACTTAAGGTATTTTCAATAATGGCCTTGTAAATTAATGAAGTTGCATTTAAAACCCTAAACTTTGTATAATTGTCATTTAAAAC
The DNA here is from genome assembly GCA_021014915.2 of Artemisia tridentata subsp. tridentata. NCBI lineage: Eukaryota > Viridiplantae > Streptophyta > Magnoliopsida > Asterales > Asteraceae > Artemisia > Artemisia tridentata. Next base: position 338,240,468 of record CP139506.1, read on the forward strand.
CCTAAACTTCTGTAACATGATAAAATGTACTGTTATTCCATAATAAGCTCTGAATAAAGGTTCAACCTAATCTGAAATGATAAGATATGTTAATTCTGAAAGCCTGCTAATTATGGAAGTTTACTAAATCTGGAAAGATACTAAAAATAGAAAGTACATAAAATGATGAGATAAACAAAGAGGAATAATCTGAATAAGGAACTGTAGTAATTCTGTCTTCCTCTTCCTTAGGTGTGAAGAAGGAGAAGTCTTGAGCTTCATTTCTGTGTTTGTCTGTTTGATTTCTGCTGTGCTAATAAGGTACAGATATTCTGCCCTATTTCAGTAAGGGTGTTTCTTTCCCTTTCTCTCAGTATTTTGTTTTCCTTATTAGGATTCCCCATACCATTGCTATGTTCCCTTCAGTTGTGAATCTTTGTTGTGATCTGTTGTCTTGAACCTTTTGTTTGAACCTCTGCTATGATTCTTGTATTCTGAACCTTTTTCCTGAACTCTGATTGATCTCTTGTTCTGAACCCTAAATTTGTAAGTCTTAATTGAATCTGATCTGTGAACCTTGTTCTGAACCTTAACCTGATATACCTGTTGTAAATTCTGATTTGATTTTAGTAAACTTTAACCTGTTAAATCTTTATCTGAACCTAATTGATTTTGAACCTTTATTAAATTACATATGAAACTGTTTAAGAAAAGCTATCTTGAAATGGAAGTTACTAAAGGTTTTGGAAGGCCATTTTTATGAAAACTATTTTGAAATATCATTTCAATGAAAACTATTTTTAAAGGATTGATTTAAATGAACTTTTGACAGGAACTTCTGAAATGGATTATTGCTATAAACTTGTAATTATTAACCTTTGATATACTATTTTGGACTATTGGAAATAAACCTTTTAAATCTGAACTTAAGATTTGATATTAAACTTAGTCTGATAAACTCTGATTTAAACCTTATTATCTTAATCTGAATTGTTGACATGACCCTTCTGCCATGAACCCTTAGATATGACTCTGTTTATTATATGACATCTGACCTTGACCACAGTCTGATATCCGAGCCAATCACTAGGCATGAGGGTTTCATGTCCATGTCATTGATGCACCGATGGCATGACTCTAGGGCAGGAGAGTGATGACCTGTCCCGTCCCTGATTTATTTTATCTGGTGTGTTCTGAGGAGTTTCTGGCCACAGGGGGCGCATGGATGCATCCTAGTTCTGACTCTGTTATCTGTTATCTGTTATCTGTTTATGTTATATGTTTGTTATTATATCTGGTGACTGATGGTGTGTGCGATGCACGTCTTTCACATATATATCTGGGAGCTGATCACTCCGATTTGATACATGAGGTCACCCCTCATATTATCTGTTACTTGAGAGGCATCCCCTCTGGATTATTATATGATTATTCTGTTATGATATTATCTGTTATTTCTGGGCTCGTGATAGATTTCTGTATTTCCCTAAACCTGGTTTGTACATTATCCCTTTCTCATTTCTTTCCTTTCACCCTTATTCCTTTTCCTATTCTTTCACTTTAGTTCAGTATCTGTATAATCTGTATTTCTGATTTGTTTCTGTATTGTTCTCTGCCATTGTTTCTGTATTGCTATCCGTTATCGTTTCTGTCATCTATATATCTGTTCACTGGGCTTTTTAAGCTCAGCCGCACGTTTCTTTTCGTGTGCGGCAGGTTTTAGTAGGAAGCTGGGAATGAGTGGAGAGCATACCTCTGGACTTAGAAGGCTTGGTAGCTATTCTGGATTAGAATTGGACAGAAGATATTATGTTTAGAATTAGTTTTGAAAGTTTCTTTGTAACCTTGTAGAATTCAGCATTTCAATTGTAATCCTTTGAGATTTTTGTATTACTGTAGATGTATGCTCTGTTTTGATCTGATATGAATCCATTATTGTGATATCTTTACCCTTGTCGGGTTGGGGTGTTACAATTTATGGTATCAGAGCCTCACAGGCTGCGACTCGTAATACATTTACCCTTGACCTGTGAAGTCTGGACCACTAAGTTTCCACTGTAGGCGCTCGTAGGATAACCTTTGAGATTTTGCTTTAGGATTTCCCTATAGGAACTTAAATTCTGACCAGTGAGGAATGGGTAGACTATAAGACATTTGCTTAAGTATCTTGCTTCCGCACCACTCTGATTCGTGCCTTGTTTTGGTTAAGGACTATGGAAAGTTAGAGCTTTTGCCTTGCACCACCTAAAAATTGAAACCTAAATAAACCTGAAGCATTGGAATTGCGTAGTAATTATCTGACATTATTTGATCCTTGACTTCCGATTTCAATTCCGACCTCTGAACCTTCTGTTAATCATTCTGATGCCTCTTCAGGCATTCTGAGAATCCCCATATCGATGATGTACTTGATACATTCTGTTAGTTATTTCTCGTTTCTAATAATCATCTATGAATCTTCTGACACTATTTGATTTCTACTTAACCATCTCTGTTCCCATGAGAAGCCTTGTGGTGTTTTAACCACGAATACACGGATGTTTTCCCTCTCATTCTGAACGGTAAAATCTACTTTGTTGATCCGTTTTTCTTTGACAGTAACCTTGATTTTATCCTTATAAGGATTGATTGATTTGATCATCTAATATTGACGACTATCCTCCTATCTCTCACCTTTGGCGTTTGAAACAATTTTGGAACCCCTGACATGATTACCGATTGTTAAACTTTTGCTGCCACTACCTGATTTTGACCTTCATTTCTGATCTGTGGATAAACCGTCTGATATCTCTCCGACCATCCCGAAGACCATTTAACCTTAAAGTGTTGGACACATTCTATAATTCATGACCCATGCTGGATATAAATGTATCCTCTGATCCTATTCTGTCCTGAAGGATGAATCTTATTTGTCCTGAATGATGAATCTTATTTGCCAATCAGTTTTCTTTGGAAGGATTTGATGCAAATACCGTCTCTGTATGGAATTGTTAACTGAGCATATGATGCTGATATCCGATATCTCATAAGTCTCACTTCTGCAATTATATGATGTTCGTATTACCGATGATGTACACCCTACCTGTCACTTATGTCAAAAAGCCAAACCAAAAACTCCAACACCTAGAACTATTCGCGTACCTATCCCCACACTATACTGAACCATGTACTTGACTCTGACATATGAACTATCCGTCTGGTTAAGTGACCATATACGTTCTGCGGATCTGTTTACTATTGATATACTTAATTTTGGAGATCTTTTGATTATTGATTGGACTGGTTCTTCAGCTATCATAAACTACCGCATCTGAAATGTAACGATCTATTCCACCCTACTTTTGATATAATAACCTCTAACCGCTTAAATCTGTTAAGCTTAACCCTGCTATGGAAATATGTACCCTGACCTCATCTGATTATCAAATTCTCCTGTCACCCTATTAGTATCCACCCCTAGAAAGTTTTGTTGTACAAATTTTCTGGCATTTTCTGATGAAATTTCTGAGTTTTCCTCCCGTTTGAGAAGTAGAATTGATTCTGAACCGATCTCGGTTGACGACCCAAGATGCTATAGAAGTTGAGAGATTGAAGAAACTGTAAGATATGATTTTGTTTCACCCCAGGGTTCCCTTTAAATACTTAACCGTAATCTCACTGTAATCACTTTTCATTTCCGAGTATAAATGATTAAATTATTCTATCCTTGTGAACTCCGTATCAGACAACCTCTTTTAATGTTGGAAGGACTGAAGAAGCAACCACAAGAACACCTGAGATGGGAGATGACTAACTGAGAAAAGCTTCCGTAAAGTATTTCAGTTTTATATGAAGATATCCCTGAAAAGATTCATGAAAAACTATTTTCGTGCTCTTTGTGACCATTATGAGTCTTAAATAATGCCAATAGTATTGGCTAATAAGAATCATGTTTTCACGAGTATCTGGACAGTTGTCATAGTATGACAGCGTGTTTGTGCCCTGAGTCGAACGAGGAAACATGTAGACCATCTTCGTATTTAATGGAATGACCTTTGTTCTGGAAGAGTAGATTTAATTGGCATTCAGAGATTGTAGCAGACACCACTACCGAACATCCGATGACGACGGCAATCTGAGTTGGCGAATTCCGAACTGTGCTAGTAGACCTGTCCAAGACTCGCAGTCTTGCTTCTCTATTCATTTTAGTTGTACTAAGATGAATTGAGAGTAGAAGCAGACTTGAGAATAGAACTGAGACCATGACTTTGAATAGAAGAAAATTCTGAATCGAATAAATTCTGTGACAGATGAAGAAATGGATGATGTGATTCACTTCTGCTTGACCTATCTAAATTTCTGTTACCTGATGATAAGTCCTTTGAATGATTTAGATTCCTTATCAGTAATTCCGCTCTGTGCTCATTCTGCTTATGTCGGATGATGGTTTTGTTATCTGAAAATTTGACGAATGATGGGTGATCTGATGTACCAAATTCTGATAGACATTTTGAGACTTCCGTTAACTTTTCGAGTGATTCGTTTTCCTCTTAGTTAGGGTATTGGATTCTGATGACCTCTGAGACCGTAGGAAGGCTAGGTGGAGTAGGATAAGTTTGTTCTGTTCACGACTTGAGATAAAGTATGACCATCATGAGGGCATGTTTATATGATGCCAGTATTATGACGTCTGGCCAACGTGATAATACTTACATCATATAACGTGCACTTGTTGTGGGCATAGGATATTTCGAGAAATGCCTTAGAAGCTTTAGAAATTCTGATAACTGTTTGAGATCGTCTGCGTTAGTGAGACTTTAAGTTCATTCTACCTATACGCGCAATCTGCTTCCACCATTATGCGAATAGATACATCTGGATTCTCGTCACGCATTCTGCTGACCTCTGAACTTCTGATAATAATCTTCAGTTTTGTTATAAAACTTCTTCCAATTGATGTTATCGATAATCTATTTCTGTACGCTCTAATTTGATTTGTCTAATCAATTTCCGTGAACGGCATATCCGTCAAAACCCTATGAATCTGATTTTCATCTACTACGTTTGGTATGCTATTCTTCTGATCTGGATTCAGTATGTTATGTCTGTTCTGAGGACCTGAAACCATTTTGGAATCTGCAAGTTCGAGTTATGAGAAACAAATCTTTCATATGTCTGTTCACCGTCAGTTGTGTTCCTGTTTCGTTTCACCTCAATTCTCGTTTTAATCTGGTATGTCTTGTTTTGTTTCTGCTCTCTCTTTCCCTTCTGCTTTCTGCAAATTTCGAGGACGAAATTTTTTGTTAGTGGGGAAGAAGTTGTAATACCTGAAATTCAGATAACCCGTAGAATTACCAAATTACCCCTGATAATAGAAAACCTTATATAATAATTTATAAAATTCCGAAATAATTCCAAAACATCTGAAATCGAATTATATCTGAAACAAAATAAATTCTGGGACAATGTCCATCATTTTAAATGTTCAAAAAAAAAATTAACTTACACATTTATATATAAAATTCGGAAATTACAAATTAAATAACATAATGTTTTATTTTCTTTTAATTAGTTTATATGTTAAATAAAATAAGGAAATAGGGAACAAAATCAACCCAAAAATATATTTGATATTATGGGCCAAAATATACTGATTTGTCCCCCCCTAAAGTCGGTTCCCAAATAAAATATCAAATCCCTTTTATTTAGTTCTCCAAAAACAAAAACCGACTAATCAAAAAACCCTAAGCGATCCAAAATAATTCGCCCAAGGCCTCTCCACGAATTCTGGGTTTGATCAAGCATTTTTCTGGTGTTATTGGGAGTGCAAGAAAGCTAGGAAAATTATTAGTTGCTGCGTTTTCTGCTCGGTTTGTTCTTGTTCTAAATTTCTTGTCGATATACACTAAATCAAGGTAATAATTCGTGCAACTTAACCAAACGTGTTAAAATTAATATGGCATTTTTCCAGTGATATTTAGATGTTATATAACTCATATAAAATATCAAAATCGATCCATGCATGCTAATTCTATGCGTTTGATAATATAATGGCCATAGAACACGTAAATTGCAAATATATGAAATCCGAATTTCTGGGCATGATGGCTATTTTATTTAGACCTCTTATGATGTATTAGACCTGGGAAAAATAATGGATCGAATTATAATAGCCTAAATCAAGTCGTTGTAATTTTAGTATGTAAAACATACGTAAATATGCAATATATGTTAAACGAATTTTCTGGGCATGTTCACTATTTTTCCTGGGTTCCTTATAAGTTATATGATCTGGGAAAAATATGGTTTTGATTTTTAGAAGCTTAAATTTGACATGGTTAATTATTGTAAAACCGGATTTTAGAAAAAACAAAGAAACAAATAAAATAAAAATCGTGGGATCTAGGGTTTGTTTCTTGGGCATGAATCTGAGCATTTAATGTGTTTTAAGGATAAATAAATGATGGTCCAATGATTGGTGAAAATTAGGGTTGGTAATTGTTTATAAAAAGGTGTACCGATTTGGAGTAAATTGCATAAGGACCTGTTTTGCCAAGTTTGAAACTTCTGGGATATTTTTGTAAGATCATATACATCTGTAAGAATGTGGGAAAAATATAACTTTGGGGTCCTAAGTGTAAATTTTGCATAATAATGAATTAATGGGAAATTAGGGTTTTGTTTGGAAATTAATTAAAAGTGAGGGACCAAAAGTGTAAATCTGGAATTTCGAAGTTGTTTTGTGTTAATACTGATATAAAAAGGTTGTTGGGTGATTTTGAGGATTTTTGGGCTAATTATGTAATTGTTATGTAATTATGATTTAATATATATGTTTTGTAAACTTAAAGGGCTAAATATGAAAATTCTGAATTCTGAGGGGTCAAATATGTAAAGTACTAAATTCTGATTGTATATTCTGTAATTTTGAAATATAATATGTATGGTTGGTAATTATGGATATCGTAGGGTTTAAATTGTAAAATATGTAATTATAAGGTTGATTTTGTAAATTATGAAACTAAAGGGGTGTAATCTGTAAATTGTGAAACTTAAGGGTATGGAATGTAATTCTGAATTAAATAAGTGTATAATTCTGTAACTTAAGGTATTTTCAATAATGGCCTTGTAAATTAATGAAGTTGCATTTAAAACCCTAAACTTTGTATAATTGTCATTTAAAACCCTAAACTTCTGTAACATGATAAAATGTACTGTTATTCCGTAATAAGCTCTGAATAAAGGTTCAACCTAATCTGAAATGATAAGATATGTTAATTCTGAAAGCCTGCTAATTATGGAAGTTTACTAAATCTGGAAAGATACTAAAAATAGAAAGTACATAAAATGATGAGATAAACAAAGAGGAATAATCTGAATAAGGAACTGTAGTAATTCTGTCTTCCTCTTCCTTAGGTGTGAAGAAGGAGAAGTCTTGAGCTTCATTTCTGTGTTTGTCTGTTTGATTTCTGCTGTGCTAATAAGGTACAGATATTCTGCCCTATTTCAGTAAGGGTGTTTCTTTCCCTTTCTCTCAGTATTTTGTTTTCCTTATTAGGATTCCCCATACCATTGCTATGTTCCCTTCAGTTGTGAATCTTTGTTGTGATCTGTTGTCTTGAACCTTTTGTTTGAACCTCTGCTATGATTCTTGTATTCTGAACCTTTTTCCTGAACTCTGATTGATCTCTTGTTCTGAACCCTAAATTTGTAAGTCTTAATTGAATCTGATCTGTGAACCTTGTTCTGAACCTTAACCTGATATACCTGTTGTAAATTCTGATTTGATTTTAGTAAACTTTAACCTGTTAAATCTTTATCTGAACCTAATTGATTTTGAACCTTATTAAATTACATATGAAACTGTTTAAGAAAAGCTATCTTGAAATGGAAGTTACTAAAGGTTTTGGAAGGCCATTTTTATGAAAACTATTTTGAAATATCATTTCAATGAAAACTATTTTTAAAGGATTGATTTAAATGAACTTTTGACAGGAACTTCTGAAATGGATTATTGCTATAAACTTGTAATTATTAACCTTTGATATACTATTTTGGACTATTGGAAATAAACCTTTTAAATCTGAACTTAAGATTTG